>JAUTXW010002985.1:0-51010 GCA_030620095.1 Kuschelorhynchus macadamiae
GACCTGGAAGATTTCGGTCAAAATCCTGAGCGTGCTGGAACAAGATGGCGGCCCAGTGGCGCGAAAAAAAAAAAATCATTACTAAAAAAAAACTAATTAACCAATTTACGTCAAATTTTGCACAAACATCAAGTGTTACATAGGAATGAACTGGTAAAATTTTGGTATGAATCCAAGATAACGAAATAAAATGGCGACATAATAAAATATTTAAAAAATCAGCATGAAAAAACTACTTATTAAATTAATTTAAAATTTTGTGCAAGCCTTAAGTATGATATAGAGATAAACTGGTAAAATTGTGGTTCGAATTTAATATGGTAAAACAAAATAGCCACCAAATAAAATTTTTAAAAAAAGCAACGAAAAAATCTTAAAATTAAATGTGATAATGGTATAAGCTGGCAAGAATTCAACAAAATAATTAATAAACGGTTTGCATAATTATAGTCAAATTACATATTTTTGGAAACAGGAAAGAAAGATCTTTTATAAAAATGAAAAATATACAGTATGTTCTATTTAAAAAACCCGTGGATCGCAATCGCAATATAGCTATAGAAATATATATATATATATATATATATATATATATATATATATATGTATATATATATATTAATTGGAATTCTTTCTTGGATATAGGTTTATTTTCAAAATCAAACAATGGGATTAACTTGACGTTTCGCCTATCATAAGAGGCTTTCTCAAAAATTGCTCATTCCTTTATTTATTTATTTTTTGATATATATGGCTTTCCTTTCCTATCTACAATTAATTTAAAAAACATTTAGTGGTCTAACTGTATAAAAAGACGTTTACAATTTTTCTAAAACTGATTTAAAATTATATATTATTGACAATAATTGTTACAAAATTAATAAAATAAGGTTAAACACCTCGAAAAATGCATGTTGATTATTTATTTATATTTGAATGATAGGTAGCAAGTTAGTGGTTTGCCAGCCAACTCATGGCACAGTTTTAGGTAAAAAGGTGTTCTTATCGTAGTACGTTTTTTTGAGGAATTTAAAGATAATTTTTTGCTATTTTTTCATTTAAACCTTAGAGTAGGAATCAGACATTTATTAATATCCTACATTTTAAAAATAACGGCTTAAAACAAGAGATTAAACTATACTAAAATATCAAATTGTAGTATATTCGACTTACATTTTTTATGTCTTATTTGTCATTTACTGCATTTTCTTTTTATACGTTATTTCTTTGATAATTATTTAATTTTGATTATCTTCATCAATGATTTTGGTTTCAGAAAAATTAAATTCGTGTTTTGTGCTTTTTTCGTGTTTGTGTAATGCAGTGCATGCATTCTTTGTATACTTATGCCTTTTATTCTGTTTTCTAAAAGTTGGGTTGTCATGCCAATATATTTCATAGAGCAGTTTAAATAAGGAATTTCATATACGAGATTGGATTTTTTATTTTTAGGAATTTTAGTTTTTAATTTTTTTTTGCAATTTTTGCATTTCAGTCGCGTGCTTTAAGTGGTGGCGGAACCTATCGTTGGAGTAGGTTCTTTCTTTGAACGGCTATACGTGTGTTGTGTGATACGTACGTCCCGTCGTGCATGGTGCGATATGGAAGACAATAATACGGACGTGGATATGCAAATACCGTCAACTTCGGCTATCGGTAATAACGTTGAAAATTTTGGAGAATTTAGTAAGAAGAGTGTGTGTGAATGTGTGGTATGTGTCTTAATAATAAAGGTATTTTCAACATTAAACTTCGCTGATAGGCTTCAAATAATTCTCAAAGGAAGGGCAAAACCACCTATGAAAAATTTAACCACAAAAATGAAAAACTGTATTAGACATTTTTATCCGGAAAAACAATACGAACAATTTATAGGGCTAACAGGGTGTGAAAATATAAGTAAATTATTTTGTTGGCCATGTTTACTTTTTGAAAATGAAAAATGTCTCTGGAATAAAACTGGTTTTTCCGATTTAAACAGTTTTCATAAAGCTGTAAAAAGACACAATATGTCCAAAGCGCATGCTTTTATGCCAGGCCGTCATAAAAGAAAAAGTCTTCGGCAAAACCAGAATTGAACACGCCCTTAATAAACAGTTGGAAATTAGTCACCGCCAACACAATGAACTAGTCGATAAAAATAGGCAAATATTAAGAAGACTTATCGATGTTGTTTGCTTTCTCGGACAGCACGAATTGGGATTTAGAGGTCATGACGAAATAAGGGTTTCTTCAAATAGAGGAAATTTTCAAGATTTACTTAGTTTAATCGCTAAATATGATGATTGCTTAAAAAATCATTTAGAGCAGTCTAGCGTTTTTCGCGGAACGTCGAATCGAATCCAGAATGAGATATAATATATTGCAAAAATATAATAGAAAATAATGAAACGTGAGACTCAGAAGCAATAAATAGTTCGAGGGAGTTTTTGGACTGTTTGAAACGAGATTTTAATTTTAATTATTTTAATATATTTTCAGAAATATTTGCATTCTCGGACAATGTTTTTAATATATTAAATTATTTTAAGTCCATGTTAAGCCAAAAAAGAGATGACTTTGACCTATTTCGGGAGAAAACGATAACGTTAAATGTAGAGCCACAAGCCAAGCGTCTTCGAACAGACAAGGTGGGAGATGTTCAAACATCATACAGACGCCTCTTTTATGAAATAATCGATCAAATTCAGCAACAAATAAACTATAGATTTAACGGTTTAAATGATTTTAAATTCCTCGAGCTCTGCAATTTTGATGCATTTAAAGGAAAAACTTTTCCAAGAAATGCGTTTAAATCTCTTCTTCTTCATTATGGCCAATTCTTCGACCAAGGGTTACTGGTGATCTAAACTGGTGTGATTTACGAAACTGATATTTAGCGCAAAAAATAACGCCAAGGAACTAATGCAATTTTTTTATAAAACAAGAACTGAAGATGCCTACACCGAAAGATCGAAATTGTGTGAATTAGTATTGACAATACCTGCCACAAGTTCATCAGTAAAAGATGTTATTCGTTATCATTTGGGAATGTTTAGGGAGAAACTTCAAGAGCAGAATGAGATTTTATTTTTTATTCTTCTACGTGTTTGTCTTCGGCAAATATATAAATTATGATGAATCTTGACGAATATATGGAGATATTAAAAAAGTTCATATGAACATGGGTTCGTTTTCAAGATACTGGAGATTCTTAAAATTTTTAATATTTATTTTTATGAAATATATTTCGTTGTCATTCTAGCGTATCTCGGTTATTTAAAAGGGCTAAAGATTTGCGATTTTCGCGAAGAGGTGCTACATTTTGATGAAACGAAAGACGCCGTGAACAAAATGTTCATAGGCCCTTCGTTTTTGAGATACAAAATGATTTTGAAGAAAATTATCAGAAATTAATTGTAACTAATCGCGAAGGTAAAAACTGATTCTGCAGAAATTGGTAGAAGATTATATCATATTCCAGGGCGAAGGGCCATCTGCTACCGTGGTATCTGCCCCGGCAACTTCGTCTAAGCCGTTATTTTTAAAATGTAGTATATCATTGTGAATGTCTGATACTACTAGCTCCTACTAGGTTTAAATTAAGGAATAGCAAAAAATTATCTTTAAATTCCTCAAAAAAACGTACACGATAAGAACACCTTTTTACCTAAAACTGTCATGAGTTGCCTGGCAAACCACTAACTTGCTACCTATCATTCAAATATAAATCGCATAATCAAGATGATTTTTGCAGGTAGTAACCTTATTTTATTAATTTTGTAATAATTCAGGTCAGTAGTATAACCTTGTTTGTTTTAGGATTGTAAATGTCTTTTTATAAGGAGACTGCACTGATGAGTAAATTAATTGTAGATAGGGTAGCAGATGGCCCTTGGTCCAACAAAAAAAATAAAGGAATGAGCAATTTTTTGAGAAAGCCTCGACAAAACGGCCTAACGTCAAGTTAATCTCATTGCTTGAGTTTTGCAAATATAACTTTTTACAATCAAGAACCGCACAGAAATTGAAATTTCTGAAATTCAATTCTATATATATATATATATATATATATATATATATATATATATATATATATATATATATATATATATATATATATATATATATATATATATATATATCTGGGTATATATATCTATATATATACAAATTTATGTTATATATATATATATATATATAACATGTCGTCTCTATTTTGGCAAAATAAATTATATCCTACATGTACAGGGTCGTCATATTAGAGGACTGTTCGGTTATTCAGGGAACCGTTAATGACAGAACTTAAGGAAAAATACACATTGTATTTTTCCATCCGTGAAGGAGTAAAAATCAACATATATATATGTATATATATCTATATATATATAATTATATGTTTATATATATATATATATATATATATATATATATATATAATGTATATATATCTATATATATAATTATTGTTTATATATATATATATATATATATATATATATATATATATATATATATATATATATAATAACCGATTTTAAACCACTGTGGCTACTATTGGATTTATAAACTATTTTATCGTAATGGCTTAAGTGCTCACTAGATGGCGTTAAATAGATTTCTCCAAATAATGCTGATTTTATAAAAAAGCTTAATCGTATCTTGAGGTTTATATCACACGATTCAAAGATGAAATCGCATCAACTGACAAAAATGTTTAAATTAAGAAAGTTGGCGCGGCTGTTGACCCAAACGATTGGAACGTCAACCGTTATCACCTATGCGCCCCTATGCGAATTCAGTGGTAAAATGGAGAATTAAAGTCTCTCATTTAATAACCACGAGGACAAAACGGTTTGCAATAGAAACTTTTCGTAGTCCAACGTAAAAACGAAACCTTCTAAAGGAGAACACAAAAGTAAAAGGCATCAGGCTAGGGCGACTGCCGCGGGACATAACATTAAACATATTTAAATGATGAATTTTCTATAAATATATTTGAAATTACTACTTAAGGTAAAAAGATTTCAGTAAATAAGGTACGACTCGAATATAATTATTATAAATTTGGTGGAGGAGTTAGAAATGATTATCCGCTTTAGCAATATAACAGAAGTGGAGGCTGCATTTATACCGACAGAGGAAAGATTGCAACTTTGTATTGACAATGAGGGTACAACATTTTGAGCATTTAAAGCTCAGTTTAAAGATAAATTTTAAATATTTTGTTGTTAGTTCATTTCGTCGTTTTTTTTATTGTTTCACTGAAGCAAGGTAGAACTTGGTTAAATCTTTTTGCCCAAATCGAGTCACGTCCTCCGCCCTAGCCCTAGCTTTAGCTATTTTATTGCGAAGCTTATGTGATTGTGAGATTGAGTTTCAGTATTTGTTTCGTTCCTTTACAGTTATGTTGTAATTAAAATGAGAAATCAAAATAATTTCCACTTTGCCAATGTTACGTTTTCTCCTCTACAAAACGGCAAGGTTATTGTATCAATCCGACGTTTTGGATTCGAGAGGCTATCATCATTTTTCTTAATTTAAAAGCGAACGTGTATTTTTTATTTCGCTATTTAGTGCCATTAATAACTACCATATAAATTGTAATATAAAAGTCATAGCGACACAAAATCATTACGGTACAGTTTATGGTTAACGAGTAGAACTAAAAAGCACTTTTTTTTGACACAAAGTTGAATAAAATCAGTTCATCCAAAACAGAGATATGTACATTAGAAAGTAAAAATATTTGACCTTCCCCCACAACTTTATTTTTGAAAATAGACAAAAATAGTCTCAAGCAAGAAAGTGCGTAATTGATTGATTACAATGCTTATATTTTCAATGTACTTCAATTATGGAAATCTAAGAGAAAATTGGCATTTACACTTTTAAGTTGCTGTTACGCCCCCTAGTGGTCAGCTTTCGAACTTGAAAATAATTTACAGTAATTTGTTCTGGCCGACTTACTCACAAATATGTTTTTCCTTAAGTTCTGTCATTACTGGTTCCCGAGCTACAGCCGACGTCTTCTATTATTGGACCACCCTGTACATATATGATGAGTTGTTTATCCAATTAATGTTTTTTTTTACATTTTGACATGAAAGGCTTTCTGCCTTAAGTAACTTAGAACAATAATGTACATTTTATCTGTTTTTTCCTCGTTAGTTAATGATATATTAATTGTAAACAACATTATCCATGTTACTCACCATTTTATTTATTTCTAGTTACGAAAGATCATTGAAAAAGGCTAAATAATATCGAAACGTATGATTTAATATAAGAAAAACATAAAAATACAGGAAATGACATACATTTGTTTTTATTTCCTGGTATAAGCCTTATCCCAAGAAACTTTTTGAAAAGAAAAAATTTATATATATATATATCAGGGGCGTGCGGTGCAATTTTAAGAAGGGGAAGCTCCTTTTTAGAAACTTACCTATTTGTAATGTAATTCGATTCTTCGATTATTTTTTGCTAAATTTAAATTATGAGCAAAACAATGGCCAAACACAGCACTTGGGAAAGTTTCTCGAACTTTAGCTGGCAGGCCCCCTAATTGTCCTGCCATCACTGCAGCTCCATCATAGCTTTGAGCAACTAATTTTTTCTCTCCATTAATTTCTTTAGTAACGTTATAAACTACGGTATATAATGCATCTGCTATACGATTTTCAGACACATTCTTAAAACCTAAAAATCGCTCTTGAATACTTCCGTCAGTTTTAACGTAGCGTATTACTATAGATAACTGGCTAAAATTAGTGATATCAGTTGTTTCGTCCAGAACAAGCATAGCAATGAACCGCGCCTCGCCAATCTCCTGCTTAATTCTTTTTAGAATAATGGTTGCAACAGCGGAAATTAAATCATTCTGGATTCGATTCGACGTTCCGCGAAAAACGCTAGACTGCTCTAAATGATTTTTTAAGCAATCGTCATATTTAGCCATTAAACTAAGTAAATCTTGAAAATTTCCTGTATTTGAAGAAACCTTTGTTTCGTCATGACCTCTAAATTCCAATTCGTGCTGTTCGAGAAAAGAAACAACATCGATAAGGCTTCTTAATATTTGCTTATTTTTATCGACTAGTTCATTGTGTTGGGGGTGACTAATTTCCAACTGTTTATTAAGGGCGTGTTCAATTCTGGTTTTGACGAAGATTTTTTCTTTTATGACGGCCTGCAAAGGCGCTATGGACATAATGTGTCTTTTTACAGCTTTATGGAAATTGTTTAAATCGGAAAAACCAGTTTTATTCCAGAGACCTTTTTCATTTTCAAAAAGTAAACATGGCCAACAAAATAATTTACTTATATTTTCACACCCTGTTAGCCATTTAAATTGTTCGTATTGTTTTTCCGGATAAAAATGTCTAATACAGTTTTTCATTTTTGTGGTTAAATTTTTCATAGGCAGTTTTGCCTTCCTTTGGAAATTATTTGAAGCTTATCAGTAAAGTTTAATGTTGAAAATCCCTTTATTATTAAGACACACACCACACATTCACACACACTGTTTTTACTAAATTCTCCAACATTTTCAACGTTATTACTGACAGCCCAAGTTGACGGTATTTGCATATCTAAGTCCGTATTATTGTCTTCCATAACGCACCATGCACGACGCGACTTACGTATCACAGAACACACGCATAGCCTTTCAAACAGAGAACCTACTCCAACGATAGCTTCCGCCCCCACTTAAAACACCCGACTGAAATGCAAAAATTGCAAACAGCCGGTGGAAAGTTCAATAGCCTCTGGCTCGATTCACATGAAATCAAGCATACAGGACTTGGCTGCAGAGAAGCTAGTGGCCCGCATAGGTTCTATTCCATTTTCAACGCAAGGTTATTTTTGGCACTACGGTCTTGCATAGGGATGCAGTCAAGGAACTATTCTGGAAAGATATCTAGACCTATATAGGAAGGACAGGTAGATTTAAGGATGGAAACCTCGTGGTGGGTGGTGGTTGAGGGAGGGTCTGTAGTAGTACTATTACTACACATTGCATACACCAGACGAAGGTACAGTGTTAGCGAAACGCGTCGTGTAAAATTTCATTACATGGAATTTTCTAATTAATTAAGTTCGTGAGAGAGCTTATTGCACCAATTTAAATGATTTTTTTGTCTTGTTTACTGAGACCTATTTTTTATATTGTTTTATTATGTATTTTTTCTATAAAACCAAAATTTTTTCTTCCATAACATTTCTGGACGATGTGGTGAATGCGCTCCATATTCTTATAATTCTATTAGAAACGCATCGCGCCCTCTAATGGAAAAGGCAGAACAAAATCTGCAGGACCATCAGCTAGTATATTAGTATTCTAGTTCTTACTGTATGTCTTGATATGTAATATTGCGTAAATCAGGTCAATTTTTTTCATTTTTCAGAAAAATTGTCACTTTTTCGAGATGATTTGACCAGATAGACTTTTTAATCTGATATGAGTCCAGAATGTTGCAAAAATATCCTCAAATGCTATGAGGGGCGGTAAAAACGGACTTTTATCGAAAACTAAACAAATAAAGTGAGATGATCAATATTTTGCACACATATTTAGCATCGCGTAGGCTATATTATTTGTATAAAGCTCGAAAATGTATGTGTTGCCAATTGTATAATTTATTGACACTTGACAATTGCGAAAAAGCTCATTTTAATCTCAAAAGATAGAGTTTCTAAATATCTATACCCTTCAGAATTTTTTTTTATGATATAGAAGGAAAAAATCAATTTTCTGCACATCCTAGGCAATTGTTTATATATTTCCCCCCAATGTTTATACGGATTTTTGTAAAATAACATTAATTAGATGCATTTAAACAATTCTCACCATTACTTTCATAAATCATGTTTGTAGTATTTTCCTGGCCTGCTCAATCACTCATACAATATCATTGATTCATGCCCTAGTATGACGTCACGAATTAGGTCGATCCGGGGAAACTTCAGCTGGAAAACAGGCCAAGGTCGGCCCCGTTCAAACTTTACGCGCTTTATCTGGCATTTATAACTGTAGTTTACTTCCAAATGGCGGCTTAAAACAATGGAATGTGCCCATTAAAGCTGAGCATATTTATTTTATAATATTCTTCTTTTACTCAGGTAGTGTGATCTACTAGTCGAGGGAAACAGAAAATTATTCAAGAACGTATATAAGGACTGATCGTGCAGAATGTTTAAGTGCATATAAATATCGTTACCTTTCCTTAACCCGGAACTTCCCCCATTATAAATCACTCATTCTATTAGGAATGATAAAATGTAACCCAATTTTAGCGCACATAGTCATTTAATCAATCAATGAATCGTAAAACCGAACCTCCTCCCCTCTCTATGATAAGTACATGATAAATAAAAAAAGGTTTAGGAGATTGCATAAACCGCAAAACATATTGAAATCTTGTTTTAACATTTAGAATAACTATAATATAATAATAATAAACACAAAAAAATTTGATAGGTATCACAGAAAAATGAAATAAGGTTATATATCAACCATAATATATTCCACATAAACTATTCTAAATAAACTTAACAAAAAAAGAAACAAATAAACAAAACAACATTCTAAAGTATAATAATAATTCTAATTACACCGACTTACGATTAAACGACTGACTGGTATTACTTATATCTATAAAAATCGAAGAAATTGTGCATATTGCTCAAAGGGACCTAGTTTTAATAACAAACATAGAAAAAGATTTCAAGTCTCGGTCTCATTAAATTATAATTTTATAATTTACAACAAACATGACACGTGTTTCGCCCTTTCGAGCATCATCAGACCTACAAACAACAGAGAGAACCTTAGTAAATAATAACACTCACAAATCCTAAAACAATAACTTACAAATAGAATAAAACACACTAAAGCACAACAAAACAAACAACTACTTATACATATTTGATGAACATTAAAATGAGGTTAAGTCTCACGTGAATAAATAAAATAAAAAATATTAAAAAAGATTCATGTCTCTAGGCGGGATCGAACCCAGACCGCCCGAGTGAGACGCTGAAGCAACCACCCACAGACCACTGAACTAGTCGAAGAAAAGAACCAAAAACTCTCACTCTTTGAATTAATGAATGAAATGAAGGTTGCCTATAATTATTATTATATTAAATATTAGGGTTGGTTTAAAATTAAAAACATCGTTAACGCAAGTGAGAATGGGACTTTTTATAGCTTTCGTTATTTCCATTTTTTCTAGAAGGTCAAGCTTTTTCCCCTTCGGACATTCATGTAAAACATCAAGGTCAGAAATGGAAAATTCATGACCTGACTCCAACAAATGATTGGCAAAAGCTGAAACAGTCTCAGTTACATCCGTATTTCTGAATTTGTTGACAAGGCTTAAATGTTCTCTCACCCTTGTGGAAATTTTTCGACCTGTTTGTCCCACATAGATCGTGGAACATTCACTACAATTTAGTGCATAAACCCCAGATCTGGACAATTTATCGGTTGTGTCCTTTGTCCTTACTAAATGTCTCTTGAGAGTATTTACTCTTTTGACTGAAATATTGACATTTTTAATATTTTTAAAAAATTTAGCCAATTGGAGAGAAATACTTCCGAAAAAAGTGATGCACTTGAAAAAAATTGTCGCATCGCTAAGTTTTGAATGTATGACAGTATAGGACATTTTGTACTTGTTTATAAATTTATAATATAATCTGGTGATGGACTCCAAAGGAAAACCATTATTTATAGCAATCTGCATTATAATATCACTCTCCTTATTAAACGCTTCCCTTGACAATGGTAAATTACACAACCGATAGAAAAAGGAGTTGAACGCGGCGAATTTATGTGTGTAAGGAGAGTTTGAAGCATACTGAATAACATTATCCGTGGACGATGTTTTCCGGTAAACCTCAAACTCTATCCTACTGTGTTTCCGCGATAGTAAAAGGTCAAGAAACGGTAGTTTTCCCTCATCTTCCATTTCCAATGTTAACTCAATTTTGGGATGCAACGATGTCAAGAATTTATTTCCTAGTGTGTTTCCCGCAGATTGTATTCAGTTAGTAAGGGATTTATTGGCAAGATCTTCTTTGCCACAGTTACTCGTCGATGGCCTCACTTCTCTTCTTACCTTAGTTTTAGACCAAAATTTTTTCAAATTTAATGGACAGTTATATAGGCAAAGGTCTGGGCTGGCTATGGGTTCCTGTTTGTCGCCATTTCTGAGTGAGGTTTTCATGAATAATTTGGAAAACAGGATAATAAATAGTCATTTTGCCTCTTTCCTAACAGCATATAAAAGATTCGTGGATGATATTTGCATTGTGTGGAATGGCAGAAATCAATTGGAAGAGTTTTTACAATTCGTTAACTCATTGCATCCTAAAATTGAGTTTACATTGGAAATGGAAGATGAGGGAAAACTACCGTTTCTTGACCTTTTACTATCGCGGAAACACAGTAGGATAGAGTTTGAGATTTACCGGAAAATATCGTCCACGGATAATGTTATTCAGTATGCTTCAAACTCTCCTTACACACATAAATTCGTCGCGTTCAACGTTTAATAAGGAGCGTGATATTATAATGCAGATTGCTATGAATAACGGTTTTCCTTTGGAGTACATTACCAAATTATATTATAAATTTATAAACAAGTACAAAATGTCCTATACTGTCATACATTCAAAACTTCTGACGTTGATGTTTTACATGAATGTCCGAAGGGGAAAAAGCTTGACCTTCTAGAAAAAATGGAAATAACGAAAGCTATAAAAAGTTCTATTCTCACTTGCGTTAACGATGTTTTTAATTTTGGACCAACCCTAATGTTTAACAATTTAATATAATAATAATTGTAGGCAACCTTCATTTTATTCATTAATTCGTAGAGTGAGAGTTTTTGGGTCGTTTTCTCGACTAGTCTAGTGGTCTGTAGGTGGTTGCTTCGGCGTCTCACTCGGGCGGTCTGGGTTCGATCCCGCCTAGAGACATGAATCTTTTTTTAATATTTTTTATTTTGTTTATTCACGTGAGACTTAACCTCATTTTAATGTCCATCAAATAAGTATAAGTAGTTGTTTGTTTTGTTGTGCTTTAGTGTGTTTTATTCTATTTGTAAGTTATGGTTTTAGGATTTGTGAGTGTGATTATTTACTAAGGTTCTCTCTGTTGTTTGTAGGTCTGATGATGCTCGAAAGGGCGAAACACGTGTCATGTTTGTTGTAAATTGTAAAATTATAATTTAATGAGACCGAGGCTTGGAGTCTTTTTCTATGTTTGTTATTATATCTATAACTTAAAAAAAATTTACATGCTTTTTAAATTATGCTTCGTTTTTCGCAGCTTTTTTTCTTTTATCTGGTCCCGATTGGTATTGTAATTTATTTTATCACAACTACAACGCTGAATACTCACAAAACAAAATACAAAATCAGTCTCATTACAATTTATTTTATTTATCACAACTACAACGCTGAATACTCACAAAACAAAATACAAAATCAGTCTCATTACAATTTATTTTATTTATCACAACTACAACGCTGAATACTCACAAAACAAAATACAAAATCAGTCTCATTACAATTTATTTTATTTATCACAACTACAACGCTGAATACTCACAAAACAAAATACAAAATCAGTCTCATTACAATTTATTTTATTTATCACAACTACAACGCTGAATACTCACAAAACAAAATACAAAATCAGTCTCATTACAATTTATTTTATTTATCACAACTACAACGCTGAATACTCACAAAACAAAATACAAAATCAGTCTCATTACAATTTATTTTATTGATCACAACTACAACGCTGAATACTCACAAAACAAAATACAAAATCAGTCTCATTACAATTATACGCCTGTTTTAGTCTAGCAAACAACACAGAACACAAAAAATTAGCACCCAAAGCCATTACCGCATCAATAACTTTTGGGGCCCTAGGCGGGCTTGAGATTATGAACCCTTATTAGCCCCATCCCCTAAAAGCATTTCAGCCTGTGCCGGATTAATTATTTTCGCCCAAACATACTTACGGAACCCAAGTTCGTGGGAAAAACTGACGACCAAAAAAAGTCCTCTTTTCCATATAGCAGACACTTATCCCCTCCTTTAATATAATAATCTAATATAAAAATTACCTACTTGCGACCCTGGCGTACCACTCGCATCATTGTAGTTACGCCACTGATACTGTCTATTCCAACATTTTTATTGTGCGCCATTTTGTCCCACCGTATAGGAATCTTCCCAATATTTTATCAGTTTTTACCTATGCCATACTTATTTTTTGATCATGATTTAAAATAAATTGATTTTTTTACACTGATTTTCTAAGACCGCCATTGTGTATCGTCATTTTGAATTTATACCAGGTAGGATTTCCTGGTATGAATTCAATATGACGATAATAATGTATCATACTCAATTTTGTTGCAAGATATTAAATCAATTGAATAAGAAGATTTTTTACATTGATTTTTTAGACATTTTATTTGGCGTCATTTTGTTTCTCGTACTACAATTTTACTAGTTAATCTCTATGTCACACTTAATAAACGCCAAAAATTTAAATTTTAAGTAGTTTGTGCGAAATTTAAGATAAATTGGAAAATTCGTTTTTTAGTAACAATTTTTTTAACATTTACTAGGCCGTCATTTTATTCCATCATATTTGATTTTTACCATATATATATATATATATATATATATATATATATATATATATATATATATATTCATTTGGTAAGAGTTTCTTAACCTTCCTTTTATATTGTTAATATTTATAATTTTCTTGGGTATGGGTCCGAAAACACAGACCTGAATAATAAAATTAGAATTTTGACTATTTTGAAACCTGAAAAATCAAATAAAATTGTCATTATGTAGACACAGGAATTTGATAAGAAAATACATATTTTACTAAATGACACCACAACGTATAAACAAACAAAAATCTTTTTTGGCTTTTTCGTGACTGAATAAAAATATTTAACTTTAAATTAATTGACCTCAACATGTAGACTAGTCTGTCTACGGAATGTTTCGATACATAATATAAAAAATATTATTTAAGCAAGCATAAGAAATTATATCATTTACCTTAAGTTTTTATAGACACATACTAATTGTACAAATACTTAGGGTAAATGATATAATTTCTTATCTTCTTCTTCTTAAAGTACCTATCCTCTGTGGATGTTAGCTATCACGTTAGTCCAAATTACTTTATTTACTGCAGCTCTAAATAGAGCTGTTGATGTCATCCCAGTCCATGTTCGTAAGTTTCGTAGCCACGATATCCGTCTACGTCCTGCTGACCTTCGACCCTCTATTTTCCCCTCTAGGATGAGTTGGAGAAGGTGGTATTTTTCATTTCGCATGATATGTCCGAAGTATTCAAGTTTTCTACGTTTGACAGTTAATAGGAATTCTGGTTTCTTATCTATGCGTTGCAGTACCGTCTCGTTTGTAACGTGGTGTGTCCAGGAGGAGGCATCGGTAAGGGTCCATGCTTCTGCCCCATATAGTAGGGTTGAGAGTACGTAGCATTTTAGAATTCTTATCCTAGTATGGATGTTGAGGGATAGGTTGCATAGTATGTTTCGCATCTTGTTAAATGTACTTCTTGCTTTTTCAATGCGGCATCTTATTTCTTGAGAGTGATCCCAGTCCTTATTCAAGGAGCAGCCTAGGTATGTAACTGTCTCGGCTATTGTAAGAGCTACATTGTTAGTGGTAAACTGTAGATTGTCGATGGCGTTTTTACTGATAATTAGTATGTGTGTTTTCTTACAATTTATCTTCATACCATACCTGCTGCATGCAGTCTCTACACGGTCTATCAATCTCTGGAGACCCTCAGCCGTATCCGCCAATAGGACGGTGTCGTCAGCTTATCTTAGGTTATTTATTATTTCCCCGTTTATTATAACCCCATCTTCGGTGTCGTTTAGTGCCTCTTGAAATAGGTGTTCCGAGTACACGTTGAATAGAAGGGGCGACAGTATGCATCCTTGACGTACTCCTCTGTTTATACTAAACTCTTCTGATGTTTCGTTTTCGATTCGAACAGTGGCTTTTTGTTGTAAGTATAGTTTTGCTATTATATTTGTGTCTCTGTCGTCAATTCCTGATTCGCGTAGGATTGAGATAAGTCTACTATGTTGCACTTTGTCAAAGGCCTTTTCAAAATCTATGAAGCACGCAAAGACATCTGCATTGACGTCGCGCGCTCGTTGAATCAGGACCTGTATGGAAAATAATGCCTCTCGGGTGCCTAGTCCCTTCCTGAAACCAAACTGTGTGTCGCTTATTTTCTCGACGAGAAAATAATTTCTTATGCTTGCTTAAATAATATTGTTTATATTATGTATCGAAACATTCCGTAGACAGACTAGTCTACATGTTGAGGTATGTAATTATAATAAATACTTGCTTCAATTAATTTAAAGTTAAATATTTTTATTCAGTTGCGAAAAAGCCAGAAAAGATTTTTGTTTGTTTATCTGAACAAATTTAAAAACGTATAAACAAATCAAAATCAATCCAACCAGACAGTTCCAAAAAAAAATAACGAACTCATAGAGAAGTCGAATAAAAAAGGTTATATTTCACCCGATACTGCTTCTAAATTAAAAATTAATAATTCTCTCCCACCAAAAATCTACGGGCTCCCCAAACTACATAAAGAGAGAATTTCTCTTCGTCCTATTGTATCTTGCATTCAATCCCCTTTCAATTCTTTGTCAAGCTTCTTAAAAAATATAATTTGAAAATTAATAAACAAAAATAATTACTATATTAAAGATTCCTCGCATTTTAAGGAAAAAATAAAACACTTCCAGGTACCACATAATCATGTATTAATATCGTTAGATATTTTACAAACGTGCCAATAAATCTAGCAAAAGACATAATAAAAAATAAATGGAAGGACATAAAAAAGTACACAGATATACCACTTGACGAATTTATGGAAGCCGTAGAGCTAACATTAAATTCCACATATATATATATATATATATATATATATATATATATATATATATATATATATATATATATATATATATATATATATATATATATATATATATATATATATATATATATATATATATATATAAATATATATAAATATATATATACATATATATATATATTTATATATATATATATATATATATATATATATATATATATATATATATATATATATATATATATATATATATATATATATATATATATATATATATATATATATATATATATATATATATATAAATATATATATATATATATATATATATATATATATATATATATATATATATATAAACTCCTGGACAAAATTATCGCACCACTGCTTATTTTTAAAAGAAAATTTAAATAAACATAAATATGAATTTTAAACGTTATTTATTTGTGTAAATACGATAAATAGAACTGGACCATAACAATTTTTAAACTTTATTTTGGTGTTCAAGGTCAAATTTCTTTGAATTACTGAAATTCTTTATTTTGCATTTTTCCTTACATGTACCTAAGGCACAAAGTTTCAGTTGTACTTCGTACTGTTTAAGGTCATTTTTAAAAAAATTGTTTGTGAAACATAAACCATTCTTTTATTAAATATGGAGAGAGCGTCACGGCATCTAACTGAAAATGAAGCGGTCCAAGCAATAACTTTAGTTGGAGAAGGTAGAAGTTACCGTTATGTGGCTGGCGTTTTAGGAGTGCATCACACAACGGTTTTAAGAGCTGTGCAGCGATTTCGGGAGACCGAAGCTTACACAAGAAGACCGGGACAAGGCCGACATAGAGCTACTTCTCAAAAAGATGACAATTTTTTGCGTCTCAATGTTCTAAGAGATAGAACATCTACCAGCCGTAGCATAAACGATTTAATTAGGGATGTCGCCATGTCAATATTTCCGATCGTACAGTTAGAAGACGCCTTCATGAAGCGAATTTAGATAACAGAAGGCCAGCAACTGGACCTCTCCTCACCAGACAACACCGTGTTAGCCGTTTAAGGTTTGCAAGACAATACTCGGGATGGGATGTAAATGACTGGAGGCGCGTCTTGTTTACCGACGAGACGAGAATTGGATTGCGATCACCAGACGGTCGTTCTAGAGTCTGGAGAAGAGCCGGAGAACGATTTGCCCAAGCGTGCATATTTCCAAGAGAGCCATTTGCTGGAGGAAGCTTTATGTTTTGGGGAGGCATTGCCTACGATGCCTGTACGGAGTTAGTGCCTATACCTAGACCTGCCCTTAATGCACGAAGGTATGTGTTGGAGATCCTTGAAGAACATGTAGTTCCATTTGCGCCATTCATTGGACCGAATTTCTTATCAATGCACGATAATGCTCGGCCTCACGTGGCATTTGATGTCATTCAATATCTAAATGACGTGGAAATTACCTCTTTAGACTGGCCCCCACGCAGCCCTGACTTAAATCCTATAGAACATGTCTGGGACATGTTAAAAAGACGTATTCGACAAAGAAATCCTCCTCCCCGAACATTGGCTGAACTAGAGCAGGCTGCGCGTGAGGAGTGGGAAAACATTCCACAGGAAAGTATTCAACATCTAATAAGAGGAATGCCGCGAAGACTTCAAGCGGTGATTGCAGCTAGAGGTGGCAACACACGATATTAATTTTGCATTATGTTTGTTCTTGGGGTTATTGTTTTATTTTTATTTAAAAGTTAAAATTATAAAAAATCGATTTTTTTTCCTAAAAATAAATTTTGTCCAGGAGTGTATATATATATATATACATATATATATATACATATATATATATATATATATATATATATATATATATATATATATATATATATATATATATATATATATATATATATATATATACGTATATATATATATATATATATATATATATATATATATACATATATATGATGGTATGTTTTCATTCCACGTACACCAACGTCATAACAAGAAAATGATCCTTGTTTGGAACATGTTCTGCATCACAGCAGACACAATGATCCATTTTAGTCAAACGACAATCGCGATTTCGCTCTTATTAGAGCTCATCAGGCCGCCATAGACTAGTGAGCCCCGTGTAGGGCAAAGGCAAAATATATATATATATATATATATATACACATACACATATATATATATATATATATATATATATATATATATATATATATATATATATATATATATATACATATATATATATATATATACATATATATATACATATATACATATATTTAAATAAATTAATTAATTTTTCTTTATGTGAATTACAATCAACTTTATTTTGAAAGCTATCGTTTTAGAAATGCTTCTAGAAAAACCTAAATTTTATAAATTGCGGGCTTCTATTTCTGCTGTTTGTATGTTTCTGTATCTATTGGTCCTAAGTTTGGAACATTTTTAAAGTTTGTGGGGTAATTCGCTTAATTAAGAACAGTAGAGTAAGTTAGTGCATTCTGGAACCTCCCTCCTCGTCGGGAGATTCTTATCTGATATCTCTGACGTTAGACATTTTTTGTCCACGTGCGCTATGTATGGCATTATTTAGGTCTGCGCAAGCGCAAACTAATCACTGCGCATGTTATTAATCAACGTTAGCTGTTAATGTTAAAAACGATCTGTATTCTATGATCTGTCAAAACTGTCATGCAGAATGTCGTCATTAAAATGTTTAAAAAAGTTTGGCTACAATCGGATAACCGATAAGGGGATATAGTTTTCTGCCGTTAAGGCCTTGACGAAGTGACGTAGTAGACAGGTTGTGCTTTAGATGAGAGGTAGAACTTAACCTCTCTTAAACCCCACATAAAAAGAAAAAAATCGGTAAATTTCCTTTACCCGGAACTTCCCTCGTTATGAATCTTCCCTCTTATTAGGAATAGTGAATTGAAATGAAATTTAGTTCCGCATATAGTCATTATATATTCCAACATTGGGCGCCATTTTGTTCTACTATATTGGATTCGTATATTTTTCGGATAATTTATCAGTTTCTACCCATGCCACAAGCATAATTTTAAGTAAATTGAATAATCGGCCTCCACAGTAGTCCTTTTGAGATCGACACCCTATTCAGTCATGTTTATTATTATGTTTTGTGCAAAATCCAAAGTCAACTGAGTAAGAAGATTCTGTTTACGTTGATTTTTTATACTTTTTACTTTGGCCGCCCTTTTGTTTGCCATCATAAACTCGCACCACAGTTTTACTAGTGTCTTTCTATATCACACTTAATGCTTGCACAAAATTTGAAATTATTCTACCAAATAATAGGTTCTTAGGCCGCCATGTTGGATTGCCAGTTCATTTTTATGTGATACTTGATTTTTGTGCAAATTTTTAGAAAAATTTGATAATTATGTTTATATATATATATATATATATATATATATATATATATATATATATTTATATATACATATATATATATATATATATATATATATATATATATATTTATATATTTTTATTTCAATTTTCTTGATTTAAGGTCAATTTAAAAAATTTACACATATACTTTAAATCATATATTTGCCCATAAACATGATGTAGTTAGATAACGTTTCGACCGCACTTCGGTCTTTTTCAAATCTAAAAATGGAGAAGGGCGTAGAATTTTAATTTAGTATTTTTACATTTAATATTTTATTTTGTTAGTATTACCTTAGAACGTAAACTATTAAGGAAAGTACATTTATTTTTAATTTTATAAAAATGGAAAGTGAAAATTTTCCTTCTTACCTCAATACGTAGGATTATTCAAAACGGCACAAGATGTCACATTTCCACATATATACATACACATCGATACAATTAAAACACACGTATTATGTTAAAACATTAAGATAAGACATCACATTGGTTATTCCAGTATTGAAATATAAAATTTACTCAGGTTGTTGACGTCCTTCTTATCGTTGATGGCATTTTTACTTTTTTGTATTTTGACCATCTCAAAAAATTCTCTTTTTTTAGTTTGCGGTTCGGATTTTAAGATTTTGGTGTTACTATAATCAAAGGTATGTTTTTTTGAATTTTCATGATTTGTTAGAGCCGTCGCGTTTTTTTTTGTCATACTTGTGACCCTTCAGTCGGTTTTCCAAGTATTGGCTAGTTTGACCTATGTACACACTGTTGCAATCTTTGCAGGGTATTTCATAAATAACATTACTTTTTTTGTTTTTTGGGATTTTGGATTTTAATCTGGAAAAATTATTTGATAGTAGATTGGAAGCCTTGTGACAAGTTTGAATATTATATTGTTTAAATAATTTTTGAAGTGGTTGGGATAAGCCGTTTATAAAGGGTAAAGATATAAATTTTTTTGTGTTTGAAGTCTGATTATTTTTTCTGTCGTTCGAGTTATAAAATTTGTGGATTCTACTTTTAATGGTTTTGTTTATAAAATGTTCGGGATAATTATTTATTTTTAGAGCATTTCTGGCTTTTTCTAAGGCTTGCTTCCGGTATTCAGGATCTGAGAGCATGATGGCGCGATCTGCTAAACCTACAATTACGGATTTTTTTTTGGGAATTTGGGTGGTTCGATTTATAGTTTAAGTATCTAGAAGACCAAGTTGATTTTGTATACCATTCAGTTTTCATATTTTCGCCTATATGGTGTATTGTTAAGTATAAAAAGTTAATTCTGTTGTTTTTTTCGACTTCAATTGTAAATTGTAGGCTTTTATGAAATTCGTTAAATGTAGTTAAGACATTATTTACTTGATTTTCTGGTATTGTAGTAATGCAGTCATCAACATAACGGTAAAAAAATGGTATGTCGATGTTTAGATTTTTTAAAACTTTTGTTTCCAGGTCTTCCATTACTATTTGTGCTACAACGCTTGATATGGAGGCACCCATTGCGCATTCCTCTGTTTGTTGATATAACTGATCTTCATATAAAAAATATGTGGAGTTAAGGGTTAATTCAACTGCTTTGATAAATTCCTCTTGTGGTATATCTGTATATTTTTTAATTTCTGACCACTTTTCTTTTATTACTTTTATTGCAAGTGGTATGGGTACATTTGTATATAAGGATATTACGTCTAACGAGATTAGCAGGTAGTTTTTTGGAATTTTTATATTTTTTATTTTTTGTTTAAATTGAAATGAATCTTTTATATAATAGTTGTTTTTGTATATAATATTACTGAGGATACCTTTTAAAGTAATTTGATAGAGGGGTGTATGGGGATTGTATGCAAGAAACTATTGGGCGCAATGGGATATCTTTTTTATGAAGTTTTGGTAATCCGTATATTTTTGGTGGCACGGCGTTTCGAATTTTGCGGTTTTTAGCCGTATTTGGAGAGATAAATTGTTTTTTTTCCCAAAAATAAATTAGTTCGTTATTTTTTTTTTTTGGTATTGGTTTGTGGGGTCCAATTTAATTTTTTTGTATGTTTTGTATCATTCAATAAGGAATTCATTTTTTGGAATACTCTGTTGCTTGCATTATTAATTTATCGGCTCTAAGTATTTTAATTTCAGGGTTTTCTTTTAAGAATTTTTTAGTTTTCGTTATTTTTGAAGAAAAATTATTATTGTTGTTTTTATGAGCTTTAAGTTTGTTTTTAAAATTAGTAATTATATTGCAAGTTAATTTGTAATATAGAAACAGGTATTACTAATTACTAATTTTAAAAACAAACTTAAAGCTCATAAAAACAACAATAATAATTTTTCTTCAAAAATAACGAAAACTAAAAAATTCTTAAAAGAAAACCCTGAAATTAAAATACTTAGAGCCGATAAATCTAACAAAACCGTAATAATGCAAGCAACAGAGTATTCCAAAAAAATGAATTCCTTATTGAATGATACAAAAACATACAAAAAAATTAAATTGGACCCCACAAACCAATACCAAAAAAAAAAATAACGAACTAATTGATTTTTGGGAAAAAAAACAATTTATCTCTCCAAATACTGCTAAAAACCTCAAAATTCGAAACGCCGTGCCACCAAAAATATACGGATTACCAAAACTTCATAAAAAAGATATCCCATTGCGCCCAATAGTTTCTTGCATACAATCCCCATACACCCCTCTATCAAATTACTTAAAAGGTATCCTCAGTAATATTATATACAAAAACAACTATTATATAAAAGATTCATTTCAATTTAAACAAAAAATAAAAAATATAAAAATTCCAAAAAACTACCTGCTAATCTCGTTAGACGTAATATCCTTATATACAAATGTACCCATACCACTTGCAATAAAAGTAATAAAAGAAAAGTGGTCAGAAATTAAAAAATATACAGATATACCACAAGAGGAATTTATCAAAGCAGTTGAATTAACCCTTAACTCCACATATTTTTTATATGAAGATCAGTTATATCAACAAACAGAGGAATGCGCAATGGGTGCCTCCATATCAAGCGTTGTAGCACAAATAGTAATGGAAGACCTGGAAACAAAAGTTTTAAAAAATCTAAACATCGACATACCATTTTTTTACCGTTATGTTGATGACTGCATTACTACAATACCAGAAAATCAAGTAAATAATGTCTTAACTACATTTAACGAATTTCATAAAAGCTTACAATTTACAATTGAAGTCGACAAAAATAACAGAATTAACTTTTTAGACTTAACAATACACCATATAGGCGAAAATATGAAAACTGAATGGTATACAAAATCAACTTGGTCTTCTAGATACTTAAACTATAAATCGAACCACCCAAATTCCCAAAAAAAATCCGTAATTGTAGGTTTAGCAGATCGCGCCGTCATGCTCTCAGATCCTGAATACCGGAAGCAAGCCTTAGAAAAAGCCAGAAATGCTCTAAAAATAAATAATTATCCCGAACATTTTATAAACAAAACCATTAAAAGTAGAATCCACAAATTTTATAACTCGAACGACAGAAAAAATAATCAGACTTCAAACACAAAAAAATTTATATCTTTACCCTTTATAAACGGCTTATCCCAACCACTTCAAAAATTATTTAAACAATATAATATTCAAACTTGTCACAAGGCTTCCAATCTACTATCAAATAATTTTTCCAGATTAAAATCCAAAATCCCAAAAAACAAAAAAAGTAATGTTATTTATGAAATACCCTGCAAAGATTGCAACAGTGTGTACATAGGTCAAACTAGCCAATACTTGGAAAACCGACTGAAGGGTCACAAGTATGACAAAAAAAAACGCGACGGCTCTAACAAATCATGAAAATTCAAAAAAACATACCTTTGATTATAGTAACACCAAAATCTTAAAATCCGAACCGCAAACTAAAAAAAGAGAATTTTTTGAGATGGTCAAAATACAAAAAAGTAAAAATGCCATCAACGATAAGAAGGACGTCAACAACCTGAGTAAATTTTATATTTCAATACTGGAATAACCAATGTGATGTCTTATCTTAATGTTTTAACATAATACGTGTGTTTTAATTGTATCGATGTGTATGTATATATGTGGAAATGTGACATCTTGTGCCGTTTTGAATAATCCTACGTATTGAGGTAAGAAGGAAAATTTTCACTTTCCATTTTTATAAAATTAAAAATAAATGTACTTTCCTTAATAGTTTACGTTCTAAGGTAATACTAACAAAATAAAATATTAAATGTAAAAATACTAAATTAAAATTCTACGCCCTTCTCCATTTTTAGATTTGAAAAAGACCGAAGTGCGGTCGAAACGTTATCTAACTACATCATGTTTATGGGCAAATATATGATTTAAAGTATATGTGTAAATTTTTTAAATTGACCTTAAATCAAGAAAATTGAAATAAAAATATATACTCAAACTGGTCAAAGAAAAATTAAACCAATAAAATTTATATTATATATATATATATATATATATATATATATATATATACATATTTATATATATATATATATATATATATATATATATATATATATATATATATATATATTGATTTGGTAAGAATTTCTTGACCTTCCTTTTATATTGTTAATATTTATAATTTTCTTGGGTATAGGTCCGAAAAAAAAGAACTGAATAATAAAATTAAAAAAATTAAATCCTTCTTAAAAGAACATCCCAATTTGACTATTCTGACTATACCAAAAAAAAACGAACTCATAGAGAAGTGGAATAAAAAAGGTCATATTTCACCCGATACTGCTTCTAAACTAAAAATTAATAATTCTCTCCCACCAAAAATCTACGGGCTCCCCAAACTACATAAAGAGGGAATTCCTCTTCGTCCTATTGTATCTTGCATTCAATCCACTTTCAATTCTTTGTCAAGCTTCTTAAAAAATATAATTTCAAAAGTAATAAACAAAAATAATTACTATATTAAAGATTACTCGCATTTTAAGGAAAAAATAAAACACTTCCAGGTACCACATAATCATGTATTAATATCTTTAGATGTTTTACAAACGTGCCAATAAATCTAGAAAAAGACATAATAAAAAATAAATGGAATGATGTAAAAAAATACACAGATATACCGCTAGACGATTTTATGGAAGCCGTAGAGCTAACATTAGATTCCACATATTTTTTATATAAAGATAAAATATATAAACAAACTGTGCAATGGGTGCAAGTATATCTAGCGTAGTTGCACAACTTGTTCTTGAAAATTTAGAGGAAAACAAAACTAGATTTTAATTTACCATTCTTTTGTAGATACGTAGATGATTGTATGTTTAACAGTTACCATCCAAAATTACAGTTTACCATAGAGATTGGAAAAAAACAAAAAATTAGCTCTTTAGGTATAACACTGCACAGAAAAAAACAACACCATCAGAACACAATGGTATAGAAAACAAACATGGTCTAGCAGGTACACAAATTACTCATCCCATCACTCTCTTACTCAGAAAAAATCTGTCATAATCGGCCTGGCAGATAGAGCAATCCGATTATCAGATCCCGAGTTTCGAAAAGAATCAATCGAAAAAGCAAAAGAAGCTCTTAAAAAAATAGTTATCCTACCCATTTAATAAACTCGGTTTTCAAAAAAACAAATTTTACAATACCTTGGGTCACCAAAAAACAATTCAATCAAACAAAATAAAGAAAAGTTACTTGGCACTGCCATATATACAGGGGCTATCCGAATAATTTAAACATTTATTCTCTAAATATAACACACAAGTTGCTCATAGGGGATATAATTTGCCGATCAACACTACACAAAACTTCAAAATTAAAAAAGACATATACAGTATATCAGGTACCATGCATGGATTCAGATGTTCACAATGACGGCCATTTTGTTCTAAACATTTATCGACTGTCTTTCGAAAAGAATTCCGCACTCTGAATAAATGGGGTGATTTCACAAACTGCACGCGTAATCCTTTCTCTCATGTCTTCGGCTGTAGTTGGAGCAGTCACCATGACTTTTTCTTTGACAAAACCCCACAAGAAAAAATCAAGGGGAGTTAAGTCTGGCGATCTTGCAGGCCAAATTACTGGTCCCCCACGCCTAATCTATCTGTTATGGTAAGTGTCATTTAATATAGCACGTGCTTCTCGACAGTAATGTGGTGGTGCGCCGCCGTCTTGTTGGAACCAAATTGCTTCACGTTGTTGCTCTGGAATATTTGCCATCAATCTTTGCAAGTTATTTCGAACGAAATCGCAGTATCGCTGTCCCTTAAGATTACCATCGAAAAAATAAGGACCAATAACAACATCGCCAAATATCCCACACCAAGTATTTATCGACCAAGGGTGTTGGTTAGCGACTGTTCGCATCCAGTGTGGATTTTCTTCAGCACATTAATGTATATTGTAACGATTGACTTGACCATGGTTAGTGAATGTTGCTTCGTCAGAAAATATTATGTTTTCCAGTGAGTTGTTTTCATTGATCCATAGTCGAAACCACCGACAAAATTGCACCCGTCTCTCGAAGTCCTGTAAGGATGAAATTTAAAATTGTGCCACATCCTGAGAACGGAGTTTTATACATCCCGGCGTCTTTGGATAGTTCTCGGGAACCAATATGAGGGTTGAGAGCTACTGTTCCCAAAACTCCTACCGCCATGTCGTCGTTCGTTTTTGTTTTTCTCCTGCTGCGTTTTCTGGATGAGAGTTGGCCGGTCTGGCGACTCCTAGTCTCTAATCGTTTAAATGCCATGTGAGATTTTGGTGGTAAGTGGGGAAACCTTACCGCCCAAAGTTCAGAAGCATTGCGATAGTTTTTTCTACATTCTCCGAGAATTAATAACATGTCAACTTGGCAGTCGAATTCATTTATTTTAAGGATAGATAGTGAAAATCTCAACTAAGATTATTAAATACGAACAGAAATAACACAGGTAAATAATAAATGAACAGAACTTAAAAAAAACAATAAACGAACACAATGAACACTTATTTTAACAAGACGCTTAAACTAAAGACTTTAAACTCGAAGATAATTTAAGAAAATTACTGGCAATATCATAACATGTCAAGTCGTTCAGTGTCATGATAACTGCAATAGTAGCGGCTGGTGAATCATCGCTGCAGTGCGATGCAAAATCAGGAAAAAAATAATTAACTACCTAATCTAACGAAAATACCGTATTTTTTTACCCAGTTGACATGGTAGTTCTTGGAGGATGTAGCAAAAACAACGACAATGCTTCTGAACAAAATGGTTGTCATTTCGAACACCTATTATAATAAAATCATGTACCTAATATCAGTTTTTTCTTCTGTTGAATTTCTTTTTAATTTTTAACATTGAATTATTCATTTATTATAACGTAGTTTTTCTGGAGATTATGAATCTGGAAAGAAAACTGCACCTTTCCATTTTACATTTAAAAGTTACCCCCCCCCCCCTAAAAAGTGGTGACTGCTTCTACTACAGCCGAAGACATGAGAGAAAGGATTACGGGTGCAGTTCGTGAAATCACCCCAGATATAATATTCAGAGTGCGGAATTCTTTTCGAAAGAGAGGTAATAAATGTTTAGAACAAAATAGCCGTCATTTTGAACATCTGATAAAATAAAATCATGTACTTAATATCAGTGTTTTCTTGTGTTGATTTTCTTTTTAATTTTGTTGAATCTAGCGTAGTGACAATGACATTGACATTAAATTATTCGTTGATTATAACGTAGTTTTTTCTGGAGGTTGCGAATCTGGAAAAAAAACTGCACCTTCCCATTTAACATTTAAAAGTTACCCCCCACCTCTAAACAGTGGAAAGGGTTAAAACATTACTTGCTCCGTCAAAAAATGTGTTTTCTCAATATCGCTTTGTAACACTTCAAGAGGACCACCTGGTATATATATATATATATATATATATATATATATATATATATATATAGTTATTTCAGCACTACCACCCGTTCTAAACACTTTATTACCTATTTCTGTCCGGTGTTCTACCGATTCATCAACATACCCTAAAGCGACCGTTGATCACCCCCAGATTCAACTAAAAGTGTAACAGACGATCTTCGAATGGAATGACCTGTAAATGATTTGGCATTTTCAAGTTGAAGAAAATTAGCTATTGTATTAGGTTCCTTATAAAACTGAGGCGGTGATCCTTTGCTGCTGGACGAAGGACTATATACATTCGGTACAATTTAATAGATGCTTCAGTAACTAAAATTCTCCAGTTTACATCATTCTTTGTTTGCTTAAGTTTCAAAAACACAAACAACCTTGGCCAGTAAATAAACTTCATCGGGAGAATTATTTAAGAAATCATTAATTTGTATGTACTCGTAAAAATCGCAGCATTCTTGGATGTGTAACCTTTTCCATTTTGTTTCAGAAAGATAACATGGACAAAATGTCACAATGTGTAAACGTTGACAAAATTAGGGAATTATAATATATTTTTTTTAGATTTAGACTAAGAATATGCCTAGAATTATATAACACCTTTAGCTTTCCAATTGACTTTTTTATACACATGGATATATGTTTATAAAATCTGAGTTTGTTGTCTAAGACTAGACCTAAGTTTTTAGCCTCAGACTTTATAGGTAACACTTCGTTTCCAATTTGAATGTCTATATATGGAGCTAAACGTCTATGGGCCTGCCAAACAACGTTTAGTCAGATTTATGAGGATTTAAATGCAGCGCATGGTCTTTCGAAACTTTTTAAATTATTTTAAGATCTTCCTTCATATTTGCTAGCAGGGTCGGTGCAAATGAATTAACTGGTATCATCAGCGTGTTTTTGAACCTTACAATTTTTAAGAAATTCTGGGAATTTACTAGTATACAAAATAAATAAAATGGGTCCCAAAACAGGGCCTTGTGGTACTCCTTTTATAACGTTTAAATTTTCAGATTGAACGTTGTTTAAAACTACTGTTTGTTTCCGTTCTTCTAAATAATTTTGTATTAAGGTAACAGCACTTAAATGGAATTCCAGATATTTCAAAATGACAAAAAAAGTTTCATGCTTGGTAGTATCGAACGCTTTGGAATAATCGAGCAGAACCAGCGCAGTATATTCGCCTCTATCAGTTGCTCTGACAATATTGTCGGTAACATTTAAGAGAGCGATAGCACAACGGTGACCACTGCTGTAACTGGACTGAGTGTCATCCATATAGTTATTTTTCTCTATATATTTAACTATTTGATCCTTTAAAACCCGCTCTAATATCTGTGATATTGTAGGTAGTATAGAACTCGGTCTTAAATCGGATTAAGCTTTAGGGTTATCTGTCTTAGGAAGAGGCAAAATGTTTGCTAACTTCCACTTTGAGGGAAAAATCGAATAACGCAAAAATGTATTAAGTGACAAATATATTCTAAGATAAAAGAACAACAAAATATAATCAAATTAATATGAATTCTATCTACACCGACAACTCTAGTTTGAATTTGACAAAGCAGTTTTGAGATTTCACACTGACTGCTTTAAATTTTAACTCATTTTGAACTTTCGGTTGCATATTTTCATAGCTCCCAGCTAGCACTAAAGTAGCTACAACTGTTTCCACTACCACTCTTTAAGAGTTTTTACGTATTTATTACTAATAATCCTACTATGTATCAACAAACACTTTGGATTACAGGTTTTTAAGTATTATATATGTATTTTTTACTGCGAATAATACTTTATAGTAATTTTCTATGAGAAGTAATTATATAATAACTACTGCCAAGCAACTACTTAAGGAATTGACTCCAAGGTCGTCAGTTCTTTTCGCATAATAGTAATTATTCAAAGTTACTGTTTCTAATCTGTTTACTAAATTGCAACTTTTAAGTGTCAGTACCTTTTTGAACTTTGCAGAGACTACTCCATTACGTTGAAATGTACTCCTATAACGTATTACTATAAAGTAAAACGAGTCGTTGCAGAGTAGAAAAAGTTATCGTCTACTGCTACTTTAAACAGTCGTTATTCTTCTGTTGCAACTTAGAAGTAAGAATTAAACTATTACCTTTTGTACTTGAGGTTACGGAGATAGGGGGAGCTGGTACGAGTTTCAGTGATTTTATAAGGACATAACCCTACATTTACAACTGACGCTGACAGATGTTGTCAATATAAAAGTAGATTAATTTAGTAATATTTTGCGAAAAACTAACGATAATATGGGTGCCTCCAGTTAAGCCTTTAGAAATTTTGCATCAATTTGTATTCGGTCTACAGCTATTAATTAGTTGTGTATGAGTTGTATTATCTTCTACGAGTAACAAGGTAAAATGGTTCACATACCATAACAAAAAAATATGGCCTCAACATTTTATAGAAAATTAAAAATATCACAACTTGGTTATGTCATAACTGAACAAAACAACCTAAAGTGGTATTAAAAGAAAATGAAAACGAAACAAAGGGTTATGGTTATGATAGATGGGAGAATTATAGTAGTGACTCATGTAACGCAATTCTACGCATGCTACGACACAACGCATTAAATTTTAAAGAACCGGCGGAATGTTCCCAAATCGTAACCGCTTGGTAATAATATACAGTATAGGTTTAATAAGAACTTCAGTGTAATTGGGTATAAGTAACAGTTACGTATTTAAAGAATCCAAAACTATAAAAGCGTAAGATAGCAGTCGTAGACACTTGATGTTAAGTAATCTTCTCAGTAAAGAAATGCAGCCAACCTAAAAGTAAAAGTCCAATAGAACGCCATTGTTTATTTTCATCTCCCCTGTCAATATTTAGCTATGATGTTTGTTTTTGTAAGTATAAAGATTAAAAATGCATAAAAATTATCGCTCTTTATAATAAGTTATTTAATGATAACACAGGCCAACACACATTTTGGTGCCTGCGATTTTTTATCTGTTCCTGGGTAATTTTTCTTTGCAGAATGTAAAAAAGTTCTCAGATTTTGCCTATCAGATCTAGTTTAAAAAAAAAAAAAGTTGTGTATATATTTTACGTTATAACTGTTATAATATATAATACTACTATTGCCAGTTAAAAAAACAAAGACACATGGATTTAAGTATTTATTGCACAAACTTAATTTACATAATTACATTAGTCACTAGTCACATAAAAATTTTCTTTTATATGACTTTCTAGAATGGAGTTTACTAGGGCAGTCTCGCTGAAGGGTCCAGCAGTAGTCCGCCATCATGTGGCTATCCCATCGTCCTTGATAACGATCTTCCATAGTTTTAATATCCTGATGGAATCTTTCCCCCTGTTCGTCACTACAATCACCTAAGTTTTCTGGAAAACGATCTAGGTCGCTGTGGAGGTAGTAAACTTTTATACTCATGTTACAGCCGAGAATATTAAAATTTGAAAGCATAGTTTCCACTAATTCTACGTAATTCTCTGCTTTATGATTGCCAAGAAAATTTTGTATTACTTGAACAAATGAACACCAAGCAGTAGATTCAGTCTCGTTCATTGATGTGGTGAATTGTGGATCTTTAACAAGTGGCCTTATTTGAGGACCATCAAATATATCAGCTTTTAGTTTTTCTGTGATAATGCCAGGAAATTTACGTGACAAATACCCAAAATAATTTCCATCTCGATTTAAAGCCTTCACAAATTGTTTCATTAGGCCTAGCTTGATATACAAGGGCGGAAGTAAGATTTTTTCTCTTGAAACCAAAGGTTCGTTGATCACGTTTTGTTTTCCTTGAATCATGACATCTTTTGAAGGCCAATTTTTGTTAACCCAGTGCTCAGTTTTAGCTCTGCTGTCTCAAAGGCACAAAAAACAAGGATATTTTGTATAACCACTCTGCTGTCCAAGGAGGAAGTTGACCATTTTTAAATCAACACAAATTGCCCACTGATGTTCTTCGTATTTAATTTTTGTCAAAACTAATGCAATTGTTTCATATTCTTCCTTCATGGTAGTAGAATGACCAATAGAAATTGAGCCATATTTGTTACCGTTATGTAAAAGAACACATTTTAAACTACGTTTTGAACTGTCAATAAAAAAGCGCCAATCATCTGGAGCGTATTCAGGCAAACCCATTTTTTCTAAGAGCCGTTCTATATTGTTACAGAATACCAAGTCATTTTCCTGGGCGAAAAAAGACAGCAGATCCTTACCTCTTTTACGATAAAATGTAATATTAATACCTGAACAAATTAGATTTTTTTCTTTTAATTTGGATGCAAATAATTCAGCGGATTCCTTTGAGAGATTCAGGTCTCTTATAAGATCGTTTAGTTCTTCTTGATTGAAAGACTGCGGAGTTGCTAAATCTGCTTCAAATTCGCTGTCGTTTTCTGATTGAATTCTTCGAACTTCGTCAGACGTTGATATTTCTGTATCATTTTTTGTCAGTTCGGGTAGACTGCTGAATAATGGAACGGGTATTTCTTTCGAATACGCTACAGGCCTTCTTGCAGAATCTAGATCAGATATGACAAAAATAGCAGTCGTCATGATGGTCACGAGGTTCTCTCCAAACCATTGGTACATCAAACTTTAGGCACTTACTCTTTCCAGTTGTCCACTGTCGCAAATGTTCAACACATGTTTTACATATGAAATGTGGGGCCCAAGATTTATCTTGATCTCCTAAATGAACGCCAAAATAGGCAAGATAAGTTCCTTTCACAAAGTCAGAAATCGTTTTTCTGCTCTCTTTCAAAGTGTATTCCCCACACAGATAACAAAAAACATCTGGATGATTTACACAAGTACGACTGCTTGTGGATGCCATTGTTTCAGTTTAGTGTCTTGATACTATAAAACGACCAAAATTTGCACAAAATGATAGCACAACTTTACTTGGGAAAATTCAGTAATATACTAAATCGAGTACAGCCAAGCAGGTATAGAAGGATCGGGTCATAGGCAATTACAGGTATAAAAGTAATTAAGAGCAGTGTATTGAATAGTTCCAAGTATAGGAACATTGGGGTCAGGGACAATTCCAGGTATCCATTTGGTTAATTAGATTCTGGGAAGTTTCTATTTTGACGATTAAGTACATATTTATCTCTTTATTTGTTGTCTTTTATCAGAAAAAGATATCAATTAACCTGTAACCTGTATCTCAAAAACTAGAGCTGATAGAAAAAATCTGGTGGCATTTTTGGAATCAGCACATTACAAACATCTAAAATCAGATGTTAGACTTCCGGCACCAAATTTTTGTTTTCATTTTGTTACCCTGTGTAATTAGTATTTAAACCAAAGTCCAAAATTATATTTTTGAGATTTAATTTGGCCAATATATTTGACCAAAATGTATTGAAAATTAATGAATTTTAAATTATCAAATCAGCAGCATATTCAGCAGAGAAACTGCCTGCGTTTTAATTTTAGGTCCTTAGCAAAGCCAGAAAACTAAGTGAAATGCATGTATCCTACCTCAAAAACCAATAACGTATTCTATACGCTCTACACCATATTCCCAATAGGGTGAATTATTACTATTCGGCTACTTAAATGAAACTACACAATTCCGTACCATCTACGTAATAGTCAAAGTCACAGTTACATGTTATTCATGAAATAGTTACCCTAAAATTGTTCCCCATTTTGGTAATGACTACGTAGTCTCAGCTTAAACAGAACGTGGCGACACCAAGTTCCGGTTACCTCAATGAAAATACTTGTGATAACAATGACCTATTCATGACTAAAAGTGCTACTTGTGAGTACTTATGTATATTTGGTGAAATATTACTTTGTGGTATAGAGTTAATAAAAACGTATTAATGCCGTTCGGCTTTGCCAATGGTTCTGAAATAATTGCGTTTTCTTTATATTAATTATGTTAAGGTTCTTAAGAGTACTCCATAAAATTTTGCTTTCCGGGTTATTGAGTTTATGATGTAGGTTTTTTTTAAAATTATATAGTTGATGGTCCTAAAAAAATTGGGACACCTTGTATACATGGAAACATTACATTTTAAAAGAACCTCAAATTTAAAGAAACTTTTTTTGGTATCTATTACGGATTTCCCGATAGTATACTGGGTACTTTTATGTGGAACACGTTGGACATTAATCCGTGGTCATCCCGTATATACAGGGTGTAATTTAATTGATGGCTGAAAATAAAGGATATGATTTCTTAGCTTATTTAAGAAGGAAAGGTTCATATGCGCATACGTCCTAAACCTCTCAACTTTTGAGGTACAGGGTGTAAAAGTTTAAAAAAAAAATTCGTTTTTTTTATCATAACTTTAATACTGTTCTTAGTATTTGCATAAAATTTGGCACGCACCTACTAAGCACCAATAGGCATTTTTTGATGTAGAAGATTTTTTAATATTTCTACCAGTGGCGTCCGTACGGGATGTTGACTGAAGATTTTTCTAAAAAAATATGGTACGGCACTGCTTTTTCCGAAAATGAAAAATTCAAATTCAAATTCAAATTTATTTCAAATTTCTGTACATTATAAAGTAATAACAAACATGTTAAACAATGTACACCTAAATAAAATATCTGTGTATGTACAAACAGTTTGTTTTTAGAATACAATAAAAATGTATAAAAAAAAAGAGAAAAATGGTTATACGCTAAATAAACATAGTTATTTATAAATTTAAACAAAATAAATAAGGTAAATCCAAAGCTAGTACATGTGCCTAGGACAAATGAAAATGTCAAAATTAGCCAAGAAGAAAAATTAAAACCTGAGCTTGATGCTTGATGCTTGCCACGAATACTTACGGAAAAGCAAAATAGTTCGATGTAATAAAAAGAGATACCTTTTTGGCAAATAGGTGTTTGTTATTTATTTTTCTTAATTCAGTTGGTAATACGTTATAAAATTTCGGGGCAAAATATGTTATAAAACGTTGAGTAGTAGTTTTTGTCAAGAGCGGCACCTGTAGATTTCCAAATGTTTTATTTCTAGTGTTACCACAGTAAAATGTTTTATATGTAAATATTAGGACCGCCTTTATGTATAGTTGATGTATATTGAAAACTTTTGTTTCTTGGAAAAGTTGTTCTGTTGGATATCTCTTCTTTTTTTTGTACGCGACTTTAAGTATGTATTTTTGAGATAATTTTAGGGGTTCTAAAATAGTTGGAAAAGTACCTCCCCAAATAGATATTCCATATCTTATGATGCTTTCAGCTAGAGATGTATATAACATCTTAATGATATGCACAGGCATAATATTACGGATATTATAAAATTTATAAATTAATTTACGTATTCTTAAATTTATGTAATTAATATGTTCATCCCATTTTAGATTTTATCAATTATAATTCCTAGATACCTTATTTTATCTACTTTTTGTATAAAGTTATTGCATTGGCAGTTTAATTTATTAATTCCAATACACTGATAAGAATGTATTTTTAAATTTTGGATAGGGGGTTGATGCACATCATAAAGACTGAAACACATACATTTGGTTTTATCTATATTTAATGTTAGTAAATTTTCTCCAAGCCACTGGGAGATTTTCGAAAATTCTGTAGTTGCAATATTCATTGCTTCATCCCAGCTGTCACCAGCTGCCAACAGAACAGTGTCATCTGCATAAGAAATTATCTTTGCGCGAGTATCTAAAAATAACAATTCGTTTATATAAACGGTAAATAAAAGTGGCCCCAGTACTGTCCCCTGCGGTACTCCACAGGTGACCACTCCAAAACCTCCCATTTCATCAGCAATCTTGACAGATTGTTCTCTATGCGAAAGGTAATCTCTAAGTAATCTGTTTGGTAGTCCTCTTATTCCATACTGATAAAGTCTAAGAGAATATCATGTGAAACGGTGTCAAACGCTTTAGCTAAATCGAGAAAAATTACTAGTTGCTTTTTGTTATTTTCTATAGAATTATATATTGTTTTACTTACCTCAAATAGGGCGTCTTCAGTAGAACAGTTTTGACGAAAGCCAAACTGATTTTTTGCGATAATATTATTTATTTCTAGGTGTTCATAAATTCTTTTTTTAAGAGACATTTCTAATAATTTTCCAAAATTGTTTATAATAGATATAGGTCTGTAGTTACATGGTTGGTGTTTATCATTACTTTTGTATATAGGAGAAATATACGATTTTTTAAGTTCATTAGGAAATTTGCCTTGAGAGAAAACGGGATTGAAAATATAACGCAATGGTTTGCAAATTTCATTTTGTACGTGTTTTATCATTCTTGCAGAAGCAAGATCCACTGCTGGGGTTGAGTTATTTTTTAGCTTATTTATATTATTTAGAATTTCTTCACTAGTTATAGGTGTCAAATATAGTGACTTACAGTTTATATTTCTTGAAGGTAAAATTTTAGGGCAGTTTATTTTGTTTGCCAATTCATTCCCTATATTAAGAAAATAATTGTTAAATTGATTAGCTATATCTTGTTTATTAATAATGTTGTTTCCTATATCATCATGTAAAACAATGTTCTCTTTATTTTTTGTTTGGTTCAGCTCAGTATTTATAACTTGCCAAATTTTCTTAGGGTTATTTTTATTATCTAATATAGTCTTAGAAAAATAATTTTGTTTTGTCTTTCGAATTAAATGGTTAAGCAGGTTCCGATATTGTTTATATTCATTAAATAAGTTTATGTTATTTTTATCCTTTAAGTACTTAATTTTTAGATTATCTCTTTTGCGAATGGATGTCAGCAATGAAGTTGTTATCCATGTTTTTATCTTTTTATGTTTAGAATTTATTTCAATTAATGCAGTGGATTTGTTTATGCATTCATTAAATTTATTTAAAAATATGTTATAAGCTAAATCTGGTTCATTTGCATTATATACTTGATCCCAGTGTGTTTGATTTAATAATATTTTAAGATTATTATTGTCTATCTTAGAAAGGCCTTTTTTAACTTTGTCATCTGTCAGTAAGGTAGAGCTATTCATCTGTATTTTTAAAATTATGGGATAATGATCTGTGACATCACTTGTATAAACGAGCGGTAGGAAGGAAATATTTTTCAATCTTACTGGGCAATAAACAAAAAAATGATCTATACAGCTACATGAAGTTGGGGTAACTCTCGTATGGGTATTTATATAACTTAGGTAACCATTTGTTGTTAACGTGTTTAAATATTCATTAACCAATACATCTCTTTGGTTTAATAAATCTAAGTTAATATCGCCCGTAAAAATTGAAATATAATTATTTTTTTTTTGAGTAAGTAATTGTTGAAGATCAACTATAAATTGCATTGCATTTGTCGAAGGTAGCCTATAAACCGTAAATATTTGTATCGTAGTATTGGAATAATTAAGGTTTATTACGAAAAACGTATTTTCTGTGAATTTTACAGTATCAACTGAGTTAATATGTATATCGCTCCTAACACAAACTAACAACCCGTCGTTTTTATTATATTTTCCATTCGAAAAAAAAATTTGGTAGTTCGGTATTTTAAAATTATCTAAGCATTCTATTTTCCAAGTTTCTGTTAATAAAATTAGAAATTCTTCAAAAATTTTTCTAGCACTTCTAATATTAAGGTGTATTATGTTAAGGAAATCGTTTCTTGAGCAATAAGCATCATAATTTTGAATAGTCTTGGTTTCTATCTTGGCAAATTCATCGAGTTCTTTATTGTACTCAGCAATATTCATATAAAAAAAAAATAAGATTAAATTATAAATTATAACAACCCTAAAAAAGAAAATTTATATAAGAAAATCAACAATTCTAAGACGCATTGTCTGTATGCTACTAACTAAAAATGTTTCAATTTGACTAAATTATTATTAAGCAGATTCAACTATTATATTAACATTTATATTATATTTATACAATTTTCTTCTTTTTTTTTTTTTTTTTTTTTTTTTTTTTCTTTCTTCTTTATTAAGTCGTAAATGTGCCAAATTGGATATTATAGAACAATTAAATAAAAGTTATACTTTCAATTTTAAAATATCTGTTTCATTGAGTATTTTATGTTTGTTGTTGTCCACTTTTACAAAAATATTTCCATCATGCGTGAAAACAAACTTACGATCAAAAGTTTCTTGGCACTTTTTCAAAAGCATTAGACCCATTTTTGAACTTCGTAGATTTTTACTGTTTTTCAAAATAAGATATCGTTTTTTCAGTGAATCCATTTTGACAATTACAGGCCGGGGATTGTTTAAATTACGTCCTACACGGTAACATTTCACTATATCCATGATATCGGTTTGCACTTTGACGTTGTTATTTAATATTTCTAACACTTGTGTTTCAAGGGAACCAGCAATTTCAGGAATTCTATAAATACAGATGTTATTAAATTTCTGATTTTGTTGAAGTTGTTCAATTTTTTGTTCCAAAGAAGCAATACACTCGTCTTGTTTGTTTACTCTTATTTGGAATAGGTCTATTTTATCGGTGATTTTTTTTACCATCTTGTTTACAAATTCGTCATTGTCGAGCAGGAATTCAGTAATGGTTTCCTTGATCACGTTTTTTAAATCGGGTTGTTGGACTTTTGGGGCCATGTTTCACTTTTGTCTTAGCGGCACTATTAAGAACGACACTTATGTGTTAATTCAAGCAACTTTGATAAATTATTTTGTTAATTTACTGCTTAAAAACCGAGATTGTTGCGGAGCACACTAAACAAGCGTCTACTCACTTGCGACACATAAAGCAAAAATATTTTTGAAATCCTCATTTATTTTGCAACAAATTTAAATTCTTGACATTTTTTCGTCCGACGAACTGTTTTGGCGTAAAAGAATAAAAACAATTTTCATGCATGGCAAAAACTCTAAAACTAATGGTAATGAAAAATTCGTTTTCGACTCAATACTCAAAATAATACTTACTATTACATTTTTTGGTATTAAACTTGAATTGTAGTAGTGGCTATTTTAATGGATTGACTTTAATTTAATAAAAATTAGACAAAAACGCATCTTACCTACAAACTGCCACATAAGATTTTGGTGATTTTGCAATACATGAAAACTAAAAGAAAAATCTTACAAGTTTTGACAATTTCTATGCATAAAATAAACTAATATTTAATTTAATTAGCACAACAACAAAATACTAAGAATAGTATTAAAGTTATGATAAGAAAACGAATTTTTTCTTAAAACTTTAACACCCTATAGCTCAAAAGTTGAGAGGTTTAGGACGTATGTTCATATGAACTTCATATCCTGCATTTTCAGCCATCAATTAAATTACACCCTGTATGGTAATAAATTGTTAATTTATTATTAAGTACCATATCAAATGACTTTAGATACAAATTAAGCAGTGTTTCCTAACACATTCACACATGCTGCAAACATGAAACTTTATCTATTTTAAGAATATAATATTATAAAATTATTATATTTTGCAGAAAATATAATTTGTCAGTTGTTCGAGTAATAACGTTGATATATGGGCGAACTTTCGTGTTAAATTAAGATTAACGCCGGTCATTTGGATGAAAAACACAAATTACCACCGAAGTTTATTTCGAAATTGGGTTTTGCTGTAATTGAGCGTAATGTTTAGTTTTTACACGTTAACATATGAACGTCAATATTTGCCTTATGAACAGTTTTTACACTCCGCACAAATATTGCATAAAATTGACATATTTTTCAAAACGCATATAAAGAACTGGATCGATTCGGCCGATACTTGGTGGAAATCCATAACTTAGATTTATGGTACTAAGTAAAAACAAAACAATTTTTACTTAAAACTTCCACTATATTAAAAAGAAAATACCTTCTTCAGATGATACAATTAGAATGGGTTCTAATCCATGTTCACCTAAATCTATTTCAACAAAACATATTTAATATGTGTGTTTAAGTTTATTTGTTTCTAAAGATTCTAGAAAATTCAAATTTTATGCCTTTTTTTCTGTATGTAAAACTTTAAAATTGTTATTAAAATGATTACAATTAATTAAATGAGAAGCATAATTAGGTCTGTCATCGCCCTTGACAAAGCACTTACAATGCTCATTTATCCTCTTCTCGAAACTTCTACCTGCCTGTCCTATATACGTTTTTGGGTAATCTTTACAAGTTAATTTATAGGCGCCTGATTTTTACTTAAATGTGTTTTTGATTTATTTTTTATAAATTTGCCTATGGAATTATTGGTCTTATATGCAACATTTATATTTAGTTTTTTTAAAAGGTTGCCTATTTAAATACTAGATTTTCTATAGTACATAATGTATTTATAGTTAGCAGAAGGGTCTCTTGAACTGTGGTAAACCGAACAAATAGCTTTTTTTCCTTAAAATATTATCAACCATGTTCGAACTATAACCATTATGTATTGCAATTTGTTTAATTAAATTAAGTTCTTAATCAGGGGCGTACGGTGAAATTTTAAGAAAGGGAAGCAATTTTTAGAAACTTACCTATTTGTAATGTAATTCGATTCTTCGATCATTTTTTATTTTTATATTTTGGAGAAGTTTATTTTCAATGGACAACAGCGATGTATGCGAAAGTCTCTCCTACCCCGTTGAATTTCTCACGAAATTTTTTATACGTTTAAGTGTTGAAAAATTGCGTTCTACCGATGAACTTGTGTCAGGTATTGTCAATACTAATTCACACAATTTCGACACTTCGGTGTAGGCATCTTCCAGCTCCTTTTCTTTTAAAAATTGAATTAGTTCCTTAGCGTTTTTTTTGCGCTAATATCATCAGTTTCGTAATTCACTTTTAGTTCAGATCGCAGTAACACTCGGTCGAAGAACTGGCCATAATGAAGAAGAAGAGATTTAAACGCATCTTCTGGAAAAGTTTTTCCTTTAAATGCATCAAAATTGCAGAGCTCCAGGAATTTATAATCATTTAAACCGTTAAATTAATAGTTTATTTGTTGCTGAATTTGATCGATTATTTCATAAAAGAGGCATCTGTATGACGTTTGAACATCTCCCACTTTGCCTGTTCGAAGACGCTTGGCTCTACATTTAACGTCATCGTTTTTTTCCCAAAATAGGTCAAAGTCATCTCTTTTTTGGCCTAACATGAACTTAAAATCATTCACTTTTTTTAGGCAAAAAGCAATATCATTTGTTTTAGTTTGTAACATATTAAAAACATTGTCCGAGATTGGAAATATTTCTGAAAATATGTTCAACAAATAATTAACATTAAAATCTTGTGTCAAACAGTCCAAAAACCCCCTCGAACTATTTATTGCTTCTGAGTCCCTCGTTTCATTATTTTCTATTATATTCTCAAATAGTTCAATTAGTGATTCACGATTTTCAGATACTGTTAACACAAGTCTTCCATTATAATTCCACCTAGTAGGAGCTACTTTGTGCAATCGTTTGTGGACATTGAAGTCCAAAGTTTGTGTATGGTTTGTTGACTTGGAAAAAAAAGCAGCCATGCTACTTAAAGTAACGAAAAATACTTTACACTCTTTAATGTGATTGATGGACTGAGATAAAACTAAATTTAATTTATGAGCAAAACAATGGACAAACACAGCACTTGGGAAAGTTTCTCGAACTCTAGCTTGGAGACCCCCTAATTGTCCTGCCATCACTGCAGCTCCATCATAGCTTTGAGCAACTAATTTTTTCTCTCCATTAATTTCTTTAGTAACGTTATAAACAACGGTATATAATGCATCTGCTGTACGATTTTCGGACACATTCTTAAAACCTAAAAATCGCTCTTGAATACTTCCGTCTGTTTTAAGGTAGCGTATTACTATAGATAATTGGCTAAAATTAGTGATATCAGTTGTTTCGTCCAGAACAATAGCAATGAACCGCACCTCGCCAATCTCCTGCTTAATTCTTTTCAGAATAATGGTTACAACAGCGACAATTAAATCACTCTGGATTCGATTCGCGGTTCCGCGAAAAGCGCTAGACTGCTCTAAATGATTTTTTAAGCAATCATCATATTTAGCCATTAAACTAAGTAAATCTTGAAAATTCCCTCTATTTGAAGAAACCCTTGTTTCGTTATGACCTCTAAATCCCAATTCGTGCTGTCCGAGAAAACAAACAACATCGATAAGTCTTCTTAATGTTTGCCTATTTTTATTTACTAGTTCATTGTGTTGGCGGTGACTAATTTCCAACTTTTTATTAAGGGCGTGTTCAATTATGGTTTTGCCGAAGACTTTTTCTTTTATGACGGCCTGTAGATGCGCTTTGGCATAATGTGTCTTTTTACAGCTTTATAGAAATTGTTTAAATCGGAAAAACCAGTTTTATTCCAGAGATTTTTTTCATTTTCAAAAAGAAAACATGGCCAAAAAAATAATTTACTTATATTTTCACACCCTGTTAGCCATTTAAATTGTTCGTATTGTTTTTCCGAATAAAAATGTCTAATACAGTTTTTCATTTTTGTGGTTAAATTTTTCATAGGCGGTTTTGCCCTTCCTTTGGAAATTATTTGAAGCTTATCAGCGAAGTTTAGTGTTGAAAATCCCTTTATTATTAAGACACACACCACACATTCACGCACATTCGTCTTACTAAATTCCCCAACATTTTCAACGTTTTTACCGATAGCCGAAGTTGACGGTATTTGCATATCCATGTCTGTATTATTGTCTTCCATATCGCACCATGCACGACACGACGTACGTATCACACAACACACGGATAGCCGTTCAAACAAAAAATCTACTCCAACGATAGCTTCCATCCCCAGCTAAAGCACGCGACTGAAATGCGAAAATTGCAAACAGCCGGTGGAAAGTTCAATAACCTCTGGCTCGATTCACAGGAAATCAAGCATACAGTGTGACAAGCGATTGAACCTTATCAACGCCTGAAGGGGCAGGGGAGAATCTCGTCAAAAAACTTCCCGTGTCATAGGCGTGCGAAGTTATTTTAATCAGATTATTATTCATTAATATTGATGACAATAATAATAATAATAATAATAATAATAATGATAATATCAATAAATATTACTTTTGGACTTCCCTCGTATAAGGGAAGATTGTAATCATGAAAAAAATCACCCACCGAGATTTTTGCAGGTTCTTACATTTTTGGGTCTCTAGACCTCGGAAAACATGTTCTCCCATTTCCATCGCTCTGTCTGTCGGTCTGCCTATCTGTAGGCGGCATAGCTCAAAAACTATTTATCCACTATCTTTAAAATTTGGTCAAAAACCATAGACCATAAGAGGATAAAATGGTAGCATTTTGGTGAAAATCCATTAAGGCGATACAAAATGGCGGTCTAGTGAAATATTATTACTAAGAAATACTAAGATTATGTGGAAAATAGCTGGTAAATGTTGGTTTGAATTTAAGATGGCGAAACAAAATGGCGGCTTAATAAATAATTTCACAATTCGGCCCGAAAAGACCATTTTATAGATTGATTTCAAATTTTGCTCTAAAAATAATTGTTGTATAGAGATGAACTTGTAAAATTTTGGTACGATTTCAAGAGAGCAAAACAAAATGGCGGTCAACTACAACATTTATAAACATGGAAAAAAATCAATATTTTACGTATCTTCCTATTCTAGCGTCCCTAGGTCCCAAAAAAATAGAGTTTTTTTTGATTTGTCTGTCTGAAATTGAAATTTTTGTCAAAAATTAAGGATTGCGTGACAGTAACCTGATAATATTTTGGTAAAATTCCAATACGGCGGAACAAAATGGTGGCCTAGTGAAATGCTAAAGAGTATATTGCTAAAAATGTAATTAACTAATGTATCTAAAATTCGGCACAAAATTCGAGTGTTACACAGGAATGAGCCCATAACATTTTGGTTCAAGGCGCAGTTGTTCAAAAACTATTAGTTCCACAAAGCCTGGTTTTGGTGTGCATAAAGTACTTAACAATGACTATTATTTCATCAAAGGCTTCCACCACATCTTCAAAAAATAAGGACATGCATTTTTGGAAAAAGCCGAATTTTTCAGATTTTTCAGCTTTTTCTCCTGTTCTAATGATCCGATCAAGTCGGCGTTGACATTATATTATTTGTAAGTTCATTATCTACTATTCATGTCGTTATACCATCAAGATTACTATATTAGTTTCGATTTTAAAAGCCAAAAACGAAAAAAAATAGGATTTTTTTGCATTAAATTGTTTATAACCTAAGTTGATACTTAGTCGCAAGTGAAAAACATAAAAGAATATTACTATGAATTATCTTGTGTATGATGGCGCACTCGGATTCTGGTTAGTATTTTTGGCAAAAACGACTATTTTTTTGCTCTATTGATTGGTGTAAAAATCAAATCTCTCTCTAGCACATTGATATTTATGCAAGGTTTTTGTCGATTCACTCAGTCATCTTCAAAGATAAATATATCACTGGGTATATTTAGAGGAAAGAGAAAGCGATGTCTTTGAAATTGAAAAGTATACATGGTATTCCATTTCAAATAAATTATTTTTGTTATATTTTCGAGTTCTCACGTATATATATTTTTTGACAAAGGAAAGGAAAGAAAATTTTATTGAAAATATATATACATTTTGTTTACCACTTTGTACAGGATGTTCCAACAATAATGGCCATCGGCGATATCACAGAAAGGAAATTATTTCCTTTGTTGTTACGTTCTGTAGCGGTAACTTTTTGTACTTTCTTGTGGCCTTATTACGACAAATCATTGGAAAATATTTTCAAATTCAAAGAATTGCTAGAGGTATAACAGAAACGGAAAATACTTTTCATGGTATCGACGAGAGCCATTTTTAATTAAACACCCAGTACATAAACACAAGTAATAAACTATTATGATCGTTATCACATCATAAATAAATTAAATATAATCAATTCCAAACACTCACCACTTACTATTCCAAATGCGTCATTGCTTTGCCAACATTTCCCAAAAGTTAAATCATTATCGACCCATGTCTCATCAATGTAAACTATGTTACCACCCTCCTCTCTATAATTTCGAATTGCCTTTGTATATTTATAGCGCCAATGTAAAACTTCGGGTCTCTCCAGAAGAATCTTTCGTTTATTGTGTCACTTACGAAAAAGAAAGCCATTGGCCTTCAACAACATCCTTAATGTTTCACGACTATAAGGGAAATCCATTGTTTCTTGCAATTTAAGGAGAAGCTTTCAGAGTGTAGGCGCAGTTTTTAGTTTTAAATAAAACTTGTTTATTGTTTGCCTAATGAAAATCATCAAAATCCAGAGACAAACGGGTTTTCTTGTTGGGTGGTGATGGGTGCATTTCACGTGGACGTTCCCTTTGCCTCTTTTCATCTTCTTTGTAAATTTTGCTCACGGTGTATTGATAAACCCCAGTATATAGAGCGACGCGATCTATTTTCCTTTTTAAAGGTAATTTAAAATTATTACTTCTCGCTTCCTCATCGCAAACTCTATAAACATTGGCGATAATTTCTCTGGACTGGCCAGCAAGAGGTTTTCTCTTTAAAAAGATATTTCTTTCCATAATTCAAAAAGAAATTTAATTATTGTAAGAAATATATAAGCTTCAAGAAATAATTAAAACCTAGAAATATGTCACCAAATAAAGATACGTATTAAGATTTAAATAGGTATGAAATTTGCATGTATATATTCACTATATTCATTAATTAAAACTAAAGAAGTGCACCAAGAAGCGAGTCGAGTCTATCGTTCAATATAAAATAACTAAACAATCGGAAATAATTAACTAACAAGTAAAATTAACAAAACAACTAATTAATCCTTATTAATAAAACAGAGTTTAGCAAGAAGTTTTTTCTCCCCCCATAAAATATTTCAAACAATTTCTGGAAATGGGCGTAAATATTTAATTTTTTTTTATCACCTTTTGTGTGTGCTCAATTTTTTTTTATCACCTTTTGTGTGTGCTCTTCCATATATTTGTGAAAAAAGTCTTCAACCACAAGTTCTACAAGTTCCACATTATTGCAAGTATTTTTCCAAGTTCTCCAAATGCCATGATTATTACTAATTATACACACAAGAAAATAAAAAAAAACAGGCAATACCCACATACACAAATAAAACTTAAGTCGGTACTATAAATATTAATTAGTAATTAATTTTTCTTATTTCGGTGACACCACTGATCAGAAAATCGGACATCAGACCCCGGCCCGTTCATAATTCAAACCAAGCCTCGAATAACGATCTTTTATCTTCGTCTTTTCCACGCCATCCCCGCCGACCACGGCTATCTCTCTCTGACAATGACTGCTTATTGAACGGGCCGGAGTTTGGGAAATCTTCGCTCATATACTATCGATACCGATCAATATATTTTTACTATTTTTATTTCAATTCGTGATGCAGTAAAAATATATATTTTGAACGGACCACTTATATGGAAAAACGGAAGGCAGTTTTTTGCCCACATTCTTTCTATCCAGGTTCATTCAGTTGCCAGACTTGGACAGGACTTGGCTACAGAGAAGCTAGCGGCCCGCATAGGTTCTATTCGATTTTCTATTGTGGCCGGTCGGAGTCAAGGCCGCATTATTATGGGCTGGATAATTAAGATAATATTTTTTAATATAAACTAAATGAATGGTTTCCTATTTCAAAAATTACATTTTAGAAGATGTTTTGTAATTTTTTTTGATGAAGCACTGCTTCCCTTGCTTCCATGGATTGCACGCCCCTGGTTCTTATTGAAATTCTTGTTTATTTAGGGGTACCTTGATTGGTTTATGAAAAACAGAAAAAACATGTTTATGGTTTTCCCTTTTAATAGTTTAGTCGAGAAAGTTAATAGAATCATTTGTTTCATTTTCTATAGTGAATTTTATATTGGTATGTAAATGATTTATGAATACAAGAAACATATTTAATTGCCTTTCTGTTCCAGTAAAACAAGCTAAAATGTCATCTACGTAACTATGCCAATAAAGAAATTTGTTAAAAAGAGAGTGTTGGCTAATTTCTTTTCCTAGAAAATTCATAAATATTTCAGCTAATAAGGAACTAACTGGATTTCCCATTATTTGTTCTAAACAGACAGTAAATTCATTATTTCTTGTTTTTTAATAATTTGTACTTGTTTTAAAGATAAAAGTTTGTCAACAAATGTCAGTGTGTCTTGAACCGGTATGCTTGGGAATAAATTAGTTACATCAAAAGAGATAATAATAATAATAAATGACTTTTATTAGAAAAATAAATGGTTACAGATTTATGTATTAACAGCCAAAAAATAGTTAATAAAAAAAAACAAATTGAAGGTGGAGATTCGAGCTCATCCCGGCGAAGTCTAGCCTTAAGGCTACTCTTGAGTTTGAAAAGCCACCAAGCCTAATTAAGATTATTTCATAAGTATAGTAGACGGTACCTAAACTACCAGTAAGTTTAAGCATTCTTAACTATATAGAGTTTATTTTGTACAATAAAAGTGAAGTTAAACATGAAAATAATAAAAAAAAAACAAATAAGGGAATATTGGAATATACAGGCAGACAACCCTTACCACCGTAGCAGCCCGACACCAGGCCAGTCTCTGACTATCGCCCACGTAGTTGCTCTTGAAATAAGTAGGGACGTAGCTTATATTTAAATTTATTAATATTATAAAGGTTTAATTCTTCAGGTAACGAATTATATAAATTAATTGAATTAAATGAAAAGCTTCTCTTAAACATTGCAGTTTTATACTGAGGCATTGTAAGTTTATTTTTAAACGTTTCTATTACGAATATTTCTACGAGGAATGCATTTGTGTTTTAATAGGTTGGAGAAATCAGGAGTATTAATTAGTTTATGCATAAAGTTCCCTAGGTGGTATCGTCTGGGGTTTTTCATATTAAGACACTTACATTCTGATATTTTTCAGATATGTGATTATATTTTCGAACATTAAATATTAGTCTACAACATACATTTTGTATTCTATATTTTTCGCGTTCATATAGACAAGGACCATAAATGAAATCACAGTAGGTAAATTGCGAGAGAACTCAAGATTCGCATAGTAGTTTCTTTAAATTAAAATTAAGCAAATGGCGATTGCTATAAATTAGTTTGAGAGAGGCAAAGGCCTTCTTAACGAGTTTTTTTACGTGTTCGCAGAAACGCAATTCTTCATCTAAAATCAGACCCAATTTCTTAGCCTGTGGGGTAAAGATTAGAAGAATATTATTAATTTGTAGATTTAAATGGGATTTGACAAAATTTCGTTTATTTTTTATACCAATGCATAATATATTAGATTTTTCGGAATTTAATTAGGTTGTGTTCTTCGGAGAGTAACCTTATTCTTTCTAAATCCGAATTGATATTCTGAACAGTTTTCCGGATATCTGAGTGACAGAAAGACTAGTAAAGTAGGGTATCACCGGCGCACAGTGATTCCACAGGTACTTTTAGCTGGACAGAAGTAATTTTTTTTTAATATGCAAAATTATTTAATATAACTAAAATAATAAAGAACAATACCCAGTCAACTTAAATCATTACAAAAAAAATATATAAAATAATCTTTACTAGTCAAATTCAAGCGCCAGTCTTAGCAGGCCGCGGCCGGCGCGAGATAAACAATTATTTGTTGCTAAATGTCAGTTGATGCGTGGTTGAGTGTGTCCTGGTAAAAAGTTAATGAATTTTTGGAAAATGGATGTGATTTTGCCAGGTATTTACTTAAATTTTTTACATATAGCGTGCTCTGCAATATATGTTTTTTTCTTCTGATAGCTTTTTTGTGTACACATGCAAAATGATACCTATTTTTTTAAATTGAAAAATGGGAAGACTTGCGCTTTCAAGTTATCAAAAGTTATTAAATATGATTAGTTAAAAAACGTTTCTTGGTATCTTTGCTAAGGTATGATGTTTGATTTGCTTGCCTCTTTTTGCCTTTTAATAAGTGTTCACCTCTTTTTTAGAGAGACGCGTATCCATTAAACGAGCTGTTTTGTTTAATGTGCTGAAACAAGGCGATAAATTCCAACCTACAACATCACAGTTGCAAGCGAAATTAATGCATTTCGTAAAAGAACATATTAAAGATAAAGACATCAATGATGAAAATTTAAAAAATATACAGGGTAAGCTAAAAAGTTTCTCTATTCTGCTTCTGAAAAAATGGAAAGAAAGCCGAAGATTTTTATCAGATTTTGTTGCAAAAAATGAAGAATGGCTTGAAGGAGAACTAAACTTTTCGACAATTAAAAAGCCTGATCGGCCAAAAATAGCATTTTCTCAAGCGAGTAATCATACCCAGAGGCGCAGAGTGAAAAATTTAGTCAAAAAAACCAGTCAAAATGAACTTTATATGGCCACTGAAATGAAGCTTCGATCAGACGGACATAGAAACGTAGCAAGTGTCTTTCACGAAATAGCGTATTCTCCAAACAGAGCTGCACAACTCAAAAAAACGATGAAAAATAGTAAGAAGCAAAACCAGTCTTATACCCCTGATGAAGCTTTAGCGTTGTTTATTTCTTTAAAATTGACGCGTCATCAATACATCGGATTAAGAACATTAGCAAAAAAGAAAGGGCTTAGTAATCTTTATCCAAGCTACCACAAAATTATTGAATCTAAAAAAAGTTGCTATCCTTCTTAGAACCATATATCCATAACAGAAAAATCTGCCGAAATTAATTTACAGAGTCTATTAAACCACACAATTGAACGGATCAGTGCAGTTCAGAGAGATGTGTTTTTGTCAACTTTTGATTGCTCTGCCGAAAATAGCCTAAAAGAGTTGCAAATGGATTTCAAGTGGGGGGCAGATGGTAGTGGAAGTTACAATAATTATAAGCAACGATTTGAATCAAAAGAATCGGACGACTCGAGTATCTTTGCAACCTGTGTGGTACCTTTACAGCTCTACTATCAATCAAAATCTGAGAAAAAAATAATTTGGCAAAATTCGAGAACATCTTCAACCCGTTTCTGTAGGCCAGTGAAATTACAGTTTGTGAAAGAAACAGATTCGCTTATTAAAGAAGAATTTGCCCATATGGACGAACAAATCAAAAATCTCTTACCAACCAAAATTGTTATCGAGAAAGCAAGCTTCTCCGTCAAACATCAGTTACATAAAACTATGGTTGAAGGAAAGGTTTGTAACTCATTGATGGATAACTCGTCCCAAAAGTGTTGTATTTGTAAGGCGGGTCCTAAAGAGTTTAATGATATTCCTACTTTGGTATCACGTAAATTGAGTATGGAAGCGATTAGTTTAGGATTGTCAACATTACATGCATACATTAGGTCTTTTGAACTTCTGCTGCACGTAGCATATCGTTTGGACTTTAAAACTTGGCGAGTCCAAAAAGAAAATAAAAATTTATTCGAAACGAAAAAAAAACAGATTATTTCCGGATTTCGGGAAAAAGCAGGACTTTTAGTAGATATGCCTAAATCAGGCTTTGGAAATACAAACGATGGCAATACTGCTCGTTGCTTTTTCCGAGATCCGAAAATGTCTGCCAGCATTACAGGTATAGACGAGAACTTAATTTACCGATTTAGTGTTATTCTTTCTACGTTAAATTGTAATTATAATATCGATTCGAAAAAGTTCCATGAGTATGCAATGGAAACAGCTGATTTATATATAAAATTATATGAATGGTATCCTATGGCTCCGAGTGTACACAAAATACTTATTCATAGCAAAGAAGTTCTTGATCTATTTATGCTATCTATTGGGCAAATGTCCGAGGACGCCCAAGAAGCTCGTCATAAAGAAATCCGTTATTACCGAGAACATAACATTCGTAAAATTTCGCGAATCAGTACGCATCAAGACCTCTTAAATATTCTGTTAGTATCCTCGGATCCATTAATATCCAGTATTAGAACTTTGCCACCCAGACAAAAAGGTATTATCAATAGAGATGTGATAAATTTGCTTAAGCCACCTGACAAAAATGTAGGTTATGACAGCGGCAGCGATCTGTCAAAAAATTAGTGATCTGAGAAATGGTTGCTATTAGTAATTCATTTATTTTTGTTAGAATTTAAAATGAGTGAATTTCTTTTTCTGAATTAAGTATTTTTTATGATTAATATTACTTACTTTTTCTCTGTTAACACTATCCAAAACAAGAAATTCTGTGAAGTGCAACTTCACTATGAACAACTTTTAAATAATCGTTTACAACCCCTCTTTTTTGATATTGAGTTTTCTTCTCTTCTGTTAACTATTTTAATAAACCTGCTGCGGTGCCCCGTTTTGCTGCTTTGCTCCTATTGTCTGTTTTTAATTTCATGTATTTGGGATAAATACCATTCTTCGAACAATGATAGAAAAACCACAAATTTTGAGTACACATAGCACACTTCAATAAAAATTTGAAATACCAGGTGGCCAAGAAACTTACTGAAGCTTCTTTTGAAAACTGTTTTGAATTTTATAAATATATATATACATATATATATATATATATATATATATATATATATATATATATATATATTATATATATATATATATATATATATATATATATATATATATATATATATATATATATGTATATATATCTATATATTATTAGGTGAAATATTTATGGATTTCTTAGAAAAAGAAATTAGCCAATCCCCCTTTTAATAATTTTTTTTATTGGCATTGGTACGTAGATGACATTTTAGTTTCATTCACTGGAACAGAAAGGCAACTAAATATGTTTCTTGTGTTCATAAAGAATTTACTTACTAATATAAAATTCACCTTCAAATAAAAACAAATAATTCTATGAC
>JAUTXW010002986.1:0-51314 GCA_030620095.1 Kuschelorhynchus macadamiae
ATTTTTTCCTCGCGGTACCAATCCGTATTTGCCCTGTTTATAGTACTCCTTGAAGTAATTTTTGTAACGCCCCGTCTACGCTATACAGCAAATCAAAGCCAAGACCGGAAAGCGTTGCACTGGAAGCATGGGAGGACTGTGAAGAAACTTTCTTGGTTTGAATGTAATTTTTTACAACTGCCAAATGTTCAGTGGCTTACGTCAAAATATATAAATCAGGTTCCCTTTCTACTAAGTAAATACATTACCGACAAACAGGGGCGCATCCCGCAGAGAGGAAATCTAAAAGGGAAGTAATCTGGCAAGGAAATATGACGACTAAAAAATAGTATCTATTTTATAAAGTTTTTACACTCAAATGGCCAAAGAACATATTTTTCCACTCAATCGAATAGTGACATAAATATGGCGACACAGTCGCCTTGCAAATAGAGTTAATCACATCTAAAAGCGCGACGTAAAGATTATTATGATTGAAACATGTATCATATCAAAATGTTTCGTTTTTCAAAGAACCTTCTGTAAACAAACCTTGGGAGTACTGTAAACAAACCTTGGGAGTACCCACGGAATCTCCACTAACACCGGTGGTAGCCAACATCTTCATGGAAGTTTTTGGGGAGGAAGCCATAGCGTCCTTTCCATTAAATACAGAATTATTGTTCAAACACAGGCCATATTTTGTCATATTGTTCCAACGAGGACCGAAAAGGCGAAATGTTTTTTATGTTTCCTGTATTTTTGTAGAAAACGAAAATTGCCAATCGATTTAATTTTTCAGTAGAATTTGAAAGTGTTACAAAAACATTTGAACAAAAACAAAAGACTTACGCCATAGGTGACCCGTTTTTTACTTTTACGCTCTCCCAGGGTTTTACAGATTTTCACGTTTTAGGGCCCCTAGATGCTAAAAACATATTTTCTAAATTCCATCGGTTCATCTGTCTGTCTGTCTGTTCGCGACGTAACTAAAAAACTACTTATCTGATTGATCTCAAATTTTGGTAAAAAATTAAGAGTCATGTGTGGATGACCTGGTAATATTTTGGTAAAAATCCAAGTTGGTAAAAACGGCGGCCTTGTAAAATGTTGAAAGAATGATTACTACAAAACTACCTATTTAATTTACCTCAAATTTTGCACAAAAAAGGTGGTAAAACAAACTGTAGCTTAATAAAATATTTAAAAAATCAACCAGGAAGAATTTCTTATTAGAATGATTTCAATTTTATGCGAGAATTAAGTGTAATACAGAGATGAACTGGTAAAATTATGGTACGAATTCAAGATGGCGGATCAAAATGGCGGCCAAATAAAATGTTTTTAATCGTGAAAAAATCACCCTCTCAGGTTTTTACAGATCATCACGTTTTAGGATCCCTAGATTCCAAAATTCATTTTGTCAATTCTGTCGGACTGTCTTTCTGTCAGTTCGCGGTATAACTAAAAAACTACTTATCCGATTGACAAATTGTGGTAAAAAATTAAGGATTAAGGACTTGACGATATTTTGGTAATAATCCAATATAGCGGAACGAAATGGCGACTTAATGAAGTGTTTTTTTATCAACTAAAAAACTACTTATCAGATTTATCTCAAATTTTGCACCAAAATCAAGTATTACGTAGTTAAAAAATTATTATTAAGAAACTAGTTATTCAATTATCTCAAATTTTGCATAAATATCAAATGTTATATATGAACTGGTAATATTTTAAGATGGCAAACCAAAATAGATCTCAGTAAAATATTTTAATTAGGATCAAACTACTTATTAGATTGATTTTAAATGTTGTGCAAGAATTAAGTGTGATATAGAGATAAGCTGGTAAAACTCTGATACAAATTCAAGATGGCGGTCAGATAAATGTTTAAAAAATCAACGTAAAATTTGTCTATTCAATTGATTTCAAATTTTTTACAAATATTAGATATATTTTAGAGATAAACTGGTAAAATTTTGTAATAACTTATATGACAGATTAGAATGGCGGTCTAATAATATTTTAAAAAATTAATGTAGAAACTGCTTAATGAATTTATTTTAAATTATGCCTAAAAATCAAGTGTAGCAGAGGTAGAAACTGGTAAAATATTGGTACGAATCCAATATAGTAGAACAAATTTGCGCCTAATAAAACTATTTGAAAAGATAGTATATATATGTATTACTAAATGACTATGTGTGGAACTAAAATTGGGTCAGACTTCACTATTCCTAATAAAAGGTAATATTCGCAACGAGGGAAATTTTGGGTAAAGGAATTTACTGATTTTTAAATGAAACCCTCCATTTTGATGTTTGTTGGAAAATTTGTTTTTTTTTGATGACCTGTTTAATTTAATAGGCTTCATAGGTGATTAAGGTGTATATTCTCCATATTCTAAACACCTTCAGTTTCAAATTTGACGTATTTATTATCTTGTCGCAATAAAATACTCGTTCATCTAAAAAGTCTTGAGTTTCCTTTTGAAGGAATATATGACATTGCCTTTTCCAGATGTAGTATCTAATTGGTAATTAAACTCGGCTTTTTATAAAACAAGACCTAGTAGTATGTTCACTAAAGTTACTTTACATTACTGTAAGGGAATAGACTGTACTAATAGAACAGAGAATATAAATTCTTAATTTATTTTTTCTAAACAAAATAATAAATATCATTTATCTCAAACGCTATCTGCTAGATTGTGTAGACAGATTTACGTATGGATAAACCTTCTCAAGTTGTTATCGTCTATGCCTCCTCGAGAGTTCATGGTCCCTTATGGACCTGTGGCGTAGGAAGCTTTCATTTAAGTTAAGGCTATTTATTAATTAAGGGTTCAGGGTGCGTTTATGACGACGCATTACATTTCAACTAACCAGAGGCAGTTTTTGTCAAATTAGGTGTCGACCTCTTTTCTGATTTCTAAAACAAGGGTTGGTCTGTATCAAAGTTCTGTTTGTTATAGTTGATTTCAAGTTCTTCTTTTGTGGTGGTTTATGGAGCTTAACATATACAGTGGGTTATTAAAGTTGAAGGATTATCAAAGTTATTTTATTTTCATTCTATGATTTATTTAAAGATTTTTCTGTTCTTTTCTATGCACTAAGTTGGAGATTTTAAGTAAATTCCGTCATTTAAATACTTTTTTTTGTTATTAATTTTAAGTGTTATTTTTGTTCACTAATTCACATCATTTTAATTTTTGTTAATATATATTTAAGTGTCTTTAAAAACCAAATGTTTTATTTAAATAAACCACCTGCTAGTTAAAATAAATATATTCAAGAAGAAGATACCATATATCGTCGTTGCAGTTTGCTGTTGTTCGAGATATAAGTGGCCGCTGACTTGGTGAGATAAGATGTTTAATTAAATTTGTACTAACAGTTATATTTGACAACACTGTAAATTATAATTTACGAAGAAGCCTACAGGATACCTTTGATTTTACTTATCATATCTTAGTTAATTTCAGAAATGTGATAGGGTTGCCCGCTATGTCTCAAATAAATAAATACTTTTAAATATTATAAATAACCCCTTTATAATCCTGTTACATTACCATGAAAAAAGGGGCGTGCATATCTTTGTACGTAGGGGTCTTTCCAGTAAATAATCTTAACTCGGGCTTTACTTGACAGTATAATCGTTAGGTTAAGGATTTAGATATGCTTTAGGATGTTCCTTCAGAGTGCGTTTCCCTTAGAATGATCATTTGCGGAGGCTCCAGAATAACTTAATGTTAAAGATGAAACTCGAGTCTAGTCTGAAGTAACCGAATCCTGGTTTGCCTTTTACTATGCAATTATTGCTTACTGCCATATCAAGCTTCGACTTTGTCGTCAACACAATTATTCGACTTCGTTAATTAACTCGTTAATAGTCTGTGCAAAATATAGTTGAACGTCTTAGTCTGGGGAGTATTTGACAATATAGTCCAATCAGTGCTCTGTTATAAAATATTGGAGCTAAAATTTATGATAACGCACCAAACATTAATTGAACTCCTTCCTTGAAATTTAATGATTTTATATTTTTTTGGGGCACAGTAATGAGTGTGGTGTCGATTAAATAATTCTCACGTGGTTAATGTTGTGTTGTCTATCCACATAATTTTTACGTCCCCCATAAAAGGAAAGTATTGTTATCGTGAAAAAATCACCCTCCCAGATATTCACGTTTTAGGGTGCCGTCTCAAAAACATTTTTTTTTATTTCGTCGGTCTGTATGTCTGTCACTCTGTCGTCTCTTCGCCGGCTCAGTCAAAAAACTACTTACCCGCTTACAACTTTGGTCCAAAATTATGGTTCATATAGGGATGACCTGATAACAACATTTCGATAAAAATCCAATATAGCGTGTTTTACTATTATTTCTAAAAAATTCCCAGGTTGTTATAAATATTAAAATTTTAGTCGTAAATAATAACATGGTCCCAATAACTAAGATAAATAATAACAAATTAGTAATTAAATAATATTTATTTAAGAGATCACCCATTTATTATCAATACATATTTTGGTTTATAGTATAATTTTTATAACTAAGTTTAAAAACAATAAACTAATAAATAAAATATATTTATTTAAGGTTATAAAACTTTTGTTAACAATTAATTCTAAAAGTATTTAATATTAATATAATTAATATTTTTATATTATTATAATATTTTGGTTGAGTTGGCTGTAACAAATAAAATAGTAATAATTAAAAAATGTTTATTGAAGAATTTATAAACAAATAAACAATTTAAGATAACCATATATTAAAAAAAACCTAAAAACAAAACAAGTACATTGATACTAAAACTAGATAGGGTCATCTTCTGAAAAATCAGAAGAACCGCCTTTAAAGTAATGATAAAAGGCTCCACGGCCATGGTTTCTTCAATTAAGTTATCAAGATCCCACACTGCCCTCTCCTCTGTTATAACATGTTTTTTGCCAAATTTCAGCGGTGATATCCGCCAATAAGTTGGCAAGAGTTCGCATATCTTACATCTTAAAAGTTTTGTTGTTCCTAGCCAAATAATTTTTTACTTGTGTCAAAATAAGTTCTATTGGGTTCAGCTCACAATGATAAGAGGACAAGCGACGGACGATATATATCTCTATTTTTTACCATCTCATCCATAATATATTTTCTGAATTGTGACTTATGCTGCCTAGCAATTTTCAAAAGTTGCTTTTTCAACATAGTACCATTTTTTCTTTTGCTGTAACCACTCAATGATCCGAGCTTTTTTCCATGAACTCGTAGGAAGCTTCTCTACTACCTAGAATGATAGCTGGCGTTATCCAGGACTATTATCGAATTACGAGAAATGTACTCAATTATTTGCTCGAAATATTCCTCGAAAACGTCAGCACTCATTTCTTCGTGGTAGTTTTTAATGGAATTGTGTTGAAACTCTAATAACCCATCATTTAAAAATCCATTTTATTCCCAATATATGTAATGATATGCCTGCGTCCTTTTCCTCACGGCGGTCTTAATCCCGTTGACTAGCCGTCCATGAAAGCTTGTCGGGAGTTTAGTACAGCTTTATCTTGCCAGACTTTTGTTACTGTGTGCCCTTCGTTTAGCCAGAATTCATCCAGGTTTTGCCTTCCCTTTAATATTTTCGGATTGATCGTAAGTATTCTCGTCTCCAGCAAATAATGTCTGATCTATCAATAAAAAAATAATTTCGGTTCTGCTTTTCCCAGTGAAAATTCATATTATGCAAATTTCTCCATAACCTAGTTCTTAATAACTGGGGCAATTTTTTGCCATCTTTAGTGGCGTACAACGTTGGTATCTGTTTAGCGAAGTAAAAAGCATGCACTTTTCTTCATATACCATTTTTAACGTTGTTGTAAATTTCCGATGGGTTTCTTTTCGGGATTTGCCTTACGCTCGCTGAGGTTTTTATATTTTCTCTCCTGCAAAATCTATAATTAGTCGCTTCTTCAAATCCTACCATATTGGCGAAAGTCGTAATTATGCTGCAGACTGGTCTTGCTGATGAACGACAGCATCATGTACATTTAATATGATTTTGACTGACCGAATAGAAACTGGGGAAAAACTTGAACTTGAACCCATTATAACTACATGTTACTTGCTCAGTTCTGAACACTGAAATAAAAATTGGTTGTATATTAGAGCCACTTATATATACATCCAAAAACCTAATTACCCCCCGGTTAATAAGGTGTAATTTCATTTACATTTAGGTAATTTTATCTATTTAATCCCCCTTAACCGATCAAATATCAAGTGTCATAAAAACGGATCCAATTTAACTAACCGTCTCAACAGGTAAAAAGGACATTTACCGTTTTTTTTTAAATAAATTAGGATTATTGTCTTGTTGCTGAATTATGATCTGGGAAACAAACTGATCTCGAAATATTTTCTGTGCAAGTGATAAGTGCTGTAGTGGAAGTGTACGAAAAGGAAAATATTTATTCATTTCTAACTCTTCGACGTACTACAAGGCCATCATAAAGATCTTGAACTGCATCTGAAATTGGGTTGGTACGTTCAATTGGGAATTAATTTTACACTACTTCAATTTTGTGAATTGATTTTTCGGTTTTGTAGAAACTTATTTTCTTCAAATAGGGTTTTTATCCTTTAAGTCTTTGTACGGATATATTTCTTGGCGTTTCTTGGCTTTTAAAAATACAGAATAACAATCTGTAATTTCCCCACCTAACGAGTATTTCATTGTGACAAAATAATAAATATGTCAAATTTCTCTTCACTTTGAAACTAAAGGTGATTAGAAATAAAGTGTATATACCGTTATCACCTATGAAAGCTATTAAATTAAAGTTTGGCACACGAATCTCAGTCTATGAAAAGAATGTGAGTAACTATGGAAACAGTGCAATCATCATTCGCGGATGGCTAGAACTCTGTATATCCATGGAAACGGCCTGCTTTTGACATACCTCCCCCTTTCATCGGTGTTTTAGATCTGTGTGGTGTACTTTAGACAGGTTGAAATAAAATGAATGAGATTAAAATATTAAAATATTATTAAAACAGCCATCGCAGAAATAACAATTTTCACCATTATAGATTTTAAAAAATCGATAAATTTCCTTTGCCCGGAACTTCCCTCGTTATGAATATTTCCTTTTATTAGGAATAGTGAAGTGTGAACCAATTTAGTTTAGTACATAGTTATTTTAAGAACACATATTTTGTGTTTTCAAACATTTTTATTGGATTCTATTTTGTTTCAAATATATTCAATCCCTACACCAATATTTTCCCAGTTTCACCTATGCCACCCTTGATTTTGAGCATGATTTAAAAGTAATTCAATAAGTAATTTTTACATTGACACACCCAATTTTGTTACGTCATGTTAAATTTGCACCAGTTTATCCTTATATCATATTTAATTTTCTCAATGTACAATCAATTGAATAAGAAGATTTTTAATTATTTCATGTTATTTGTGCCATTTGTTCGTATCTTGAATTTAGCAACACAACTTTACCAGCTTATCTCTATATCACCCTTATTGTTTACACAAAATTTGAATTTAATCTAATAAATAGTTTTTTCTTCAGACTGATTTTTTAAATATTTTATTAGGTCGCCATTTTGTTTTGCTATCTTATATTCATACCAAAATGTTACCAGTTCATTCTTATGTAACACTTGATTTTTTTTTTACGAAATTTGAGGTAAATTGAAGTCCATATGATGATTAGTTTTTAAACTATGCCGCGAACTGACAGGCAAACCGACAGACGGACCGGCGTACTTGAGATAAAACATATTTTTGGCATCTAGGGACGCCAAAACGCGACTGTATGTAAAACCTAAGAGGGTGATTCAGATTACAATAATTTTATTTGGCCGCCATTTTGTTCCGTCACCTTGAATTAGTACCACTTACTAGTTCATCTCTATACTACAATTAGTTATGGCACACAATTTGAAATCAGTTCATTGAGTAGTTTTTCAGGCATAATTTTTAAATATTTTATTAAGCCGCCGTTTTGTTCTGCCATCTTGGATTCGTACCAAGATTTTACCAGTTGATTTTTACATAATACTTAATTTTTGTGCAAAATTTGAGATAAATTGGATAAGCACTTTCTTAATAATAATTTGTTTAACATTTCACTAGGCCGCCATTTTGTTTTACCATCTTGGATTTTTGCAAAAATATTACCAGGTCATCCCCATAACACCCTTAATTTTCGGAATCGAGAAAACATGTTTTCGTCATCTAGTGATCCTGAAACGTGAAGACCTGAAAAAATCTCGGAGGGTGATTTTTCGATTACATACTTCCCTTTTATAAGAGAAGTAAAAAAACTTTTTCAACAATCATTAAAAATAAGGGGTTTCATTTTAAAAATCCTACACCCATGGCGTAAGTTTTTTTTTGTTTAAATGTTTTTTTTACGAAACTTTCGAATTCTGTTGACATTTTGTAGTTTTTACAAAAATACAGGAAGCTTCACAAATTAGGCCCTGTCCAGTCCTCATTGAAACACCCTGTAGAATTTAAATTTGACCAGGTCTTTTAATTAGTCGAACTGGAATTTGTTTGCGCTGATGTGTACAAAACACTTTTTCTATCTCTATTGCGTTTATACATACCTGATGGTTTGTTTGATGTAAATTTAATTTTAAACCCACGTTTGGTAGTTGGAACTGCCTGAATGAATAAGATCTGTGCTTCATTATCACTAGTTTCATAAGTTTTCTGGGCTTGACTCTTTTCTATATTCCAGGCAACTCTAGGTCCTGATCCACGCTCTGGAATATTACAAAATATACTTCGGACGGATCAACGTCTATGTCTTCTATTAACATCGAAATTCTTCGTCCTTTGGGGACTTTGACCGTCCAGATGCAATAATATTTATGGCGAATCATATTGGGATAACCTGGTGAAGTTATAATACCCGTCTCTTGAACTAGCTCTCCTCCACATTCTAAAACATAACACGGATATTTCAACTTTTTTACTAAAAAGTATGAGACTTTTATTTAAATTAACAAAACTAGAGTCGGTCTCCAGAAAATTTGCATACCTGAAGTGGAATAGAACAACATAAGATTCAAAATCTGCAGCAAAAACCACTACATGGCCAGTTCTACAGAAATAAGAAGAACCAACCACACTTAACAAACCAGCAATTGATAACTTGTGTTGTAAGGTTACCTTTGCGATGAAATGACATCACCTTATTAAGAAGAACCAACCACACAAAACCTTTAGCAGTAGTTTTTTGGCGTTCCTCAGTCACGTTTTTGGTAATTCCAATCAACAATGTTAATAAAAAGGTCTTAGTTATTTAGTTACTGTGTTTTATTTAACAATAAACAAAACATGGTGTCAGGTGAAAAAAGTTGTGTATAAGAGTCGCAATAACAAGAAATAATAATAAAACCCGAAATGTAAAGTTTCAAGCCACAAAACTATTTGGATTTGAGTGATAATAGAGCTGAAAATTAGTCGCAGTTTAAAGACCGATTCGAGATATTCATGAAAGCAACAGAATATTACAAGAAAGATGACGACGTACAGGTAGCTATGTTACTTAATGTGATTGGGGGTACTGGAGTTGAGCTTTTCAACACATTCACATTAGAGGAATCTGAAAAGAAAATTAAAAAAAAGTTATTTCAGAGTTTGATAACTTTAGCTTGCCTAAGAAAAATACTGTGTTGGTAAGGTACAAGTTTTTTAAAAGGGAATTGGTGGAATTAAAAAAAATGGTTAAACCTTGCAACTTTGGTGAGCAAGCTGAGAGCCTCATCAGGATTATAATGGGAATACCAGATGTTTCATTGCAGGAGAGGTCACTAAGGAGGAAAAAAATAAATTTAAAATTCTTCGAGATAATAATTAACAGCTTAATGTTGTTAATAGAAACAAAACAGGAAGATTTGAAAGACAGTTGAAAATAGCACATAGAAATTTTGAATGTGGGAAGTGTGAAAGAAGTAAACGTAATTTTTGTGGAGAAGAAATTATTTTAGTAATAAATGTCCACATAAACTAAGAAACATAGGAAAAGGAGAGAAACGTACATGAAGTGTTACAGAAAGAAGCTGAAGAACAAGAATTTGAAGAAATTAATGAGTTGTTTGGCATTGTTACACTTAAATGTAAGCCTGTAGGTGACCTCAATAATTGCTTGGAGGGAATCAAGACATTGAGTTTTACATAGTTGACATGGATTACAAACTTGTTTGAATATATGCTTGTTAAAGAATGTGTGTGAATTACGTTCAGAGAATATTAAAATGTCCATGAAAAATAAACAGATTTGTTGAACTAAATAAGAGTGTGTTCACAGGTTTAGGAAAATAACCATTCAAATACAAAATCAGGTTGGCTGATGATGTAGTGCCTGTGGTGAAACCATCACGCCGCTATCCAGAAGTTATCAAAGAAAAGTTAAAGTTGGACTTAAACAGTTTGGAGCAAAAATGTGTAGTAGGTAAAGTTTGCAGACCAACTGATTGGGTAAGTGATTTAGTTATAGTTGAAAAAAAGTCCATTGGCATATGTCTTAATCGAGAAAAAACTGAACAAGTTTATTAAGCGTGAACATTATTTTATTCCCACTGTTGAAGAACTTACTACCAAGCTTGAGGGCAAAAGCTTGTTTACTGCACTGGATATGAATGAATCTAGATTTGTGTTGTTTTGATACTATTCAGCAAATTTTTGGAATTACCTTTTGGACTCTGTAGTAGCCTTAAAGCGTTTCAACATTAACATGCGCATTTTTGATGATATTGACTAGCATTACAAGTGCCGTTAGTAGAAGAATCTACTGATTTGTGTTGTTTTAATACTCCATTCAGCAAATTTTTGGAATTACCTTTTGGACTCTGTAGTAGCCTTAAAGCGTTTCAACGTGAAAACATGCGCATTTTTGATGATATTGACGGTGTTCAATTTTGATGACATTACAATAGCAAAAGACGAAAAAGATCATAATCAAATTTTAGATAAATTAATTCAGAGAGCAATTAAATATAATTTTAAGTTTAATGTTGGAAAACTTCAATTTAAAGTTAAACAGGTAAAATATTTAGGCTTTCAATTTTCAGATAAAGGCGTCCAGGTAGATACAAAGCAAAAAGCAGCTATTTTAAATGTACTTGAGACAAAAGGCAAGAAGGACATTCAAAAGTTTTCAGGTAAGTTAAACTTTTTGTATACATTTATTCCAAATTTATACTGCGATTCACCACTTATTAGGTTAAAAATATTACATTTAAATTGTTTAAAGACCAAAGAAATGCTTTTAATAAGCTTAAATCTTTAGTGAGTACAGCTCCTGTTCTTAAGATATTTAATCCCTTGGAGCATGTTGTCATTCAGACAGATGCTAGTAATGAGAGTATCGGGGCATGTTTATTACACAATAATCAACCAGCGGCTTTTGCATCAAGAAGTTTAACTAATGCTAAAAAAAAGATATCCCATAATTGAGAAGGAACTTTGGCTATTGTTTTTGCTTGTGAACATTTTGATCAGTTTATTTATTTAGAAAATGTAGAAATTAACACTGACTACAAAACCCTTGTAAGTATCTAGACTAAAGCATAGTAACCGTATTTAAAGATTAAAACTTTAAAGTTATTTAAATATACATTAAATGTAAAATATTTGCCTGGTAAGTTAATGTATATTGCAAGACTTATTTATCTAGAGTTTCTGTACATAGTTCCAATGAATGTTAGTAAGGAAGATATTAGATGAGATTGTTCACTCACACACTTTGTTACAGGATACTGGAGTCCCTAATTATGAACTACAGAAACTTCGTACGTTTACACATAGTGATGAAACTTTAAGTCAATTTGTAAAATATATTGCGACTGGGTGGACACATTTTAATTTAGTTTACGTAACAACTTATTGTTAAAACTAATATTACTATGTTTAATGATAGGATTGATATTCCAAAAACTTTAAAATAAGAAATGTTAATAAGAATTCATGACAAGGCTCATTTTGGAATTGTCAGCTACTGTATTGTTAACGTTTTAATAAGAATATAGAAACTTTTGTTAAGCAATGTAAAAAATGTGAAATGTTTCAAAAATTATGTATTAAAGAACTATTAAAATGTCATGACATTTTAGGTCTGCTTTTTATAAGTTGGGAATGGATATTTGTGAAACTGGGAGAAAACTTTATCTAATAGTTGTTGATTTTGTATCCAAATGGATTGAAATATTATTTATACATTCCAAAACAATTTCAGATATTACATATTACTAAAATGATTGTATGTGGGAATAGTTCATTTAATAGTTATGCTTTTAAACTACACTCATGTAAATTTGATACGACTGAGACAAAATTTTAGTAATATTTGTAATAACATATTTTGGGGCATGATAAGCACAATTTTGGGATTTGCTGTTTAACTAACCTAAAATTTTGTCGTTTCAAATTTCCATGAGTGTATTTGCACATAGTTATGACATTAAGCTTCAGTATAGTAGTCCTTATTATCCCAAACGCAATGGAATGGCAGAAAAGGCAGTGGCCATTGCTAATCAAATTATTAAACAATCAGAAAATCAAAGTGACATATGTGATGCTTTACTTGAATATAGGCCAACACCTCTAGCCGGGTTGGATTATGGGAGCATAATCTCCCTGTGAAAATTTAATGGGTATATTAATTCGATTAAAATTACCATGTTCTGATGTTGTTTTAAAAACTAAAAATAGTTCGTCGTTCCCCCACAGTCAATAAAAATCTCAAAAAATCGTGTTTTCTAAAATGAAGCAGACATGAACTTTGAAAAAAATGTACTGTGTTGTTTACCACCCTGTATTTATAAATTAAGATGACTAAATCGAAATCCAATTCGAAGCACTTATAAACCATAAATGGTCCCTCATTTCTCGAAAACCGCACTTAAATATCTTTTAAGTTTCTCGAGATATTTAAGTTTAAAAATAGTTAAAAAATTTCCATTATGCGTTTCAAAGTTCCAGCACTATAGTTGAAGTACAAATTATGAAAATTATGAGGGTGCACTTCGAAGTGGTTACACAGAAATAGTAAAAACCTCCAGTACATATTTCAATAAAAATTAATGAAAAACCCGATTGTCGACATGATGCTAAAAATTAATATACCAATAATTTGGGAAAAAATTCTGGATCGATTTAATAAAGTTAGCCATAAATTACAGACATTTAGTTTAATCATTACGAAAACATATAATATACTCTGCTTATGGACTTTATATTTAGAAGAAATAGAAAAAATTCTTCTTTATTAAGAAAATAACCAAATAGACGCAAATAGATTAAGAAAGCAAAAGCTTCTTACTACTAGAAGATACATTAGGCAATGAATGAAGACCATTTAAATGATAGTTAAAAATTACTAACATTTAAAAAATGACACAAGTCAAAGAATGTTGAAAATTATTTACGAAAGTAATATAGTTAACATATTTGCGAATTTGATAGTCGTTTAAAAAATGTTATTGAGACTCACTGTTACGATTTGTAAAGCTGGATGCTTATTTAAAAAAAATACGTTATAAATACCGAAAAACAATGCAGGACAAGCGATTTAAGGGCCTATCTTTTATCTTTTGGAACGTAAAGTAACAAATCAAATCTTGTTTCGTCGTAAAATAATAGTATTAAAATCAACATAATTTGAATCATATCATTTCGTCCGTATGTTTTACACTCAGTAAGATGCTCCTCGGGGTCCCAAAAGTATATTAAACTTCTGGCCCCCAGGTCTCCAGGTTCGCCACACTGGATTGAACAAAAGCATAATATAATATCAAAGATCTGCTTGAAAAACTTAAATTTAGATGTCTTTAGATTTCTACTAGCGATTTTGGTAATCTGGTAATACCCTCGTATGTGAAAAAAAAAACAAATCCACGATTGAAAAATATCACCTATAGTTTGATTTCAAATGGATTACCTTTTTTATCATGATTTTATTCTATTTTATTTATTAGTATTTAATTACCGATACATTTTCTCTAAAAGAAATTTATTAATGAGTCCCTCTGGTGTTGTCATACTGATACTGATACTAGAAAACTTAATTATTCTAGGATAACTATAACCATTCGAATTAAATATTTACACTATCTTACCTTCTTCTGTCATTTCGAAGCTAAGCATGAATTCGTCTTGATCCGATTTTGGCAAATAGTTCACTATTACTTCATTAGTTTTTGACACAATTTCTGTCAGATTTGTCTGTCCACAGAAGGTGCCCAAAATTGTTTCTACAAATATCATTATTATTTTTATACACTATTGTGCAATTGAAGTGCAATTTTTTGAAATCTAACCTAAATTTAAATGGCTATAACTTATAAACAAAATGGTATTATATATTTTTTTATATTTTCTAGACTTATATTTTGTTAACATTTGTTTGATATGCATGCTTTAAGGGTTGCCCTGGTCTGGTATATACGAGAGACAAGACAAAAGTAGTTTTTTTACATGAACTTTGTCAGCAGCGAAAATTTGCAAATCTGAAATTATTTTGATTTTATATGTATGTCCTTAATAAATGGGTTCTTAGGTAAAAACTAATTTCTCAATTTTCTGATTTGTCTTTTTTAATTATTTTTTCTTATAATACGCATTTTGTTCTCTAAATTAAACACTCTTATTAAAAAGACTATTCTTTTAATCGTTTTGGCTTCTCCAAGGACGTTTTGAAAAAAAGTGAATCTACTTTCCGAATGTTAATTTTACTTCAGGAGCGTACTAATCAATTTTTTCAGACCGTTATATATATCTTTCTTAATTTTTACTTTTTCCTATTATTTTTGATAAAAGTAACGATTTTTTTAATTTCATAGGGTTATTTTGATTATTAAAACTTAATTTTTTTATCATAAAATCTACTTTCTTTTAAATTACCAATTCTAGGCACTTTTTAAATACACTTATACCTAATTGAGTACGTTGTAGCAAGTTTTCGTATACCGAGTGTCCAAAAAATATATAATTATTAAAACCTTTTAATTATTTATACAGTGTGGGGCGCTTACTTACATGTCCGTCTCTAACTACTGACCGATACTTTCTTTTTAAATGAACCTTAATTAACTCTCTCAAATTACAATTTTTTCCTGAATTTTGCAAATTGCATTTTTACTACTCTGTATATTGAAAAACAGTGGTTAATAACTTTTTAAATTTCATGCAAATATTAACCATCGGCAGAATATTTTTTCAATATTTTATTAAACTCAGTAATGTTAATGCATAAAATTTTGAAAAATTTTAAATTTTAGGGAATTTTTTAATTATGTATGTTATTTATCGCTAGTTTTTCGATACCGGTTGTATAAAAAATATATAAATAACATAATCTTTATACAGGTTGTTGCAAACTCGATGTTCATGTTCATTGAGATCTCGTAGAAAAGTAAGAAAGTAAGAGGTAAAAAAAGTTTTAATAACGACAAAGTTACGCATTGTAAAACTTACTTTGTTAAGACTGTCGAAAACAAAAAACTGAAATATTTTAATTGATTTTAATTTTTTACTCACTATATTTAAGGCGTTGAATAATTCACATTTTCAGTGCAAATTTTGTCCAGTACAAAATGGCATTTTTTGATTTTTTATTGAGACGGTTCGGTCCTAATCTCCAATCACATGATACTGTATGTTCTATGGTATTTTCTAAACCAATAATTTATTCGATTTGAATAAATGGCACTGAACTTTACTGCATTACGTAAAAATTGGTTCAAAACATTAGATCCCACAAAAAAATTTAATAAAACATAAGCTTACAAAATGTAAAAAAGCGTTTGCTAGTAAACCATTTAAATTAAAGATGTATTTTAAGAAATTACACTTTCACTTGCAATTTAGGGTTCTGTAATTTTATCTAAATCCATTCTCTCTTAATAATCTCTCTCTTTTAATAAATTCTGTATTTTTTAGTAAGTGTAGTTATTCCGTCATTAGGTATAGGCAACCTTTATTTAATTAATATTTAACCTTACTTTTATCGGGGAATTCAAATATCCAATAAAATACAATGTAATCCATTAAAAAAATGCCACGTATTTTTGACGCACAATGTCTACCTTAGAATAACTTAGAATGTAGCTCTATCTAATCTGCATATATCCTGGAAGGTTCATTTAAAAAGAAAGTACCGTTCAGTAATTAGAGACGGACGGGTAAGTTGTGCCCCACTCTGTATAAAGGTTTTAATAATTATATATATTTTTGGACACTCGAAGACTTACTAATAAAGAAGAAAACAAGCTCAGTTAGGTATAACGTTAAATAAAAAGTGACTAGAATTGGTAATTTACAACAAATAATTTTCATGTTAAAAAAAATTAAGTTTAAAAAATAATCAAAATTACTCTAACTACGGGTAATAATTTTATGAAATTAAAAAACCGACCTGGGGTTTGAAGTGGCTTTTATCAAAAATAATAAAAAAAGTAAAAATACCTTTTACGGAATTCAGGCGACAAAAATGTAATTTAAGAAAATAAGAAAAATATATAACGGTGAAAAAATTAATTAGTACGCCCCTGAAGTAAAATTAACAATTCGGAAAGGCAAAATTGTATTTACTTTTTTTTTAAACGTCCTTGGAGGAGCCAAAACCATCAAAAGAATAGTCTTTTTAATAAGAGTTTTTAATTTAGAGAGAAAAATGCGTATTATAAGAAAAAAATTAATAAAAAAATAAACAAATCAGACATCACAATTTTGAGAAATTAGTTTTTTTTCCTAAGAACCCATTTACTGAGTACATACAAAATAATTTCATATTTGAAAATTCTCGCTCTTGACAAAGTTCTTGTTAAAAAACTATTTTTGTCTTATCCCTCGTATATACCAGTCCAAAGCAACCCTTAAAGTACACATACCACAAAAATATTAACAAAACATACGCCTACAAAATGTAAAAAACCGTTTGTAAACACACCATTTTGTTTACAAGTTATAGCCATTTAAATTTAGGTTAAGTTTTAAAAAAATGCACTTCAATTGCACAATAGTGTAGTTATTAAGATATCAAGGGTATTATAATAACGCTTGAGGTCGATATAGTGTTTCCCGAGGGCCTCTGACCCGAGGGATATACGTCGACCGAAAGCGTTAACCCTGATAATAGCCGTGATGCCTTCAACGTTTAATGTCCAAGTAAGTTTTTTTTTTGAGAAAAATCTAGTTTTAATAATAATAAACCAAATTATTATTTTTAATGCCCTAGGGGGTGTTTTTTCTATAATAATGACCTAGAGCGTTATTTCTTATTTAACTAGCTTTGACATAATGCCATTATTTGTCAATAATACACTAGTCAGACATTAACATTATTAACTGATGGCCAGTGAAAGTTTTTTATTCTAATTCTGCTACATTGCTGTGTTTCAGAGAGGACAAATTAATTTGAAAATGTGAGAAAACTACCAAGTGATCTAATACAGAATTACTAAGAAATCAGGGGTTTAGACCCAAATTGGAATTACGCTTCTGTGATTGGCCTGCGATTGAACGAGGCATCTTCAGGGATTCTCACTGCAAGAAATCAAATAATGAATGAGCTCCAGCTGCAAACATTTCAGGTAATTATACCTGACCTGTGCTCGCCGATGCATGACCCACTGTAATGATTGGTCTCCACGTATGATGTAGCACGTAGTCCGCGTCTCTATTGAAATTTTTAGGGTGCTTGATCATTTTAATAGATCCTTTATCTTCCTTTTCTAATATCCCGAGACTGATACCAGAACCTTGGTATCCTTAACAGTAATCATGTATCCTGTTAAGTGATGGTGTGCAGCAACAGCAGACTGAAATATTTGTTTATTAATACTAATACATTTTTCATGCTCCTTAAGTATAAGAGACACCCCTCAGGGGGGTAGAGTGTGTGAGTTGCCTCACATATGGGTCATCTTAGGCACTCTATGACGGGGATACGACGACGCCGGGCCCCAGTCTCACACACACATTTACAAACATGCACATACACCGACACCTACACGTACTCACACACATACAGATACCCATGCATATACACACACACACATATATATATATATATATATATATATATATATATATATATATATATATATATATATATATATAGATACTAAAATCAATAAAAATGCGCTTTCACACACCTTAATCAAAAGTTCTTGGCCGGAAAAGATGTATGTAGAATAGCAGAAATACATAATTTCTGCAGGTGCAAAACGGCCTACGAGAAGAATTGCTTTCGATTACGTCACAGGGTACCCTCCTGCGATCATGATTTCTGGGCCTTTACCCTCATCAGGCAGGCTTGTACCCAGGGAGATCTGAAATAACAGATTGCTCGATATGACAAAATCGAAAACGAAACGTCTATCATACAGTACTACATGCTAAGTATAACACTTAGCGACACCTATTGGGGCTCCGGTGGTTTCCGGCTGCAAACCCATAGGAATTTGGCAAAGTATGCACTAGCACCATCATGCGGAGAGTAGATACTAAAATCAATAAAAATGCGCTTTCACACACCTTTATCAAAAGTTCTTGGTCGGAAAAGATATATGTAGAATAGCAGAAATACATAATTTCTGCAGGTGCAAAACGGCCTACAAGAAGAATTGCTTTCGATTATGTCACAGGGTACCCTCCTGCGATCATGATTTCTGGGCCTTTACCCTCATCAGGCAGGCTTGTACCCAGGGAGATCTGAAATAACAGATTGCTCGATATGACAAAATCGAAAACGAAACGTCTATCATACTGGATGGATTATGGAAGATATATGTAGAATAGCAGAAATACATAATTTCTGCATCGAAAGCAATTCTTCTTGTAGGCCGTTTTGCACCTGCAGAAATTATGTATTTCTGCTATTCTACATATATCTTTTCCGGCCAAGAACTTTTGATAAAGGTGTGTGAAAGCGCATTTTTATTGATTTTAGTATCTACTCTCCGCATGATGGTGCTAGTGCATACTTTTCCAAATTCTTACGGTTTTGCAGCCGGAAACTACCGGAGCCCCAATAGGTGACGCTAAGTGTTATACTTAGCATGTAGTACCGTTCCAGTATGATAGACGTTTCGTTTTCGATTTTGTCATATCGAGCAATCTGTTATTTCAGATCTCCCTGGGTACAAGCCTGCCTGATGAGGGTAAAGGCCCAGAAATCATGATCGCAGGAGGGTACTCTGTGACATAATCGAAAGCAATTCTTCTTCTAGGCCGTTTTGCACCTGCAGAAAGTATATATTTCTGCTATTCTATATATATATATATATATATATATATATATATATATATATATACATGTATATATAAATGTACATGTATATATATATATATATATATATATATATATATATATATATATATATATACACATTCACATACACATAAATATACAGAAACAAATAAACACAACCTCAAGGGCTCGCAAATGTCGCAGATGCTGGGAGCTGGGTCATAATGATTCTGTCTGCAAGGGATCAGATATAAAGGATTTGTGCCTCAAGTGCGCCAAGTCCGATCACATAGCCAAAGTTTGCAATGGGATCTCCTTCTGCCCACTTTGCAATAAGGAAGGCCACCAAGCTAACAGAATAAAGTGCGAGTGGAGGGCGCCCAGTCAGACAGTCTCATAGTTACTCTTCGCTGTCCTCCAAATAAACGTTGATCGAGGAAGACAAGCTCACGATCTCCTCCACGCTACTGCTGCCGAGCTGGATGCACATCTCATTTTGATCGCTGACCCCAAGAAAACTCTACTTACCTGCTTCCCTGGTACACCGATGACAGTCAAGATGCCGCCATTAAGTTAAGAAATAAAAACTTACCTGCCCTTGCAGTAAGTTCCGGTCCTGGCTTTGCTTGGGTTGATTTTGGATTCATCGTGTTTTATAGCTACTACTTCTCCCCTAATGCAGAACTCGCCGTTCTTGAAACCATGCTGTCCAGACTCATTTAATGAAATATGCCGAATATTTAAGATTCCGACCTTTTATACATCATTACAAGAAATTTTTTTGATACCAACGAAAAGATCTGTACCATGAGAATAAGAGAAATAACCAGGGAACAAACATTAGGTACCTCCAAATAACCAAAGGACTTGAAATCCCATACCCTCCAGCCTATAATGAATAGCTAGCTCTGTCTCTCTCTCTCTCTCTCTTTTTTCTCAGTTCTCAATGAAATTATATTATTTTGATACAAACAAATAAATGAAACAAAAAATATATCAAATAGAAAATAAAATTCATAATAAAAAGCACTCTGTACATTCTCTATACACAATCTCGAGCCCAAATATTAAATACACACTCCTGAGGCTACTTACTTTTTAATACATTTGCAACAGACTATTTTTCAATTCTCTTTTTCGATCTAATTCAAATGTAATTTTATTTTCAAAAGACATATTACAATATACGGAATCCTTTAGCAGTTTATAGGAAATTATAGAGAAGGCACTAGCTGCTAAAGGGCCTATGTACCAAAAATATATTTTTGAGATAATTGAGTTAAATTTTTTATTTACCACTTTTTATAAGAAAGAAAAAAGCTTTTGGCAAACTGTGTACATTTTATTCAGAGCACATAGGTCGTTTATCTACTAACAAACTTTAATAAAAACTATTATATTGAAAGATAGGCCTATATCGTACACACTCTACTATAGACGTAACCTTAGCTACCGAACAGGCATGCAAGTGGATCAGCGACTGGACAGTAAGGGATGATTGGGAGAATCTCAGCGACCACTATACTCTTAGCTGCAATACAACAAACGTAAATACTAGAAGTATTATAGGAAAGAAAATGGAAAAAGGATGCATTGAAAACACGCAAAATATCAAGAAACTGGAAGTGATATGCTCTAATATACATAACACTAAATCTAGAATCCCCTACACCAGAAAACGTAACAAAAATAATTACAGAAAACTGCAATAGATACTTAGACAAAAACAGTACCTTAAATCACCAGTACCTAAAATACCTGTCTATTGGTGGAACGAAGAAATAGCAAATAAAAGGAAAACTTGTATTAAAATAAGAAGGGGCCTAACAAGATCAAGAAGTGGAAACTCTGGAGAAGCTATCATAAACAGGATGAAGGAGGATTATCATGCGGCGAAGCAGGATCTGAAGAGATTCTAAAAAGCAAAGGAAACAAATGGAAATCACTATGCTCAGAGCTAGACGAAGATATATGGGGCCAGGCCTATAAGACTGTCATGAGAAAACTAGGGCTACGAGGCACAAACCAATCAGCAGAAACAATCTCACAACAAATATCAAAATTATTCCCTATTCATCAGATCATTAGGTGGAATTAAGATTGCGAAATTGAAAGCATCCCCCAATTTACAATGGAGGAATAGAATCTAGTATTAACCAATATGAAAATCAAGAAAGTTTGGATAATATAACCCCGAAATATTGAAAATGTGTGTTAAGGCTGTCCCACAGATATTTCTAAAAATGTTTAATGTCTGGTAAACAAAACATTTCCAATGCATCTGGAAAATTACCAAGCTCGATAGAAAAACCGCCAAAACTAAATGCTGACTCGATAACGTACAGACCAATATGCTTGATTAATACCCTGGGCAAATTACTAGAGGCGCTATTGAAGAACAGACTTGAAGAGGAAATTGAATCTAAGAAGTTAATAGACTCTAACCAGTACGGATTTAGAAGGGGAAAATCAACAATAAATGCTCTGGAAACCGTGAAACAAATCACAGACGAAAAGTCGTACTCAGCACGCGAAGTCGCCGTTATGATACTGTTAGACATAAAAAAATGCTTTTAATAGTGCATCCTAGAACGAAATCGTGGAGGCATTGGAGACAGGAAGGATCAGTACGTATCTGGTAAACATGGTGAAAGCCTATGTGAGCAACAAAAAATAATTGCATGCAACGGAGAACAATTCAACATGACATGCGGAGTACCGCTAGGTTCTATCTTAGGTCCAATAGTATGGAATGTCTTTTATAATGAAGTAGTATCCAGTTTTAGAGCAGATGGTGTACACCATGTAGCATATGCAGATGACTTGGCTATCATAGTGAGAGCGAAAACAAAAGCCAGCCTAGAGGACAAAGCCCAATATGCTGTAAATAACGCAATATGTCAACTGAATAAAATGAGTCTTAACATCGCAGCAGATAAAACTGAAATAGTAATAATCTCAAGAAAAAGATCATTAACAGAATTCAGCTTGAACATCGAAGGTCAAAACGTAAATAATAAAAAAGCTGCAAAGTATCTTAGCGTTTTTATAGACAAGGATATGCGTCTAAGTACGCACATAACCAAAATTGCCGAAAAGGCTCAGGAAAGGATAAGTCAGCTGATGAGAATAACGCACAAGGTACAAGGCCCAAGATCAAGTAAGAAGAAGATGTTAGCTTCGACGGTCTTATCAATGATGTTGTACGGTGCCCCAATATGCGCAGATGCATTGAAATATAAATGCCACCTAAAAAAACTACAAAAAGCAAATAGGCGACTGGCCATTATGATTACATCTTGTTATAGGACAGCTCCAACAGACGCAGAGAGCAAAAGAAACATTGAAATTGTAAGCAGGGCCGAGATGAGGCAAAAAATCGAGTATTAGATGAATGGCAGCAGCGGTGGAACTATTACAACGGATGGACGAAAATCTTTATAAAAAACATTAAAAAATGGGCGGAGAGAGATTGGGGCGAAGTTGAGTATTACCTAAGCCTATGGCAGGACACGGTTCATTCGGAGTATATCTGAAAAGGATAAAAAAGAAAGATAATGGCGAATGTCTCCTCTGCAGAGAACGAGACAGCGCAGAACATACTATATTTAAGTGTAAGATGTTTACAGTTGATTGAGAGGCGCTAAAAGCTAATATAAATGTGGAACTAAACAAAGAGAATATGGCAGAACTACTACTAAGAAGCGAAGAAGACTGGATGCATATAACAACCATGATAAAAAATATAATGAAGGAAAAAGACAAAGCGGAGAAGGAACTGAGATAAAGAAGAACTGAAAGTATGGCTTCACACTGAAGTAATGCTAACTGCGGTTCCAGTGTGAATGTCTTGCTATGGGCAAGGGAGTTTGGCAGGTAGTCTGATCCCAGGGAGCCCTGCACTCTTTGGGCAAAACAAGATCTGTACACGAAGCCCAAATACCAGACGATAAAGCGTTTCTTCAACCCCAAAAAAAAAGACAGGCAAAAAAAATGCTACCCAAGCCATGCGGATCTAAGGGTACTTGGTTGTTGTCAAGAAGTCGACAGGTGATTGGGGACCTAATTGGCATTTTGACAGGACACTGTAAACTAAACAGGCACATGTACCAGTTGAGGTTAGCGGACAACCCTTGTAACTGTGGGGCAGAAGAGGAGGATTCCCATCATCTTGGCACGTATGAAAAGTGGGCAAAACTACGCTGAAATACTTTCGGCATTAAGTCCCTCTCCAAGAGAATGACAATATCTCGACTGGGGCCCGATACTCTCCTTAATTAGAACAACGGGCCGCCTTCGTAGAGAAGTGGGGACAAGGTGGGTGAGACCAGGGTTAGCAAAAAGGGCATTTTAGGCCTAGTTGCTGGGCTTGTCCCTCATCTTACTACTAATACTAGACCCTTTATTCTAACCAAATTAAAAAAAATATGAAAATGTTACATAGGGCCCCTGCCGTCTTCAGTTATACTAAAACCTACACACTCGTTTAATAATTTAAGGCAAGTAACTTCCAAAAATAAAAATTACAATCAACCAAATAATGTTAAGGCATATTTTAAAAGTCATAAAATTACTAAGCACTGCACATATGAATATCCCTTGTAAGGGTCAAAAGGCCCAGCTCCCAAAACAAAGATCTGCAGGATATTCTCAAAGAAACAGGCATAATGCATCTTAGTGTCCTCTTTTGTATCAAAACAACATCCCAGGTCGCAGTCGAGGTCCCCCAGAAGCACCCCATAATATGCGCTGTAAACACAAAAAGTTCCCGCAGTAGTAAAATTTGCTTTGTGATTCCTTCTCACGTAACTTCCTTTCTCACCCTTAAACCGCAACAATTTTTCCCATCTTTAAGCCCTCTTCAATATTTTGCATATATTGTGTATTATGAAATTTGATGTGGTATTTGTACTTTTAAGATACAGGGACAGCCGTGTCAACAAATCAAAATTATTGAGTTAGTTAGCACCTGAGAAAACAACGATTTTTCACTTTCAAACTTCATTTTTGAATAATCTGCTTTTTTAACACTATGTGTTCGTTCCAAAATTGCTCAACAAGGTTTATTACTACTAACTAATTTCCGGGAACATAAGGTATTTCCAAATTTCTCTCGTAAAATATCCTTTTTAGATATATATATATATATATATATATATATATATATATATATATATATATATATATATATATATATATATATATATATATATATATATATATATATATATATATATATATATATATATATATATATATATATATATATATATATATATATATATATATATATATATATAGGCGCATCAAGCACCCTGAATATGGTGACGCGGGACAAGTGCTACATCATGCGTTGAAATCAATCATACGCGTCAGTGAGCCCAGGTCGGATATAAATACCTCAACGCGGCTCAACGGAGCTCATTCAGAGCTTTAATATGATGCAGTGAAGCTGAAGCTGTAGTTGCATCGTACAATCATATGTGAAACGTCGGGAAGTAATTCAATTATTATATGAGAATATAATGTGTGATCAGGGTGGCCTTATTACATCAATGAAAATGTATTGGCGCTATAATACAACACTCAGATTAAGTATATACAGTGTGTCCCGCATTACATCAATCCACCCTAATATCTCAGTTATTAACAATGCGATTATAGTATATTGGAAAAGCAAACATTTTCATTTATCATTGGCGTGCGGTGTTAGGGGGTAAAAGGGGGATCGATTTTTAGGCAAAAGGATATTAGAGCTTATTTCCGTTAATTTTTTCTATCATATTTAGATTCAGCATCCCCAAAAACCCCTTAATTCATATGGCAGAACGGAAAAATTAATTAACTTGTTTATTTAATTGCGGTAACAAACCTATTAATTAATTTTTTTTAAATTCTGGTCTCCAACATAACCACCTTCCAAAACAATACACTTTTCAACAACTCTTCTTAACCGTTCAGTCATTTTTCTTAAAGTTTGGGGAGTAATTTTTTGACTCGCTTGCCTAATCCTGGCGCAAAATTGTTATCTGTTACGCGGCCGAGTATCATACACTTTAATTTTCAAGTGCTCTCATAGAAAAAAAACACAAGGTGTAATATTAGACGATCTGAGCGGCATGGGTCTAAAGGGCTATTTCTACCTATCCACTTCATAGGGAAATTTGCATTTAAAAAATCTCCAACTATCATAGAATTATGTGAGGGAGCACCATCTAACTAGAAGTATAAATTTTCTTTCTATGCGAAAGCCAATGCCATAAAAAAAATCACGAAAATCATTTCGTAAAAAAGTTAGAATATTTTCTCCGTTGAGGTTATTCAGGAAAACAGAGCCAACAATTTGTTCGTTTAATAAGCCACAGCATACGTTAAGTTTTTCACTGTATTAGTTATTGCAATTAATTACGGGATTTTCGACTGCCCAATATCTACAATTTTGACTAGACATCACACCGTTTGTCATATTATGTTGCCTTATCAGTAAAGATTATGTTCTTTAAAAAAATTTATCATTAAGATCGTCAAAATCACCTCCAATCGTAGAGAGCATGCAGAAATTTTGGCTTAAATGCTCAAATCCTCAAACACCTCCATATTTTATTTTTGGTTAAATGTATGTCCTCGTAACTGCTCTTATACTACCATTTTGATTGTTCCGAAATTCTACTAAGTCGTCTGGATATTGTCGTCAATTTAAGTTGTACCTTCTTGGTGTAGTCTTGAAAACGGCTCCGGTTCTTGCAAACAATTTTTTGATGTCACCAACAGTTTTGTGCCAAATTTGTGCTCGATCATGATGACGCTGATTAAATATTCGAGGAACCCGACGCACGCGGAGATCTTTCATTATCGCCAATTAATATTATATTATCGGATAATTTCAACTTTTTCTTCAATTGTAAGAACTACTCTCCGATTTTGTGCTATTTTATTAATACATATGACACTGTTTGTCAAAAACTTTTGTTTCAAAGCACTTTTTGATTAATGTGCACAAAAAAAATAACACGACCGGCGTGCTTTCTGAATTTGAAGTAGAAGTTTTTAAAGGAAATTATTTGTATGTTCTGGTAATTTCAAAGCTAATTTGGGCATTTGACATTTTTTACTAGAAGTTGGATATGTTGAGGTAACCAGGAATTTAAAAAAATGTAATTTTTAGGTTTGTTATCGTAATTAAATAAACATTTAAAAAATATAAAAAGTGTTATTTTTTTTAAATAAATTAATCAGTTTTTCCTTAAGGGGTTTTTGGAGATGCTGAATATAAATATGATTGAAAAAATTATCGAAAATAAGCCCTAATATCCTTTTGCCGAAAAATTGACTTTTTTTAGTTGCTAACAACGCACGCCAATGATAAATCAAAAAAATTACAATGCCAAATATTTCATTTTTCCATGAAAAGCGGGAAACACTGTATATTTTGTAGAAAGATACGTAACGCCAATATCAACACCTTTACGATGACTGTCTCAATAATAACCAACACCCCGAAGAGTTCACATATTCCTCGTTTATAAATATCAGTCATGGACTTTGCTGCTCCAAAGTAGAAAATCGAATACCACGTATTTAAAACGAATATCGGCATTCACCATATATAGATAATGAACTGTCAATATTCTTAAGTAGATGTTAGTAAATTGTGGAAAGTATTACATCCCAAATTGTGGCTACGTCCCTAAAAATATCCAAATTTTCCCCTGTCAATCTCAACAATATTTTTGAGGCTCTTTGAAGTTTTTTTATTTATAATAAAAACTTAAAAAAATTTTATCAATGAAACAAACAGTAAATAGGAAAGTTGTAGAAAATCGACTGTTTGTTTGTTTGTTTTCGAATCTGCTTTGCTTTTGTGTAAAAAAAAGTAAATAACTTCGGTTATATTCAGCTTCAAAGTAAGGCTATCGTTTGGTTTTCAGTTCAAGTTTCAAAAAACCCAAACTTTTTTGGGTGTTATCACATAGGTCGACCTTTTGGCATGACAACGATGCATCGATGTACAGGGTGGTCCAATAATAGAGGACGACGGCTGTAGCTCGGGAACCACTAATGACAGAACTTACGGAAAAAATATTTATAGAGAGAAATCGCTGTGAAATATTTTCAAGATCGAGAGTTGGCCGCTAGGGGGAGTAATAGAAACACAAAAGTATAAATGTCAATTTTCTCTTAAATTTGTATAATTAAAGTATATTGAAAATATAAGCATTGTATTCTTCAACCAATTACGCACTTTTTGGTTTAGACCATTTTTATCTTTCTTCAAAAATAAAGTGGTGGGGGAAGGTAAAACATTTTCGCTTTCAAATGTAGATATCTCAGTTTTGGATGAACCGATTTTACTCAACTTGGTGTCGAAAAAAAGGGCTTTTTTTGCTCTACTCTACTTAGTGATCACTAGATGGGTTAGTTCGGAATTCTCCAAATAATGGTGATTTTCTCAGAGTTCTGCCTTGCTGTAGTAAAACAACAAAAAAAAGAACTAACAACTAACAATAAACTAACAACAAATATATTTTAAATTACTAAAAACTACTTAAGGTAAAAAGATTTAGTATATGCGACTCGACCTACTACATGAAACGATATGATGGATCGTATTAATGGCATCCAAAATATCTCTCTAGCAGAAGTGGAGGCTGCAATCCAATCGACACAGGAAATATTACAACTTTATATTGACAATGACGGCCGGCATTTTGATCATTTGCGAAAGTAGTTTTCGGTAATTTTAAATATATTTGTTGTTAGTATATTGTCAGTTCATTTCGTCGTTTTTATTTTGTTGTTTTACTGAAGCAAGGTAGAACTCGGTTTAATCTTTTTGCTCAGACCGAGTCCTGCACTATCTCGTACCAGCTTTCTCTATTTCATTTCTCCAACAAACAATTACCATCTAAATTTGAAGAAAATTGCATTATTAATAACTTTGATATTAGGTGGATTTATGAAAAGCGAGACACACTGTATATTTTGTAGAAAGACACGTAACGCCAATATCAACAGCTTTACGATCACTGTCTCAATAATAACCAACACCCCGAACAGTTCACATATTCCTGGTTACGTCATTACGGTACAGTTTATGTCGTAAAATCGGTTCATCCAAAACAGAGATATCTACGTTTGAAAGTAAAAATGTTTAACCTATCCCCACCACTTTATTTCTGAAAATAGACAAAAAGTCTTACGCAAAAAAGAGCGTAATTGATTGAAGAATACAATGAATATATTTTCAGTATACCTCAATTATGGCAATTTAAGAAAAAATTGGCATTTACACTTTTGTGTTGCTGTTGCACCCCTGGCGGTCAACTTTCGAACTTGAAAATAATTTACAGCAATTTGTCTTGGCCGATTTACCTACAGATATGTTTTTCGTTAAGCTCTGTCATTAACGGTTCCTGAGCTACAGCCGACGTCCTCTATTATGGACCCAGAACTTCAAAGGGTACGTCAAATTATAATAGAATTGCATTTTGGTCAGTGGGGGCAAAATCTGCAAACGGGAAAAAATTAACATTTGCTCGCAATTAGCTTTTTCGTGAAATATTTTACTCCAAGCTCTAAACACAGTTTTGTATTTTTTGACTCTTCATTCCCTTTGTAATATGTTATTTTTCAAAAGAACAAATTTTTTTAAAATCTTCTTTGTTTTTGTCGAAAACTTCAACCGTTTAGGCACCAGAGGGCATTACAAAAGTTTTAAAAATTAAAAAAAAATACTTCCCAAACTTTGATCCCTCCCATTTTAAATAGGGTCCGGAAGACTGAAAACTGAAAAGGAATGTTTTCTGAGAATTTTAAATTAATATTTACGTTTTTCGACAGTTATGCTGTTCAAACAACACTGAAATTACGAATTGTTTTTCATTAATAGAGGAAAAATGTAAAATGATACAAACATCTATTTGACACCGCTTGAGAGCCCCAAGTGTGCTCTAAAAACGTAACTTCAAAAGGTGATCTGAAACGTCTTCGAGATATGGCTACCGAGATCTAAAAAGTACGTTTTGTCACGACGACGATGAATATGGAATTTTAAAATCTGGACAGCAAAGTTGAGAGTTTCAATTTCTAAACAATAAAATCTGAACCATCTGACACGTGACCGTCGTGATGCTTGTAGTATTTTGTTACGTATCTTTCTACATATTTGTTCTGAGGTACAATATATCAGAACTTAGCTCTTTTTGGATCTTATATCATTTTTAACTCCGTTTCACAGAAGCCAATTACTCATATATTAATGGTTTCATCTAGCACTTAACATGTCACTATTATTATACTAAACTTACTTGTATTTTCACCAGGAATTGATGTGACTTCAAAAATTTTAATTTTACTTTCATCTTCTGAACTGCAATTTTTACTACTATATCTTCCCCCAACCAAAAATACCGGAAATGTGATGGTAATATAATAGTTCGGTGGAGCTTTGAGATGCCACGTGCAGTTACTACCGGCGCGAATAGGATGTGGTGTCTTACTACTAATTTTTCCATTACTTCTTAATGTACCGCCACAATAAGAAATAGACACCTTGGCTTTAAAACCATTTCCCGGTACTTCTACGTTGGTAAAATATTTTACTGTAAGCATATTGTCAGTCGTAAACGTAGTACTTGGTGCTTCATAACAGTATTTTCCTAATAATGGTGAAATGTCGGTACCTCCATCCCTTAATTCTACGTATTCACTAGTACACCTAAAATAATTTTATAAATTTTAATAATTTATTTTATTTATTTAAGCAATGTATGGGATACCCCATTTTACAGTTTTTATCAATGTGCAAATAATAACAACTTATAAATAACTGCACATCTAGTAATATTCACAACGTGTCATAGAATGGTCCGAAAGCGTCAATACCAGGGTGGCTATTTAGATATGTTAATGAGCGAGTTAATGTTATGGCATTTGCTCTCCTGTAGGTATTTTAACCTGCAATTGACTAAGAAGCTAAGAGCAATCCACGTATCCGTTGATTAGTCTATATACAAAGCGTAAATCATAAAATTGTCTCCTAATTTCTAAGAGTTTAAGACGAAGAATAAAAAAAAATCATCAATTTGGTCTAAGAGACTAAGTTTACAAGCACAGAATCTGACAAATTGTCTTTGTAGCATTTCTAACTGTTCTTTATAAGTATTATAGAAAGGATAACAAACTATGGAAACGTACTCTAGATGGGCCCTGAGAAGTGAGCAGTACAGAAGCTTCAAAGTGTCAACACAGAAATCAGCACCAGGTCTTATAATAAAACCTAATATTTATATATGATGTATCTATAATGATCATGAAAGATTATCTGTGAATTAATAAATACCCAAAAATCTTTAATAGCATTGACTGTATTGTAACGAAGTTACTAATTTTCTTAGGGAATGTATGCATCGTACGTTGTTTTAAAACAATATCTTTCTTATTAATCGTAGTAAAAATACGTTTCTTTCAGGAAAATATTCCCGTTATTTCTAAAAATAAAACACGTTGCGCAACGTGCGAAAAACCGCGTGAATTTCCTCGGGAATAATATAGAATACCGCGCTAATCAACAGGCAATAATCATGTCGCGACGCGGCCGAATCAAGCAGCGCGACCACCACCTCTGATCGGCGCGAACATTTGGAAGGTTTACAAATCATTTAAAAGCACGTTCACAGCGTAAATTCTGAGCAAATTCGCCAGTCGGTGGAGTTCTACCGGCTCGAAGCTTCCAGGCGACGACCCGGCTCCAAGGCAGCAGCAGCAGCAGGGAGGTAAGCCACCACTACTGGGACCTGATGGAGTTACCAGCCAGCGTTGTCTCCCCTCCTCGACGCCCGCAGCCGTCGCGACGTAGTGCCATGCCGCCAGGATGTATATAGGTATAGGAAAGGTAATATATATTGGTATATGTTTCTCTCTCCTACACATCTTACAAACACGCTGTTTCATTCATACACCCATACTTCATTTCCTGCCGCCAGATTCGGAGTCCAAAAATTATGGACTAGTCGTTTCCGTCATGTCTAATACATATACACATATATCCTTTCCTGCGGTCAGATTCGGGCTCCAAAAATTACGGACTGACCATTCCCGTGATGTCTCATACACATATACATATATCCTTTCCTGCGGTCAGATTCGGGGTCCAAAAATTACAGACTGGCCGTTCTCGTCATGTCTTATAAATATTCATACACACAGACATACATACTTTCTTTCCTGCAGACAGATTCGGGGTCCAAAAATTACGGACTGTTCGTTCCCGTGATGTGTTATACACAATTCCTTTCCTGCGGCCAGATTCGAGGTCCAAAAATTACGGACTGGTAGTTCCCGTCATGTCTTATACACAGTTCCTTTCCTGCGGTTAGATTCGGGGTCAAAAAATTACGGACTGGCCGTTCCCGTCATGTCTTATAAATAAACACACATACACACACACACACACACAACACACACACACACACACATACAACACACACAACGGATAGTCTGAGAGATTGCTTATATCGATTGCCCTGGTAAGGTATCGCAGTGTAAGTATCCCGCACCACATAGCTCTACCCGAGCACGCGCATTAATGATTGGGAACCGACGTTGGCTTCTGTATTACCGTTCTTTGGAGAGTCGCCCGTTTTAACTGATCCTAATTCCGTCCCGACAGACTCGATCGCCAAAACCACGTGACTGCCGCGCTCTCCATAATCGCATTTATCCGTCTTTCTTTCTCTAAGGCATACATTCTCTTTCTCTCTCTTACTCATTGGGGTTTTACATATGATTTACTTAGGGGCTAGGCTTAGGATATTTATGTTACATGATATGAACAGGCAATACATAGGATAATTTCTTTGTTTTCCCTATTGGTGTTTTATTTCTCTTTCTATCCCGTTTACCTTTAGTTATATTGTCGCAGTCTTGCGCATTAACCTTTGGTTAATTTTCTCTATGGAATAAAAGCTACCTTATCATCGATCCGATACTCAAATTCTATATGATGGTTGTGCCTAAATAAAACCAATAGAGTCGCATTTAATCATAGACAGTTCTTATGAAACTCCTGGCGTTACGTTTATCCATTCAGACTTAAAATAACCACTGTGACTCTTTGCGCGCGATCTGCAATACAAATTCCTAATCCACCTGAGAAAAAAATCATCAAATCTCAGAGCTTGTAGTGTGACTAGAAGTAGGCCATGGTTGACTCTGTCAAACGCTTTGGAGAGATCAGAATAGATTTAATCTACCTGATTGCCTTGCTCCAAAGCATTTAACAGAGTGGTCTCATAGGACATCAAATTGGAAGTGGTTGACCAGCCACTGATGAAACCGTGGTAAAAATGACTAATTAAATTTCAGAAATCCGAAATCAGCTATTCACAGACAAGCAATCAAAAAGCTTAGGAATTGCCGACTGCTTAGAGATACTTCTGTAATTATTTACACACCCTCTATTCCCTGATTTAAAAACAGTAACAATGAACGTCTCTTTCTACACTCCAGGAAGCATACCTTCAGCTAGTGGCTTGTTAAATAAGATATATATAATAAATAATAATTGGCTTAGATATACTAAACTTAAGATTAAATAACAAAAATATTCGGGTATTTTATCTGGACCTGATAAAACTTTTAAAAGTAAGTTAGAGATTCGTTCGAAAACATTGATTAATCTAATATTAGAGATTGTAAAGTTACTACTACTTTTAACATTGTAGTTAGGCATCACAGTTGCTCTATCAGAATATATCGTAGAAAAATATTCTGAAATTAAATCTGCGATGCCCTGACCATCACCTGCAATCTTATCATTATAGAACATAGAATCACGAAGCTCAAATGATTTTCGCTGTGAGATCACAAAATTCCAAAAGTTCCTTGGGTCCTCAGGAAACTATTCTCGAATCTTACAGTTATTATAGTCTCTTTGACTTTAAAATTTACAATGGGCCCTAACTTTAGAAAACGAATCATAGTCTCTCTGAAGATCATTTAAGGTACATTTTTTTTCAGTTATGAGCCCTCTCAATTCGGCTTTGAAGTAATTAGCAAAATGTGTGCCTTTGCAATTAATTCATAGATACAAATTCAGAAATACCCTCATATAGAATAATGTAAAACAATGATCAATGTTTTTATTATAAACAAATAGACCCATTGCACACCTGCCAAGAATCATTAAACAAAACATAATTAATGTTACAACATAATTACTCATTAAAACAGCTTGTTCTAAGTCCTTAATTTGTGTATTCAATCCAGCGGCATTTTAATAATACAGTTTAAATAGGGTTAAACGTCGTTTTTTGAATTAAAGACAATTTTTCCTATATCGAATACAAATGTTCTCTTCTCCCCTATTTTTTGTTCTATCCAATTCTTCATACAATGATTTAATCAGAAATCTGCATTGGGGTAAGGTCTGACTTAATTCGGATATTACTGGAATTAAGTTTATGTTTTTGTTTTAGGCACCTTAAAACCAAGCTTTGGTTTGAGAATATTATTTTTATTGTTTTTGCTTGGAACTTGGACGGCCAACCCTTATAATTTTATAGTTGTCCTCTTATTGAACCTAGAGTTTGTTAAGTAATTCACGAATGCGTTTTTTATTCAATTCGTTCAGTGATGTTATTAGATAAGCATTCTGTACCATTAAAAACATTAGGTTTAAATAATTTTGTTGCGAGGGATTACCCTTTTATCAACTGAGTTCATTAAATGGGTCATATTTTCGAATGTAAACGGATGCATTGTTGAAGCTCTAAAACCTTAGATTCAAATAGCTCAATTCTCTCATCTTTTAAAAGTAAATTATGTTTTATTTCACTTAGGGATTCACGAAGTTTATTTTCCTGTTCCAAAAGCAGCTGGACAATTCCAGAAAATACATAAAGACCTTTATTAGTACTATTACCCTTTTTCCTGTTATCGTTTTTAAGCAAGCTTGTTGTTTGAATTTATTTGAATCCGTCACATAACCTCGGTATCTTCGGCTTGGTTTGCCCTGTTTACAACAGGACTGGATAGATTACAGTTAATTCCACGTCGACTGATGTAGGATTTAGGATTTCTAGGCGGAATGTTACGATTTTCAAATGAAAGTCGTTTGTTATAATTTTTCCGCCATAACTCATAACTAAAATTTTTCCGAGCATAAATTCCCAATGAATGTTTTTGTTTTGTTATACATTTTACAGATTTCATCATACTCGGATTTAGAAAGACCAGTACAATCTCTATGTGATCAGGAGCAACAACAAGCGCACTCTATAGACGTTTAATTGCGATTTATCTTATCTCACGATCACAATAACAACTAATATACATATCTTGCCATTTTTCCCCTAGAGTAAATATAATTTGAAACACACATGCCTAATAAATATTTATGAGAATGGCTTAGACAAAATATTCCCGCACTAGAACCTGAAAAAACTTTTTTATTCCCATTATTATAGAGAGAAACAATGTTAATGATAAAGATACTTACCATCTAAATGAAAAGTTGGCAAGGGACAATACAATAGTATGACTGGACATAATATTGTATTGTCATCGGGTTTATGTACATGGAGAAAAGGTATAGATGTGAACCGTTTTTTTCATGTTCGCCGAAAACAAACGTGGAGGAATTATTCAGAGGGAGGAAAGCAGAATTTATAGAGGAAGACAAGGCTAAAAAAGAGGTACTGAATATGCTACATAAAACATTCAATGTCTCCGAAATAAAACACAGGAAATTGAACTTTTCCTAAATACATTAGAAGACCATCAGGATATACTATGCTTATCTGAACATTGGCTGAAATCTGAGGAGATAGACTACATCAAAATAACTGGGTTCCAAATGCGCACTTGTTTTGCACGAGCACAGATGGAACATGGGGGTGTATGTATTCTACTCAGCGAAAGAATTGAAGGGCACTTCCAAGAAATTCCACAAATCAAAAGCCTCATCATTGAAAGACAAGGTGAATTCTGCGCGGTGATGAATAAAACTAGTAAACTGATAATTGTATGCCTTTACCGTACTTGTTTAGGTAACTTTGATGTATTTTTAGAATCTGTAGGTGAATATCTTTTTAAAATGTATAAAGATTTTAATATTGTGTGTTGTGGAGATTTTAACATCAATTTTATGCTAGATAGTATCGAAAATATTAGATTATTTGAGATTTTTAGTTCTTATAACTTCCATCAGATCATTTTTCAGCCTAGTAGAATGACTAAAAAAGGCAGTTCTGGCTTGGATAGTATTTTCGTAAATTTTTCAGCCTATAATGGGAGCTCTGTGATTTATCAGCTCTATCATCATGTACAGGGTGTCAGTATTAATCCTTTTCAGAGGCTCGCTTGGAGCAGTTCTATCAGGAGATTGTGGACTGCGATTGGTGTGGTGTACTTTCGGTGGGGGATGTTGACCAGGCATATTTATGCTTTCTCACTAGTATAACACAAAAAATAAACCTAAATTTTCCTAAGAAAATATTCAGAGGCAAGAAAAGTATGTCAAAAAAGTGATTAAACAAGTAGTATTAAAATATCGTGCAAAAATAAAAGAAAACTCAGGAGAGGTGACAACGGATTTTTACAAGAAATATTGTAATATTTTGAAAACAGTAATAAAAAAAGCAAAACAGCTACCTAATAAAGAGTTTATTGATCAATCACAGAATAAAACAAAAGCAACATAGACCTTAATTAAAAAAAATAATTCAGATACTAAAAAAACTTCTCTTTTTGATAATTTTAATTGTAACTGAGATCAAGAGTTTCTAAATAGTGTCAATGATTTTTTCTTCTGTGATTAAAATATTTGAGAGACTGATATATTCAAGACTCATTCATTTTCTAGAAAAACATCTTATAATTTCGGAACTGCAAAATGGTTTTCGTAAGCATAAGTCAACATTTAGAGCAAAATATCAACCTTACAAAACATAATAGAATTTTTAAATGCTTACAAAACTACAGTTGCAATGGGCCTAGACCTTTTAAAGGCATTTGATAGTGTTGACCACTCAATAATGTGCCAGTAGCTTGAAAGGTAAGGAATCAGGGGGGTGCCGCTGCGCCTACTTGAATCGTATCTGACTGGCCGTGAGCACTGCGTGAGTGAAACCAGATCGAATGGTGAAAATGTGACATCAAATTTTTCATACATTAGGGGGTCCCCCAAGGCTCAATAGTGGGGCCTTTAATTTTTATTTTATACAGAAGCGATATCGCTCATGTGTCTGACTGTGGTATGGTTCTTTAGGCTGATGATATGTTTCTAATCTTTGGTGAAAATGATGAGAATGCATGTCGAGTGAAGGTAGCTGAAACCTGGGATGCCCTGGAGAAATGGTTCGTTACAAGGACATAGAAATAAAGTCAATCAATGGTGTTTCTTTCTTGGGTGTTGTTCTAGATCATAAGTTGGGCTGGAAGCCTCACTTAGATCAGCTGGCAACAGCGATAATATTCTGGGGAAATTTTGTGAAATCAAATAGTATTTTCATATTAAAAAAAGTGTATACGAATTATTTTTAAAATGGGGCATAGGGAAAGTTGCAGGGATGTTTTCAAGAGTAAAGGGATCTTAACTTTTTATAGTCTTTATATTTTGGAATGTATCAAATTTGTCGTTAACAACTTTTCTTCCTTTTTTAATGATCTACAAGGACATCATCAGTATGACACAAGGTTTAAGAACAACGTAAGAGGGCAAAGAACAAATTTTACATCAAAGAAATGTAACTTCTAGCATATTAAAGATTTAGAACAAGTTCCCAGTAACTCTTCGAGAGTTGCCATTAAACAAAATAAAAACCAAGGGATAAGCATTTCTGTCACAGAGGCCCTATTATAGCCTGAGTTATTTTTATGAGGATAACGTTACAGTATTGTGATTAATGCGATGATAAGTTAGGATCTCCATTTTAAATGTCTGTAATATGTATTAAATGAAATTATATTTATTTTCAACTGTAGTATACAGTGGCATATCAATAAGTGCTACCCGTGTATTGCCAACGCTTCAGCTTTAAACAGATTTCATTCTAGTTAATCTAAGGTATCTATGTATGTTATGTAAACAGTTCCCACAAAAAACATTTGTATCCTCAATTCCTTGTTGCCTTTTATCCATTTATTAAGATTACTTTTGATATTAATAAAAGGTATACATTTAAGTTGTGCTGGTAGTAAATTTATAATTTTAGGGGTCATATATTTCAGATTTCTTTGTGCAGCATCAAAATGTGTGTTTGGTATGATCAAATTATGATTCATATTTGCTCTGGTTCTAATGTCATGATCTATGAGATTATCTGATGCTATATGCTGATATGCTTCTACTGAGAGAAAATCTTCATGAAGATGTTTTTAATGTAAACTTGTGAACTTGCTTTGACTTAAACATAATAATTTTGTGAATAAGTGAATATCTATGGGCAGAGCCCCAACAAATAATTCAACAATTGGATTCGACAAGAACTTTGTACACACGAACTAGTATATTACTCAGTTTATAAATTTATATACAAGTTTCATTAGATTATTTTTAAAATAATCAGAATGGTTGTTCCATTTTAAAAAACGATCGAAATACACGCCTAGATATTTGATACTGTCAGTTGACTTAAAGGTATCAGTCATTGTAACTATAACAATCACTTGCGTAAATCTTTGACTCAAACTGATTATTTGACACCCTCCAGAAATTCACAGAAAAAGTCATGAACTTCGTCTTTTCAACATTTAAAGTTAATGAGTTTAGATCTATTGACATTTTTACAGTGGAAATGACCTTTTCTGCCTCATGGAATGCTTCGTCCCATGTAACTCCCTTACAACGCAGGACGATAGCGTCCGCAAAACAAATAGTTTTAGTCAAAGTTAACAGACTAGTTAAGTTATTAATGCAAATTGTGAACAAAACCGGGCCAAGTACTGTACCCTGTAGAACACCCATACTCCACTTTATTTTCAAAACTGATATTAGAATTTATATTTACTTTTTGTGCCTATTTGTAAGATAGGATTTAAATAAATCATGTGCAACACCCCTTATACCAATGTTCAATTTATTTAGTAGAATGTGATGATCCACAGTGTCAAATGCTTTGGCAAGGTCCAGAAAAATTGCTAGTGGTTTATAATGTTTATTAAAGCATCCCGCACAAACTTAGAAACTTCATGTAAAGCACTATCTGTACCCGTTTCCCCCCTAAACCCAAACTGGTAATTAGACAAAATTTTGTTTATAAACAAATAGCAACACAACCTTAATTTAATACATTTTTCGATAATTTTACAAATAGGAATAGTCAGCACAATCGGGTTATAAAATGTCAGCAAAAATTCCAGTTTTGAACACTATATTAATAATATGAATTAGTGGCTTCACCAAGGTCTTATAATTTAATTTAATTAATTGATTAGAAATCAAGAATTAATCAATAGAAGAGACGAATTTTAATGAATTTATAGATTTTATGACTTCTTCCTCAGAAATGGGATTCAAGTACATTGAATTATCCAATCCAATGTTCTGGATTATTCTTAGGTTTAAGAATCTTGCTAGCTAAGGTGGAACCAATAGAGGTAAAAAAGTTACAAAGTTCATGAGCAATCTCTTTTTACCTTCTTATCTTATTTTAATCTTCACTCATTAAAAAAGGAATGCTATTAGTCTTAGTATCTACATCATTTGTAGCCTATTTAATCATTTTCCAGATTTTTTTAGGATCATGAATCGCATTATCTAATGTATTTATATAGTAAGAGAATTTAGATTTTTTAAAAAGATTGTTTAAGGCATTTCTGTAATTTGTATAGCTTTGTCTCATAACTACATTATGAGGATCCCTCGTCCACATTTCATGAAGTTTATCTCTCTTCCTGATTGACAAAAGAAGGCCAGCTGTAATCCACGGTTAGTCTTAGTTTTTTATTAGTAATGGGCTTTTCATTATAACCATAGTAATACGGTTCTTTAATTTATATAAGAACAACTCAGAGGACATATTAGGGTCCTGACATAAAAAAATATCATTCCAGATTTTTGTATCAAGAGATTCCTTTATTTTTTTGTAATTTATGAGTTTTAGAATTTTTTTTATTGGCATTACTACCATCACACAAAGCATTTCCTAGATTGATTGACATTTAGTAAGAGCGAATGATGGTGCGAGATTGAACTGTCAAGCAATACTTAAATTATTTTTAAGTTTTTTTGCGCTTTTCATAAAAATGTGGTCTATACATGTACTACTGAGACCATTTATTCTTGTTGGTGTATTGACTTTACATAGGTAACAAAGCTATTTATGAAATTATTAACAACCCTTGATTGAGTATCCAATATATTAATATTAATATCTCCCACGAACAGCTCAATATTACAAGAAAATATGTTATTACCAAACAAGTCAGTTAAGGCATTTAGATAATCATTTGTATTAAGTGCAGGAGATCTATAATGAGAGATAACCCCTACCGTTGTGTTGTTCTTAACAAGAGTGACTCGCAAAAATGTATACTTTAAATGGGAATACTTTGCTTTTCTTTATTAAAACACTCTTGCAAAAAATCACAGTACCATCGCATTTGTTAATTCTGCTTTCATTATAGAAGATTTTGTACCCTCATAACTTAAAATTTTCCTTATAGTCCAGGTGTCCAGGACATTAGTTTCAGACAAAGCTATAATATCAAAGTCACATTCCAAAGATTCCAAGAAGAGAGTTAAGTTATCGTAATTTTTGTTTAAACTCCTAATATTTAAATGTAACAAATTGAAACCGTTAACAGAGTCTTATATATTTAACATTTTCCAGACTACTACATATCATAACTTTCCGTCGTCAATATCCCTTTGATTCCAAATTTTACATACTTAAACATTGTCTGTTCTTTTCACTAAGATCTGATCATCTTTGACCCATACATACTCAAAACCATGTTCACGAAGTGATCTCGCTTGAAAAAGCAGCACCCTCGCATCTTTTGACATATCTTCATTAATAAATATCAGCTCAGATACATCCATGACAGAAATATTTGTTGTTTGATTTATGTAACCTCCACATCCAACTCAGTTAGACCTGCACATAACTTGTGAAACCAACAAATATACTTTTCACATTGAATTGAAACATGATAAGTAACTAACTAACATACAAGCGAAGTTAAATAAAAGCTTACTACTATTATTACAGATACTGCTGCCAAATGTTTACTACAAAGAAGAGTACCAAAAGACTTAAATAATGCCGAGGTAATATTACTATAAAAGAAGGGTGTCATAACAATTAAGAAATCATGGTTCTTCGTCAAAATGGAATCACATTGTTTGGCCTCCGATTACACGAGGCATCTTCAGGGATCTGTACTTTATGAAATAGGAACACTGGGAGCTTTCGTTCAATGTTAGTCCCAATAAATATATACAAACTTTATAAATACATACCTTTATAAACTGTTCACACTTACCAGCCATCTAACAAATAAATTGGATTTTTACCAACTTGCTTGCGAAAAGACTTTAATACAAATGATGAACATTAATGTAGAAACTACTGGTGAAATTAAGTATAACGTGATCATATATTTGCATTTGTAGATTTCAATAAGGCGTTCGATTTCATCGAGACATGGGAAATTTTAAAATCCCTGGATAGAAGTCTGGAGTCTATCCTCTCCAAGCAGTCTGAAATCACAAAAAATGCCCACCATGAAGACCGAAATCTCTTTATTCTTTACCATCGCACTGGAGGATGTTTTCAAGAGAATTATTTGAGACGAAAGAGGCATTAGGATCGATTTATACATTCGAGTTATCTGCGCTTCACTGATGACATTAATCTCCAACAACATAGGCGAACTAAAGACAAAGGTATAAAATACAACCTTAAATTAAAACTTGACAAAACATAATTTATGAGTCCAGATGATTCATGTGTAACAAATCGCAGCAATCGCGAGACAAATTAGGCTCCAATGGGCTGCTCTAGGGAAACTGGGATATTCTGTTGAGAAACGAAGAGCTTACTTGCCAATCCCAAAGCAAAATTCGAGCAAAATTTAAAGTAAATCCCAAAGGGCAGTGTTTAGCATGTTTATACCACCAGTGGTTTATATACGGATTACGAATTCCGTTTTTTGAGGTTACGAAACGTTGTATCAAAAAAAAAAACATAAAAACAAATTATGAGGCAGCTGCTGGAAAAACATTTTAGAAAAAGCTTTGATGCAAAAATCTACTGAAGAAAATATGCTGTCAAGAGGAGGAAATCGCAATTCATGTTGAATTTTTTGTTTTTACTTCTCTTGTAAAAGGGAAGTAATGTAATTGTGAAAAAATCACCCACCGAGATTTTTTCAGATCTTCATGTTTCAGGGTCTCTAGATGGCGAAAAACATGTTTTCCCAATTTCGTCTGTCTGTTCGTGGTATAGCTAAAAAACTACTTACCCGATGATCTGGTAACATTTTGGTAAAAATCGAATACGGCGAAACAAAATGGCTGCCTAGTGAAATATTAAAAAAATTATTATTAAAAAACTACTTATCCAATGTATCTTAAACTTTGCACAAAGGTCAAGTATTATGTTGGAATCAACTTTTGGTACGAATCCAAGATGGTGGAACAAAATGGGGCCTTAATAAAATATTGAAAATATCAGCGTCAAAAAACTGCTTAATGGATTAATTTCAAATTGTGTGCCATAACTAATTGTGGTATAGGGATCAACGAGTAAAATTGTGGTACTAATTCAAGATGGCCGAACAAAATGGCGGCCAAATAAAATGTTTGTAATCGTAAAAAAATCACCCTCGGGTTTTACATATCTTCACGTTTAAGTGTTCCTAGATGCCAAAAAATATGTTTTATAAATTCCATCGGCCCGTCTGTCGGTTTGTCAGTTCGCGGCATAGTTTAAAAACTACTTACGAGATTGACTTCAAATTTTAGTCAAAAATTAAGGGTCATATGGGGATGACCTAGTAATATTTTGGTAAAAATCCAATATGGACGAACAATGCAACAAAACTTATTACTAAAAATACTAATTATCCAATTTACCGCAAATTTTGTAAATCTACAGCTACATGGAAATGAACTGGTTGATATGAATCCAAGATAGCAAATCAATTTAACCATATTTAAAAATCAGCCTGAAAATACTACTTATTAAATTAATTTCAATTTTTGTGCAAGAATTAAGTGTGATATAGAGATAAACTGGTAAAGTTGTGGTACGAATTTAAGATGGCGGAACAAAATAACGGTCAAATAAAATTTGTAAAAAATCAACGTAAAAAAACCTTGTTCAATCTTTAAACGTTGCAGAAAAAAATAAATATGAAAATGGCATAAACTGGTACGAATTCAACATTACGAAACAAAATGGCGGTTTGTGTCAATGTGAAAACTACGTATAATTTAAAAATTTTTTTAAATTATGCTCAAAAGTCAAGTCTAACATAGGTAGACAGAAACTGGAAAAATATTGAATGGTGCCCAATAAAAATCTTCGAAAAGACAGTATATATAACACATATATACTGTGACTATGTGCTGAACTAAATTGAGTCAAACTTCATTATTCCCAACAAATGAAAAAAATTCATAACAAATTTCGGTTAAAGGAAATTTACAGATTTTTTTTTTATTTGTTCGATTGTACTTTTCTCACCTTTTACTAATTTTACTTTTTTAAATAAAACATAATTTTTTGGTATTTGCATGCTATTGTAACTGAAAGTAATTTTTCTTTATTAAATTATGAATATTTTTAGAGACGTTTTAGGGAATTCATAAGAGGTGTTTTTGAAAAAAATTGTAGGATAAAAAAAATAATAATAAAGCCAATACCTGACTACTTGAATTGAGATAACAATCTTACCGTCGGTTATATAAAGCAATATCAAATCGATCTTCAAAATCTATTCTTAATGCCTCCCCAGGAGGCGCCCTGATCGTCCATATACATTCAGTGTGAGGTTGTGGGATATTTGGATAATTCGGGGATGCAATTTCTATGAAGGGGTCATCAATAGACAACCGAACATCTTGTCCACAGTCAAATGATACTTCGGTATATCTGATTTTTAAAGATTCCTACAATTGATTATTACAGTTTACTTGTTATATATCCATTAATATTATTTATACTACCTTCACGATTGTTCTAACAAGTTTTAGGTATAGATGATTACTAGTAGATTCCATTTCAGTAGGGGTGTCTGCCCCGCAATACTTTCCGGTACCTAGAAAAGGACTGTCGGGGAATTGTCCATTTCTAATTATTAGGTAGTTATGTAAGCAATCATTGCCCAAATTAAATTGGTCCAAGGTCAATTTGATTGTGCGACCTGCTCTAACGGTAATGTTCCATTGGCACTAAAATAACATATTTGGAGTTAATAATTTCTATGGAGGAGCTGAATGTCAAGAAAAACAAGGGTAACTAGATTCAATTACTACATCTACTATTCAAAATTGAGCTTTCGAGATTTAAACTTTTGAAATGCTATAAATCAAAATGCGTTTTAGAAACACATTATTTTTTTTACAATTATTTATATTTTATAGCTTCTGGCCAATCCATGTTTGGATTGAGAAAAACTCTACTAAGAAATTTTCAAAGCCTAACATTGCACGGGGTGGCCAAAACTAAAAGACGAATAATTTATAGTACAGTCTTGGAAAAAGGCCCAAGAGAAATTGCTGGAAATTATTTTCGAGTTTCTATGCCCAGTAGAGGGTGTAACACTAATGGTTATATTTTACGTTATGCCCGTTTAAGCTAAAAATGTATTTCACAGTTTAAAAATAAACTGATAAAATACTTCTACTAATGGCTAACTATAAAACCAGTCTTTTTTCTCTAATTTGTCTAGTTAGGCTATATAAAAACTACTAGCGGGTACCCGCGACTTCATTCGCGTATATGACTATAATGAAAGGGATGTAAAGACGTACTTAAATCGCCTCATTTGAGTACCTCTTTATAAACCACATTTGTTGTTGCATTCTCTGGCTGTAAAATAGCCAAGCTCTACTTAAGGATTGCCCTTGAGCTTTGTTAATTGTCATGGCGAAACAAAGCTTTAAAGGAAACTGTGCACGTTTAAACTGAAAAGGACAGTCTGACAGAATTAAAGGGATACGTGTTATAAAAACTGTTTCTCCCAGACCAGGGCCAGAAATAATAGTAAACTCTATTACATTGTTTTGTAATGTTTTAACCTGTAGCTGAGTTCCATTACACAATTTTGGTGGTTTTAAATTTCGAATAATCACTGGTGCCCCCACTTTTAGAATTAACTCATGAAGAGGGATTCCTGAAGGGTTTAGAGAGTGTAGGAACTCGACAGGATAATTAACCGCATTTTCTTGGTCTATAACTACATCTATTGAGTAGTATATTAATTGTAGCAGTATTTTTTCCAATAAAGCTAGATTTATTTCATCTGCTGTGCTATTTTTTGGAGTTAATACAGCTCGGTAGCGGTTTCATTTTGACAACTTTCGAGTCCACTATAAACATTTAAGGCGTAGTTTCACCCTCTTGGAAACTGAGTTTCGAAGAATTCCTTTTTATCGAACCTCACAAGCTCAGCTTTCTACGGCAAACGCTTTGAGAAAGATCGCAAAAATTAATCATTGATCCGATTTTTTCAAAACCCCTGTATGAATTTATAAAAAATCTTAAAACATGTAATAAAATAAAATAAAAAGCACGTGATGAAGTGTTTTTCCGAATAACTAATTGCTTTTTAAATAAAAAAATATATATATATATATATATATATATATATATATATATATATATATATATATTAAAGGGGTGGTTTCAGCCCCTTGGACACCCTGTCTCGGTTTTTAAAAATTTTTAAAATAGCATATTATGTTCAAGAGCTTTCCGAATAACTAACGGGTTTTTAAACAAAATATATTACAATATTTAAGGGATGGTTTTACCCCTTTGAACACATTGTATAAATTTTTAAAATCCTAAAATATGTAAAAAAAATAAAAATTCAATGTTCATGCGTTTTTTCGAAATGCTAACCGGTTTTTAAATAAAAAATATTGCATTATTTACGTGGTGGTTTCACCCCTCTGAATACTCTGTATGAATTTTTTAAAAATCCTAAAATATGTAAAATAATAAATTAAAAAACACATGTTCAAGCGTTTTTTCCGAAAAACTGACCGTTTTTTAAATAAAAAATATTGTAATATTTAAGGGGTGGTTTCACCCCCTTGGAATTTGAGTTTTGAAAAATACCTTATGTCTGTCAAAATTTAGCCTTTAACCTCAAGCGGTTTGAGCTAGAGCGTGATGAGTGAGTCAGTCAACTAAGTCTTTCATATATTAGTATAGATTGGCAATATAATCTAGAAAAGATGAACAATTTTGCTCTAACACTTATTGCTCTAGATCTTCAAATAAACACTACAAATTCTTAAACTGTTTATTTTTACTTTTCTCTTAAGAGGGAAGTGTTGTAATCATACCGAAAAAAATCACCCTACGAAATCTTTGCAGATCTTCGTATTTTAAGGTCCCTGGACCCAAAAAACATGTCCCATTTCCGTCGGTTTGTCTGTACGCGGCATAGCTCAAAAATTACTTGTCCGATTTACTTTAAATTTTGCTCGAAAATCAAGGGTCATATAAGGAAGAAATGGTAATATTTTGGTAAAAATCCAAAATGTCGGAATAAAATAGCGACCAAATAAAATGTTAAAAAAATAATAATTGATAAGGATAAACTGTTAAAATTTTGATGTTAAGCCAAAAATTACATATCAAAGAACTACATATGCAATTGACTCGAAAATTCGTTCCACAGAAACCAAAAGTAACAGAGAGATAAAATGACAACATTTTAGGGCGAATTCTGAATGTAAAAATTAATGGCGGCCCAACAAACTGTTAAAAAATTCGGTATAATTTCATTTTCCGCCTTAAATGTTCATGGAAAACATTAAACGATATAATTTATATTTAAACACTATGTTAGTAACGTTATAAAAAGTAAAAAATAATAAATTAAAAAGAAATAAACTAAATAAAATATAGTATACTGGAAAGCAATTGTTTTATTTGAATAGGTTTGGTACGTAAATTAATGTGTATATACCCTGTGATACATGGGACAAGCTGCCATTTTTTTGGTTTCAAAAATATCAATTTGAAATTTAATACATTTCTATGACTCCATAAGAGGCAAATTTTCTATGAATGAACAATTACGGTTTTACCGGAAGTGACTTCTACTTTTTTATTTTAAATAGAAACCTGCATATTTTTATCAACTATCGTATAACTTTTGTTTTGAAAGTAGAGGCTGGACAGCCATTTTTTGACAATTCAACATTGCCGTTATATACAAAAAAAAAACGCAGTCGTTATTTATAAAATACTTGTTTTAAACAGTCCAAAATAAACTTATTTCTGTATTTTTTTTTGGATCATTTCGATTTAAGAATGGTTTTGGGTACTAAGACAAATTTTAAATTTTTTTCACTACTCGTTTAATCAATATTTTTAATGGCACTTTGTCTATTTTTTGCTACATTCATTTTCTTGGTAAAATTACCTTTTTAAAGATGCGTCGCTTTTATTTTCAAGATGGCGATATGCAAGCCATTTTCGACAAATCGATATAGATTCTATTTAAAATAAATGACTATTATCATTTTAGTCATTTTGAAGATAAAAGTTAACATGTAACAAATCTTTAAAGGGTAATTTTACGGCGAAAATTACTGTGAAAGAAAATATACAAGGTGTCATTAAAAATATTGGGGTGAATTTACGGTAAAACAAGAAGTGAATTAAAATATTCTATTATTACCCAAAACCAAAGTGTTCTAAAAAAATTAAAAATAAACTTATTTTGGACTGGTTAAAACAAGACTCTTCTAACAAGTGACATTTTTTTCATAAAGCGGCAAAATTTAATTTTTAAAAAATGGCTGTTCAGCCGCCCTTTTGAAAACATAAGTCAACTTGTGATATATCGTTAAAAAACGTTAATTTTAGGTTGAATACGACAGTCCATAGAAATATACAGGGTCCTATTTAAAATAATAGGAGTCACTTCCGGTAAAACCTTTTTAATTGCTTTTTTTCATAGAAAATTTGCCTGTTCCAAATTGATATTGTTAAAACTATAAAACTGGCGGCCTGTACCCTGTAAATGAATGAAATAGAATATTTAGAACCTCTCTCTCTTTCTCTCTCTATATATATATATATATATATATATATATATATATATATATATATATATATATATATATATATATATATATATAATATATATATATATATATATATATATATATATATATATACATATATATATATATATATATATATATATATATATATATATATGCGTATTATTGCAATCATAAAACTTAAAAAATATTATACAGGGTTGCCAAAAACTAAAACTGCTTGAAGAGAAAACTACCCATAAGTTTAGTTTTAGAGCAAAATGCCATAAGCGAATTATTCTGAGTATTTCGAGGTGTGATAAAATATTAAATTTCATAAAGCGATTCAAATCTGAATGCAACGTACGGGGTATACAAAAAGTTTTATTTAACAATATCGTATAAAAAAATTAACTAAGAATGAACAAATTGTGCTTCTACGTGAGCGCCATCTCGTTCCATACAAATTATGGTTCTTCTACTGAACTCTGCTATTGCCGCTCTTACCATAGCTGGGGTAATTTCTTATACACACTGCCTGATGGCTGTATCCAGGTGATCAACGTTTTGAAATGGCCTGTGAAGATAAACCTTTTCTTTTAATAGTCCCCAAAGGACAAAAGTCCAACGGGGTTAGATCAGGAGACCTGGCTGGCCACGGAATTAGAGAATACCTTCCTATCCAGTGATCTGAAAATGTCCTTTGGAAAAAATTGGAAAACTATCTGTGTACTATGACATGCTGCTCAGTCGTGTTGGTACCAAAGTAAACGCCTGATATTTAATGGCAATTCTTCAACAATTTCAAACAATTGAGTATTTAAAAAATTCAAGTAAGTTTGGCTTGTCAAATTTTCACGAACGAAATAAGGCCCTATTATTTGGTGATCCAAAATACCGCACCAAGCATTTGTTTTAAATGAGTATTGATTGCGACACTCTATGAGAAAATTACGATTTTCGTCACACCACTAGCGGCAGACTGTGAGCATATGACTCCATTTAACGTAAATGTTGCCTCATCGGTAAATAAGATTTTTCTGGCGAAGAAAGAATCATCTACAGCTTCTCCTTGGAACTATGCACTGAACAGGAAATGCACTTCAAAATCTCTAGGTAAAAGTGTATGGATATATCTAGGTTTGTAGTGATATAATTTATTTGCTCGTACTGACTGTTGACTTTGTTACGTAGAAGTGATTTTGATATTTTCCTCACCGAGACTTTAGGATTTTCAACGACCGCTTGCAAAACTTGCATTTGTTTTTCTTCGGTTGTAGACCAGGCTTGGTGTTGTCTTTTAAACGTATTATTAACAGACCCAAGGGATTTAAACCTGACCATGATATTTGCGACAGTAACATAGCTTATTTGTTTATCTGGCTGTCTATTATCAATGTCAATTTCAATTTTTTCCAGTTTTGTTAATTTAACTACCATGATGAAAATAACAGAAAAATATTCAATGTATTAAAATAACCTAACACTTCAATTATCTACTGCCAGTACAATGCAAGATTATGTTTCCGTAACAACAGCATGTTCAATTTTTTTTCAGCCTACTCAGTTTTTTAAGTTTTAAAAGTACTTCCGAATTTCTTTATGAAATTTGGTATTTCGTCACATCTCGGAATACAAAGAATAATTCTCTTATGGCATTTTGCTCTAAAATTAAACTTATGGATAGTTTTCTCTTCCGGCAATTTTAGATTTTCTAAGTTTTTGACAACCCTGTACAATATTTTTTAAGATTTAGAATTCCAATAGTATTTTCGGAGGAAGCAGAACTTTTCATGAACAGTAACATTTTTCATAAAATAAAAAAGTTTCCATTTGTTAAGAACTTTTCAGGACACATTGTAATATATATATATATATATATATATATATATATATATATATATATATATATATATGTTGATTTTTACTCCTTCACGGATGGAAAAATACAATGTGTTTTCATTCCGGGTGTACATCCGTTCACTACTGTCGTTCTGAAAAGAACAGTTTTGCTGACGTTTCGCCAAAATCACATTTGGCATTTTCGAAGCTTTCTTTCTCGCGTCCAAATAGAGACTCTCTATCTAAGAAAGCTTTGAAAATGCCAAATGTGATTTTGGCGAAACGTCAGCAAAACTGTTCTTTTCAGAACGACAGTAGTGAACGGATGTACACCCGGAATGAAAACAGATATATATATATATATATATATATATATATATATATATATATATATATATATATATATATATATAGACATATATTATCATATATTTTTCTTTTCGCCAGGAAACGATTTATAAGTTCCAGGTACTTTAGTAAAACATATATAAAACCCTTTTAACAGAACTTTGCTCTAATGAAAGTTTCGCTCAGGCAAATTGAAATAAATTACAAGTGACTATAAATATTTTAACCCGGGAAAGTACGGGTCATTTAAGGCAAAAACTCTTATATAACCATGTGATTTAAGAAATGTACTAAACATTTTATTCATTTTATTATCCAACACTATCATTGTTAATTCAATAATTACAGTTCTTGTTTAAAATGGTAGCAATATTTTAAAAAATATTTAACCATTGAATAATCCTTATTTCAAAACATACAATCCGGCAACACGGAATAAATCTTACCTGCCGCTCAAATTGCTTTTGCTATTGTAAACAGACAAAAAAAAACATTACGGTATTTTGCAAAAAAACTATTGCATTTGTACCTACTCATTCGGACACCAAGATGTGTGCTATAGTGATATTCCTATGTAGGTAGCTGTAACAATTTACAGTGAAAGATTTTTTAGATAAAAGAAGGTAAACCTTTATTTTTATCGCTATCAATGTACGAGAAACAGGAAACGTAATTCCAGGAACTAATTATCTAAAATTTTTCTTTTTGCTTACATGAAAGTGGTTTGTAAAAAGCTTTATTCATCGTTGCCGTTCTTGTAGTTTTCGTTGGGGTGTAAGCGATGCAAAATTAAAAAAAAAGTGTTTTTAATTAACTTTTAAGCAGCCCTTGAGTGTTGACTCCCTGTTATATAAGACTTTTTTCCTCTAAGTTACTTGTAGTTTTACCTGTTCAAACATATACAGTCACTGCCTTTTCACCCTATATTTTATGCATAGTTACTAAATAGCTATATACGTTACGAGGGAGGTTCCGGGTAAAAGCCAATTTAGCGATTTTTTTTTGGGAATGTAAAGCAAAACATTATTTAGCTCTTAAGTTAGCCAGGTAAACCTGTACTCAAAACTATTTGACGTAAGTAGGCTGTGAAACAAAAATACAACATTCACAATGTAGAAATATGTAAAATATTGAGTTTTCTGCTGAGATTATTTGAGCTGTTTGCCACTTTCTAACGAAGAATCATTTGATATGGTCGCAATTAATTTTGAGTGTATACATAAAATTATTGCGGCAAGAATATACTCCGTAGGGTACCCTGAAAGGCGCCAATATGACCAAAGAGTAGTGATGTTACGAGACAACTACAACAATTTACGATACATAATTGATCACTACATACAATTTCAGCTTCAAATAACCGTATTTTTTATGATAACGTTAAAACGTTTAATTTGGGACACTACTTTAAGACAGTTGCTGTAGAAACGTGTTAAATAGAAAAGTTTTTTAGCAGAGAACGGATTTTTATGTCTACCGGCTACTGGGTCGTTCGTTTTTCAAGGCGAGCCCCGACTTACCTATTTTAAATCAAACACCCTATATATTATTTAATTTTTAAACTCTACCCACAATTTACAATCGTGTTTATATATTTTAATATATGCAGTGGCGGCTCGTGACTT
>JAUTXW010002987.1:0-51758 GCA_030620095.1 Kuschelorhynchus macadamiae
TCGGTAAAAAAATTCAGTTTGTTGATTTTTTGCTTTAAAAGTATTTTTCTCTCGATTTATAGACTACGGTAGATAGTCTTGATACTTAAGTTTCATAACTTGTTAGAATATCTCTATTAGTTTTCGTAATATTTTACAGGTAAATAATAGTTTATCAAAAGCATATACTTATCGACATTACATTTCAAACCGATTTAGGATAGAGTATTAGAATAATATAATGTTTGCATTAGAATAATTAAAACTTTTATTTTAAGGTAATTTCTAAATTTAAGCTCAAAACAGTATTTTATATATATATACTTTTAGCTGCCTGATCCGGCACCAGGAACAACTAAAATTTGTAATTCTGACAAACCTTGTAGGACTAAAAGGTATGTCCATTATATACCTCACAGTCATCTTGGGGATGTATGGATTCAAATGCAGCCAAAACATCTTTATAAACGTGAAGAGGTAAGCTTTAAAGAGTTACGACTGTTATGAGACACCTTGTGAAAAGTATATTTTGAATTTGTTGGACTTTTTAGAACTCATTTTACAGTAACATATAATTGTAATTATATTAAAAAACTCGATTTACTAGGAGTCGAACGTTTTATATCATTCTCTATTTAAATTGGAGCGTAAAAAGGGCCAACATCCTTTTTGGGAGTCACTACGAAAATATAGACACTCACGTACTATCGGAATTTACAAAGGAATGTTGAAGCTTTGTAGGAATGTTTTGTTCTGTGTTCATAGTCTTTTAAGGTCGACTGTGAAGAGCAATAAGGCCTCTTACTCAAAACGTTTACTACACGACACAATTGCATAGATGGTAACGGAATAACACGTTCCCTAGTGTAATGGTCCCGTTAAAGAAACTAGGATAAAAGATATGTTTAAGGGCAGGTACTATCAATAGCCAACACCTGAATATAGGTGGATATATTCAAGTGAAGTAAAAAAGATATATTTTTATTTAATATTGGACGCTAGTTAAAAACTGATATTAACATTTAATAATTAAATAGAAAATTGTGAATTATTCTTTGAAAATAGAAAACACGAATGAAATGCATGTAAAACAGGACAAAGAATTTGGTGATGTAAATTATTAATAAAAAATGTATACTTTCATTTTAGTAGGGTTTTGGTTAAAGCGATTTTAACATAGTATAAATATTACCAGTGTTTTCTTTTTAAGAAATCTTCTTTGACGTCTACCAAGCTGACAACCGAGGAGACAATTGACATGGGAGAAATTCACGTTAGTGAGACAAAATCAACATTGCCTTTGCCGTGCCAAACTTTGCAGATTAATATGAGTATTGATGCTAAAACTCACAGTAAGTATGCCGTTTAAAATTAAATAGAGCGAAAATATATTATTAAAACTGCAAAAAAGACTTTGATATCATAGACGAACAAATTGTTTTTTAACTGAAATTGAAAAATTAAAAAATCTAAAAACTTAATGTAGTTTTTATAGCTTTCAGAATATGACAATTGGGCAACTGAACGCAAAATGATATGTCAAAAATAGGTATTTTTTAAAATGTTTCACCTGCATATTATTAGGTATTTGACAGTTTGGGCTATATGCACAATTTTTGTGTATCATGATTTGACGTTTTACATTATCATTTACCACACCTAAAGCAATATATTTTACTTTCTCCTCATTTCAAAGGTATATGAGATTATATATTTATTTTTTAGGGAAATATTTACGTTTAAATACTGGTATAGTCTACTATTGAAATAGTAAACTATATAGCCATATTCAAACCTAAAAAACATGAAAACTGTAAAAAATAAATATATATTATAGAACGGAAACTTTCACGGCTTTGGTCAATTAAGAAATCATGGTTCTTGGGATTAGACAGGGTCAGTTTATATCCGACTTGTGCTCGCCGAACCGTGTCCCTGTGTTAAGATCGGTTTCCACGTATAATGTAGACTGTAACCCGTATCTCTATAGAAATTTTAATGTTTAAAAATTTCAATAGAGTCCCTAATAAATTTTAAAGCAAAAAAAATCCATCAAGAAGTTACGCTTAAGTAACAAAAGAAGTTTGAAGCACTCTTGAACAGAAAAAATCCAGTGAAACCTCCGCAGAATTTAGTTATAAATTTGTCATCGAAGCCGTTAACCGAAGCAGAAGAGTCCGTCCTTTCCAAAGGCCAAAATTTCGCAATAGCACCAAGAAGGATTCCCGTAGAAGACATAGTATCCTCCATTGAAGCAGCAATCAGAAGCTTACCAGTAGAGCAAGCTGATGAAGTCAGATATGAGACAGCGAAGATCATTAAAAACTCAAAACCACCGAAGCCGAAGACCTTAATAAAGATGAAAATATTCTGGTCCTTCCAGCAGATAAAGGCAACGCTACAGTTGTCATGGACAGAACGGACTACGTGAAGAAGATAGCACAACTTTTGGACGAAAACACCTACAAGGTTATGCAGACAGACCCTACAAGTAGAATAGAAAGACGCATCAGCAAACTGATTAACCCATCCAGTCTACCACCAGCGGAGAAGAAATCATTAAAATCAAGCAGCTCCAAGATTCCCAGGTTCTACGGTCTTCCCAAGATACACAAGAACAATGTACCACTTCGACCGATCGTCAGTGCAATAGACTCGTCTACATACACACTAGGTAAATATCTTTCAAACTTTCTTAATCCATTCACTGGAAAAACAGATTCTTTTACAAAAACTTTGCACATTTAGAATGTAGAATTTCTATACACAAATGTTCCTGTTAACGACTCAATTTCTATTATATCAGACATATTGGATCATAATAATCTTGAGAAGAACCTAATAGTCCTAGTGGAAGCTTGTCTTATATCTACTTATTTCATTTTTCAAGGAACTTTTTATGAACAAACTTCCGGGGCAGCTATGGGATCTCCTCTATCACCTGTAGTAGCGAATATCTTTATGGAAACCTTTGAAGATATTGCTCTAACATCCGCTCCACTAAAACCAGAACACTGGTTCAGATATGTAGATGACAATTTTGTAGTATGGCCTCATGGACAGGATAATCTTCGCATTTTTGTGTTCAAAGAAAGGAAAATGGTACATTGGAATATTCTGTGTACAGAAAACCGACGCATACAAATAGATACTTAAATGCAAATTCCCACCACCATCCAGCACAAAATAAATCGGTTATTAACTCACTAGTATTTAGAGCCATTTCGATTTCTGTATAAGATTCTCTAACATCGGAAACATTGAAACTGACAGAAGCTCTGAGAGGGAATGGCTATTGCACTAAAGATTATACGCGTTCAATTAAGAAATATAGTAATCCAACTCCTCGAAAGGAGGAGCCACGGTTAGGTAGTGTTGTTCTTCCTTACATACATTCCACTACGGACAAAATAGGATGATTACTTCGGCGGTCCAACATACGTACAATCTTCAGTACACATAAGAAGATTGGTCAATGCTTACGATCCCCGAAAGATTTTGTACCTTTTCAAACAAAAGGAGTATATAAAATTCCTTGCTCCTGTGGATAAGTGTATGTGAGAGAAACAGGACGTTCAATATCAACTAGACTTAAGGAACTTGAACGATGTATTAAAAAGAAACAAATTGTTCAATCAGCTGTAGCTGAACACCAGCATACTACTGGCCCAATGTAAAGGAAACCAAGGTTCTAGCATCGGTTCCAGGATTTTATAAACGAAAAACTAGGGAATCTACTGAAATTTTTAAACATACAAAAAATTCCAATAGAGGCACGGGTTACGGTCTACATCACACGTGGAAACCGATCTTAACACAGGGTCACGATCCGGCGAGCACAAGTCGGGTATAAAAGCCCGCCTGAACTCTCCGAGCTCATTTAGTGTTTAGATCTCGTGGGGTAAAGATCCCTGAAGATGCCTCGTGCAATCGAAGACGAAACGTCGGATAGTAATTCCATTTTGACATGGTCTAATCCCAAGAACCATGGTTTCTTAATAAATATATATTATATATTTTTGAAATCTGAAGAAATTCTATAGAACGGTCTTGAAATTTTAAGTGATTATATACGAGAAATTTTGGTTCCGTTGGTATTTTCAGTTGAATCCGAAGCTAAGTGAAAAAATCGATTACATAGAAATTCTTCCTAAGAAATTATATTTTTTAATATGTTCCTTTGTCATATTATTTTATTTGATGTTTAATTGCTTTTTGATGAAATATTCGTATAGCCCGGAAAAAATTAACTTTTTGGGTTTTTAAATTTTTATTCGAGCTAAAGCATAAGGAAATGAAATTGGGTAGCGCGCTTAGATACATACCTACAAAATGACAAAAGTACAAAGACCAATAAATTCCCATTTTGACGGAACTTTAACCGCAGTGTTATCTTAATTGTTTAAATAAGTCGAGAAAATTATGGGTAACTAGAGTACGTTCATTTTAATTTACTGCATTTCGATTTTTATTTCAGTATTTAGTAAATTTAGGTGTTATTGAAAGTAACTGCAAAATATGCTACACAAATATCTTTAATGCACTTTCTTAATTTTATATAGTTTTTTTGCCAAAATACTAGAAGCATTCCAATTAATTTTCTGATTGTTGCCTAGTGCGTTGGTAAATGTTGGATTTTTGAAATTCCCTATGTTTTATAAATAACATGTTTTTGTATTTTCTTGTTTATTGTTAGATTTCGTTTTTGTAAGTTTGCTTCTAAACTTGTTTTTTTTTTTGTTTTAAAGCTCGTTCTGTATGTATGGTGTAAAGAGGTTAGTAATTGGTATATCTTGGTTTTATTTGACTTTTGGATTCTTAAATTCATAAAAATTCTTTTCGATGAAATGGATTATTGTTTTGATTCAAAATATCTTTTATATTTTTTTTCATCTATAAAATTTTGATCTCTACAAATTATTTTTGCTCTATCATATTGACTTTTTACAACTCCCTTTTTAATAAAGATTAGCTGATTTGAGTTAAAATTTAAGTATATCTTTTGTGTGTGCAGTTTTCTTTTGTTTCAAAATTTTATGCCTCTTTTAATATGTATGTCTAAAAATGGAAGTAATTGGTCAGTTCACAATTAAATATTGTCGGGTTTTTGGTGTCATCAACGTATCTCCACGAAACAAGCGTATTATGATCGTTATTTTGGATATAATTGAATTCAAAATTTTCCATAAAAATATTAATATGTAAAGTTGATCCATAGCCATGCCAAAATTTTGTTGGTAATATTCATTTTTATACGGCTTTTGTGTGCGTTTTTCAAGATTGTCTTTCTATGTGTTCTGTTGGATCTTTGTTTAATCTTAAGTGTCTTTGGTTATAATTAATGTTTTTGGACAATAAACAATGCAATCAATTATCAGGTGAAATAATTGTAATTGTGTTGTCCGATTGAAGTGTTTTTTGTGCTTTTTGTTTATGAACTTATTGTTTCACATAACAAAATCTTAAAGAGGTTTTTTTTTGTTCTTACGTGGTTCTGTCCAACGAAAATTTTATAATTATTTATTTATAATATCTATTTAGATTTTTGTAGCTATAAACAAAATATTTTTAGACTTTAAAACAACAGCATACGAAAATAGAAGCAGCCATGCACCAGATTCTAAAGCGACTTATATTATGGACACTCAGCCAGAGAAAGATGTTAAGCTTTTTATTTACCCCTTAAAGAAAATTAAAGATGCTGCCACGAAGGATGTTACCCTGAATGATAATAAAGATCCGGCAGATTCAAGACTTGAGGTACTTTAATTAGTAATATTTTAAGAGCTTTTTCGTCTTTCCTCTAATTTCGGATCCTCTATATTAAAAAAAAAAAATGTTTTTAGGACCTAGAGGAAGATAAAAAGAAAATTAAAAAATATAAAGGAAGTGAAGCGGTAAAGTTGTTTAAAGAATTAGTCAAATCAGGCAAAAATGAGCATGAAATGCAAAAGAAGAAAAATACTGTAGCCGAAAATACTACTGAAACTTCTATTTTGTTCTAGGAAATATAGTTTAGAAAACATTATCGGTTATTGTAATTGTCCATTAAATGATTTTTTTAATTAAATTGGCTTGCACTTGTTTACCCCATAATTTAAGAAGACCAGGAATAGTAATAACTGCAGTGGCGGTTTGTCACATTAAAAAATAAGTCGTCTAAGCGATAAAGGGAACATATTCGGACGAACAACCAGTTTAATTCTTATAAGATTTTGGTAGGGTAGAATCAAAAACAAGTTTAGGTATGACAGCGCGCATTCTCTCCTGGCTCTGTTACGTCATCGCGTGATTGACCTTCGGTCATATGATTTTAGTGCATTTTCAGTTGATGTTTAGAAGTGTTGCGGATTTCTGTGTCCGTTTTTGTATTTTTTTAGTTAATTACAACAATACATATGAAATGTGCTGTGTTCGGGTGCGACGGGGATAACCAGGCAAAGAATTTTGATAGGAAGGAATATAAGGTTTTTTACTTTCCCTAAAGACAAAAAATGTTACGTGAATGGACACGTTTGGGTAAATGCAAAGCTAAATTTAATACAAATTTGGCGCGGGTATGCTCAAGGCATTTTGTTAAAGATGACTATATGTCATTAAACTATATAAAAAGAGACAACAATGTAAATCTGGACGAATAGTCGACATTTTTTCATAAAAAAACAGTTTTTCAACTAGAATAAGGCTAATTTTAATTATAGAAACAAACGGCAGCTTGTGCACATAAAGCTTAAACTTGTTTAGTGTGTGTTATTTTATTCCCTCTCATACCTGCATTTTTTTTAATTAGACCTCCTCCCCTCAAATGATGACTTAGTTACGTCCCTGCACTTATTAAAAAACACAGATATTGTAGCATTTTTTAGTTTTAAATTAAACTAAATATAAACATTTATAACAAATAACATTACAACTTTAACTCTTTCTTTAGCGTGTTTTTTGTATTTTTGTTAAATAAATATATAACTACCATGTCATAAGTTTTTTATTTTAGTGAGTTATATGTCAATGTTTCATTAGAAAAACATTTTTAATTGAAAAAATGGTAATATCAGTGGCGGCTCGTAGTCAACTTATCAGGGGGGGTCAGTACATAAACCACAAACAGCCGTATTCACTAAAGAGGTTTAAATTTGAAACCCTAGGTCTATGTCTTAAACCCCCTTAAACCGTATTCACAAAGCAAAGTTGGACCCCACTTCAGGTCTAAATTTAGACCATCGCTAAACCCTGTATTAAACACTTGAACCTGTCAGGGGTTTAAATTTTCCAATATGGCCGCATTCACTAAAAGGTTCTAAAGTCATTTTAGACCTGAAAATGTCAAAATTAAATCCAAAAGTTAGTCCTACCGTTTAGATGGGTTTAAGAAAAGTTTTAATTCACTGTTTACCTTAGTGTAAATCTATCAAGTTATAATTTAGCAAAAAACAGAATTCAAATTGGCCGCCTATTTCCATTAAAGCACGCCGGACCACTACTATTATTTAAAAGTATTTAGGCAGAATAATGCAATTGAAAATTAAAATGGAAATCAAAAGTAGAAATAATTTGTCAGTGGAATTCGAACTCAGGCTATCTAGGTGAGAACCAAAACAAAACCGAAATCTTAGAAGGCGGAATGTTTGGAGATAACTTTCCAAATAAGATATTTTTTTTTACTAGAATCTTCTCCCGTTCACTTGAAAAAATTGCTATGCATTTTCGCCCGCTATACCTACGTCATTTTCCCAAAGGCAGATACATAATCAATATTAATCAAATCGGCTATGGATAGTGTTTTGTTCATCGAGAGGTCTAGATATGGGTTTAAATTTAAACCTGTTGGACTAACTTTAGAGCTAGTAAACTGTTTATTGAATACAGTCTAAATTTTAAACTTGGCAGGGGTTTAAAGAAGGTTTAAATATGGATGTCATTTTAGACCCGATTTATGTTAGTGAATACGGCTGAAAGAGTCATCTGAAAAAATCAGACACACGAAACAATAAAATGCTTCTGTTACTTCGCAACCGCATGTCCAGGTACATTTTTCTAGGTACGAAAATAACGATTTACTTCTTTGTTTTTTTCTTTACCTGTTTGCTGAATTTTAAATTTCGGCAAAGGTCGGCTACTGGTCTTAAATTCGAGTCGTTTCTCAAAGTTCAGCTCGCCAATATAATTAATTTAAACCACAAAATCAACAAACAAAATGTAAAATTTTCAAAATAAAATCTATAAAAATACATAATCGTAACCACAACCTATCAGACGATCCACATTAAACACACCATCTGATAAAAATATTTAAGTTTCATCGGCGCGGCTCTTGACCTAAACTTTGCCAACGTAAGCCGTATCTTACGCGAATTTGATCGGGAATACTCGGGAAAAACTCGCCTCCGTTTATAACCACGGTGTCAAGGCGGGCTGCCAGCCGTAATCGATTCCTAAACGCTAGAAACGACATGCATCTCCATAAGCAATTTAAAAATCTATGCACGCAGTGACGTCACTACGCAAATCGGACGTGATTGAGACCGTCTAGATATCATACCTTCTGTTTATTATATCATGTATTCAGTACACGTCTACTTGCAACCGGTTGTCGCCAAAGGGTACATCTGTCAGAAATCGGTCGGGTGGCTATGTACTTAATATTACACTATTGTACTGAAGATATTACGCGTTCAATTAAAAGACATAGTAATACAACTCCGCCAAAGGAGAACAATAAGGAGCCATCGTTAGGTAGTGTGAAAGAATTGTTCAATCAGCTATAGCTAAACACTAGCGTACTACTGGCCGTATTATAAATTAAAATTTTTAAACATGAACAAAACTTCAATAGAGATACAGGTTACGGTCTACATCACACGTGGAAAACGATATTAACACAGTGTTGCGGTTCGGCGAGCACAAGCCGGATATAAAAGCCCGCTTGAATCCCTTATAAAGATAAGATCCCTGAAGATACCTCGTGCAATCGAAGGCGCAACGTCAGATAGTAATTCCAATTTGATACGGTCTAATCACAAGAACCAAAATTTCTCAAATGATACCATCTCGTTCATTATTGTGTAGTAACAACCACTATTATCAGTTCTTCTATATTTGACATTTTGCTCTGTGATTGTATTGCTCTCCCATCAATCATCGGTTTCAGGAGAGAGCCAGCCTACCATTGCCAGCTTAGGAAAAGTGCCTCTAAGGGACATCATTATTTAGTTTAGAAGAGTAGGCAGGTGATTGCTAAGGCGTGCTGTGAGGCTAATGACCCACCCGCCCACACTTTAGATTAGCACAAACGACAAGAATTAGGCACGGACACTACTTACAAATAATAAAGTAATGCGTTTTAATATGTGTTTTTTATTAATGCTTTTAGAAAAACTAAGGGTTGAAATTTTCTCTTCCCTGGACATTCACAGATGTGTAGTTGGAAATTTCGATATAGTACGTAGTATACACAAGGTCCTTTTCTGTCAAGTTTGCTGTACGTTCAGGACTAGGTAAGTCGTGACACCCTATACATCTTAAGTTGACTGCTGCGCCATCTGGCGTTAATGTGACATCACAACTCTTACACAGGGCAACGGCTGGCGGAATTGGTTCACTGAAAACAAGTGTATGAGTATTACAAATATTGTAATTCTTTTTTTAAAGGTAAAATTTATTTATGTATTTCTTTAACTCATAAATTCATTAGACAGGCACACAGATGATGCTATCTAATAACATTATAGCCCAAATTAGAAACCAACAATATACATCTTTAAAATTGATCCAAGAAGACTATATTTAGCGTAAGATAAACATAGACCAATTGCATTTGGAAAACTACTAAGGAGTAAAGACCTGGGGTCTTAAAACCCGAAGTCAGCCGATAATTTTCAAAAAAATGTTTAGTGTAGCAGTGGATAAATCTACTTCCAATGGGCTGTAGGAAGTAGCAATTATAAATATATGTAAAATTAAGTGAAATAACATTTATTCTAGGGTTCATTATCTTAACCACACTGTGAATTCGTTTTATATTGCATCAAACTTGTTTCCGTATTTATCTTTTAACGGCGTAAGTATTTTTCTTTATTGACAGTTTTTTAAAAACTAAACATACCCAACAGGAAGTTGACGAGAGTGAGGTAGCGGTGGAAAATCTGGACATCGTATGTACGGATTTGTGAGTTTCATATCATTTGGATCTGCTGGTGGAAATGGACACCTTCCATATTCTGGTGTGTAATATATCTTATCTTCACACACTATCTGAAGAAATAAATTTGATGTATCTGTATATTATACACAAAGTTTAATTAAACGTATTATAGGGTGTACTTGGTACTGGCATTTCTAAAATTTTCAGTATAATAAATTAATAACCAACACAGCATTCTTTGGAAACTTAGATGGCACAAAATTGGCAAGAGTACTATAATATTTGGTATTTTCCTTAGTTCCAGTTGTGCTTTGTTAGTTATGAATCAGAGCATTGTACTAGGTATCACTCCAACACGTTATTCTCAACTAATTAATTCGTTGACTTATAGCCTAAGAGCCAGTGGACAGTTTACTTACAGTATTTGAACTCAATCTTAAAGTGAATTTACTCTTAGTGCTAAAAGCTGCACAACAATATTAATTTTTAAAGTATTCTAAAAATCTCTCACGTTTCCCCTAAAAAAATTGAAAAATCGGGAAATAGAAAATTATACAGTAATGTACTCGTTACTAATCCAACAAATACAAAGCAAAATGACAACGCTGTAAAATTATAACAACTTCTTTTCTTCTTGCCGTTGACATTTGCCAATATCCATAAGCATAATATTTAGGCCGTCCGTATTCCATTTCCAATCTTAGTTTCGGTCTCGTGTTCGGTATTCATCGGTTATCTGAAAAGTCGGTTATTTACGGAACACGGTTTCTGAAAATAACTGTCAACAGTGTCACCAGAACAACAGATGAATTTTGTTGGTTGTCGAGTAACCCAAGGTTTTTCTAACCTATCTAAAAACCTTGGAATAACCAATAGTGATGAGCGATATATCACGAACTGTGATTTAATCACTGATATCTAAAAAATCACGTATCATCACTGTTACTAAAAGTCGTTAAAACCGTGACGTGATCACGACTTTTAGGGAGTAATCATCAGTCGACCGTCGCGGTCGGAGCGACTTTTTGATATGCGTTATATGGAATGGAACATATAGCAAGAGCAAGAGCGGCGCCGTTCTTCTTGTCGATGCATGTCGACTGGGAGCGGAAAGCACCGTACGGTCGAAATTCGCTTCATACCATAAGATAAACACTATAAACAAGTCAACAAGTGTAGCATGCGAGAGCGAGATCGTGCCTTATGCATTAATTTGGCGCTTATTCGGCAAATTCCGCGTCTTCTATTTATGTTAGGTTAAGTAACATTTTTATTCACGGTATCATTCTTTCGTCGCGCGATTTTTCCAAGCAAGTTTTAAAATGAACAGAAAAAAGAAGACAAGTGAATTATGGAAGTTTTTTGAGCCGTTAAATGAAAATATTGCGACTTGTAATATGTGTAAATTGAAATTATCTTATAAGACTTCCACGTCAAATTTAAAAAAACATTTAAAGAATAAGCATCCTAGTGTCAGTGTCACAATTTTAAATTCAAATCTATCAAACGCAGGCAATACAAAAAATGTAAGTAATTTAGTAAACAAATAATTTATATTCTAAGCTAGATATAAAATTATTAAAAGCCGCAGAATAGAAATTGTGGTTAAGAATTGTTTTTTTTTAAATTTTTTAATAAATCTAAAATTTGATGAAACATGTATTATAATAATTTCTAATTAATAAAATAGCTGTGATTATTATTAAATTAAACTTAACACTTAATTATTGTTAAATAATCTCATTAAAAAAATATAATGAGAATGAAAATCAATTTACATTTAACAAATACTTAAATTAAATTAATGGATGAAATAATAAAAATATTAAATCACAAAAGTTTTAAGCGTAATAAAATAAAAATATAATCTTACGGTTTTTCGTCAAAAAAAATCCTCAAAAGACAACAGCCAAAAAACAAACACAAACGATAAAACTGTCACGAGCGGTACCACACTGTATGTCTTCAGCGAGAGGCGTAAAATCAAAATAAACCGACTAATTTCCCAATCAACTTATTTCTTCACTAACCAATTAACTCTTTAAAGCGTTTTATTCTTCGCGTCCTTAGCGGTTAACCTTCTCTCGCTCGTGGTAACAAGCAATATCGAAAAAAGAAAGATATATATTTATTTATAATAAAGGGTGAAGTGGGGTAAGTGATTAAAAAAATAATATATTGATTTTTTTTAACTCACATTTATCCCACTTCATTTATTTTTGATTTTATCTTCGAATCTAGCTGTTTTTTTTTTTGTTTATAGGATGAGGATTGTCAACAAGTTATTACCAATATTATCAAAAATAATGATACTGATGTGAATAAGGTCCCATCGTCAAGTTCGCAGAATCAATCCCCTCAAAATTTGCTAGAAGTTAACGCACCAAGCACTTCAAAAAATCAACAAATTGTAGGAAATTTTAGGCAAGCAAAGGTTGATAGCTATTTGCCGACAAAAATTTCTGTTAGGTCGAAGGATAAAATTGATAGGAAAACTACTGAATTTGTTCTTCGAAGACCTTCAACCATTTTCTGTGGTGGAAGACCGAGGCTTTAGGCAGTTCGTGTCGGTATTAAATCCCGGATACCAATTACCATCCAGATTTGTAATATCAAAAACTTTACTACCTGCCAGGTATGAAGAATGTTTAAACGACGTCAAAGAACTTATAAATAGTGGAAAAACATTTTGTATAACCACAGATGCTTGGACTTCCATCAACACTGTTAGTTTTATCGGAGTGACAGCACATTTTGTTGATGAGAACTTTAAACTAAACTCAGTTTTACTGGAATGTGCGTCTTGTGCTACGCGGCACACGGCAGAAAATTTGGCGGCAGATCTGCAAAGAGTGTGTATGGACTGGAACATACAAAATAAGATAATATTTGCAGTTTCAGACAATGCTGCAAATATTCAAAAAGCCATACAGAGTATAGGGTGGAAAAACATTGGGTGTGTAGCTCATACAATGAATTTGATAGTCAAGGATGGGTTAAAAAATGAAGACATAGAAAAAATTATAGAAAAAGTTCGTCGGGTAGTGTCACATTTTAGAAGAAGTAACATTTTGACTGAAAAACTTTTGAAATATCAAGAAAATCTAGGAAATAGTCCATTAAAATTAATCTTGGAAGTACCGACCAGGTGGAACTCTACGTTTGAAATGTTAGAAAGATTTATTCAACTAGAAGAGGCTGTAAGAAGAACTGTAGCTGTTATAGAAAAAGATCTTCCTGTATTCACATCCTCAGAGTGGAGTATTTTAAAAGAATTATGTCAAGTGTTAAAACCCTTTAAGGATGCAACGAAAACCCTAAGCGGAGAAAAGTATTGCACTGCTTCCTTAGTAACACCCCTTTGCAATGGACTGAATAATATTTTAGAAAAACTATCAAAAAAAGAGTTATTTGAGCCAGTAGCTAACGTAGTGCAGCGTCTAAATACAAGCTTTCAGGGGCGTCTTGGTCATATGGAAAAAAGCAATACGTTAGGGATATGTACTTTCCTTGATCCGAAATTTAAACAGTTGGGTTTTTCGAATATGCCTTTAGCGGAAAATATTAAGAAAAAATTAATAGCTCTAATAGCCGGAAGAATAACAAAAGAATCCCGAGATTGCCAAAAAGATACTTTGGAGGCAGCGACAGGATCTGTTGAAGAAAATAAAGAGTTGAACGATGATAAAACCATCGCTGAAGTCCAGCCAAGAGGTACATCTACATCACGTGCCATTATTGAGATGCAAAGATATCTTGAAGAACCTATTTTACCTCGTCAAGGCAATTCTCGTTTGTGGTGGCTGGAACACAAGCAGATGCTTCCATTTTTGTCCAAAATTGCTCAAGAAAAATTATGTACTTTAGCAACATCCGTGCCTTGCGAACGTCTATTTTCGAAGGCAGGGCAAGTCTTAACAGAACGACGAAATAGACTAAGTGACAAAAAAACCCAAATGATTTTATTTTTAAATGCCAATGCCCATATGATACAAAAGTAAAATTAAGTGTGACCTGTTCTTGTGAATTATGTTTAAAATCTAAGTAGAATTTAAGAGTTTATTGAGTTTACCTCTCTTAGTTTAAGTTTTTAGAGTTTTATTTTTGTTTTTAAAGGATATTTTTTTTATTTTTAAATGCCAATGCCCATATGATACAAAAGTAAGTGAATTATGGTTAAAATCTAACTAGAACTTAAGAGTTTATTGAGTTTACCTCTCTTAGTTTAGGTTTTTAGAGTTTTATTTTTGTTTTTAAGGGATATTTTTATTTTTTAAAATGTATTAGGTAGGATTAGGTTTGTTTAGGTATTAGGTATATTATCCCAAATAATGAAACAAATAAGACTGACGAAACCACCTATAATCTTAATCTTACTAGTTACTGAATTTTTGAAGAATTAAATATTTTATTTTTTAACCATTTACCATTATGTTTCACTTAACTTATTCCCATTCCCATAAAAAAGAACGTTCGTCGTTCTTTTTGGTCCTCACAGCACGCCTAACACTGCAAGTGAATAACAGACATGAGCATCAGACAACACTACTGTCTAGTAGCAGGTAGCAGCGGTTAAGTTTAAGTAAAATACTCATGTTTAACAGGTTGGAAAGTCGTGATCACGTCACGCTTTAAAATCACTGATATCAAATAATCACGGTATCATTTAACAGTGTGATTTAAAAATCACGGTATCGCTCATCACTAATAACCAATGTCAGAAGTGTCAATTATTTGACGGGTGTCTCGTTTTTAAAGGGTTTTTCAGACATGCTGTCAGACTTCTGTCAATTGGACTGGTTAAGCAGGTTTGGAAACGGAATATGGTCTTAGTAATAGTAATATTTTTAAAACTATATCAAAATTAAAATCTGTTAACACATCTGGCATATCTAATAACACACCTAATCTATTCTTTTTACATTATGTATAAACACGTATACGTAAGCTTTCTTTACTTTGTTCTGAATGCAGAACAACGTACTACCTTTCAGTATTTTAAATTAGTTTGTTCTAAGAAATTTATATTTTATGTAAAATACAGTAGCGTTTATAAGAAGGGGAGGGTTAATTTTTAAACCCCCCAAAGGCCTTTTTATTTGGTAAAATGATGAAAATAGTAGGAAGTATGAACCTGTTTTTGGAGAGTAAACCTCCCCCAGAGCCAGTTTAAACTCCAATTAAAATAAAGTAATGACATTTTTTTTAAACTGAAGGCCATTTTTGAAAATATTCATGGTGTCAATACCCCCCTCACCCCAGAAGCAATTTCTATATACGCCACTGTCAAATATATATAAAGAAATATGTATACCTGTGTTTTTTGTATCTACATCAGTGTTGCCTCGGAATTTATGAATATATATCTTTAAAAAAATGCTTATATGTAATTTTGCTTTCTAAATAACGATAAACTAGTAATTACAAGTCATATTAACCCTTGAAGTAACTAACAGTACTGACAATAAAGTATTAGGAAGAATGTTGGACCGCGTACTCCAATTAATACTTAAAATTAATACAAAAAAAAACAACGGGTAAGTCAACCCGACAAAAAGGTTCGGTATTACATAGTCAAGGTTTTTGCACACTGCTCGGCCTATAAGCTCAAGAAGTTACTAACTACTCGAATTTCGTATATTTTGCAATTCACAAAAATGCGGGTTCCCGGTTTTTAAGCAATTGCATTGTATTTAGATAATTAACAGGTTATTTCAAGAATGTGTATTTCGTACAAAAAACCATGCAATTTTATAAAGGAATCTCATAATATCCGTTAGGAAATTTCTTAACACAACACAACACAATTTTGTTAAATATAATTAATCATACAAATAGATTTAAAATAAAAGGCACACTGGTGCCTACGATTTTAACACGTTCGCTGCGTATGTCGCAGATCGACGACATATGCTTCACCCACGCCATGCGGGTGCCGCCTATGTACGAGAAGCGCATACGTTGCTTTATATATTCAGTATAAATTCAGCATTGATTTGGGGTGCACGAATTTTGGTCAGCGTTAAGAAGGTATTAAATTAAAGTGTGTTTTGCTTCGTTTGCAGGTTTATTCAAGTTTGTAGTATTTGTTTACGGTTTATAATATGACCAGTGAGGCAGGTCCTTCGGCCATAAAGCGGCGTAAATTGCGTGTTAAAAATAAACTGTCAGACAGTGAACTGGAATGGTCCCTACATAATAGTGATGAAGAAAATCCTGCTCAATTTGAAGACAGTGGCAGCGATTGATAGGATAATGAGAGCAGTGATGCGCATTCCATACGTGAAAACAACGTGGATGAGAATAACGACAGAGGTAAATATTTTTAATGCTTTTTTTTAAATGTTTATTTTATAACAGTTAAAATATTTAGATGATCAAGACGGTGCCGATGACTCAGATACAGATATGCCACCTGGGTCAATCTTGACGCCAGTGCCCGGAGTTCAAAACTGGCAAGTTTCATCTGCAGGGTTAAAAGATATTGTTTTTTAAAACGTAATGAACTCTTAGTAAATGTACCTAGGAATGAGCCAATAGACTATATTTTACTGTTGTTGGACAACACACCACAAAAATTCGTAAAATATGTACTTTATCTCTATTGTTTTCCTGTTCCTGTTTTTTTCTTAGATTAAGTTTTTAATTTTTTGTAAAACAGTTGTGATATTGTTGTAAGCTCATTTTACTTTCTGTAGTTTTTTGTAATAAACAATCCTTTGTAACCTTCCTTCTTAGTCATTTATTGCATCAAATACAGCGTCGCTCATAGGCGACATCAGCACTAGAGCATAAACACTGTCCTACAGTGCTGCTGACGCTTATCGGCGACATGTCATTATTGACAAGTAGGGACCCAGAAATATGTTGCTAATACTCTTTTAATACTACCTCGTAGTCAAAACTAGTAGTAGCTACGAAAAAATGGTTCAGCTACTGGCAAAAGTAATAAATTATAATGACACAGCGAATGTGTTAAATCAGTTTATGCCAATTTTCTGGAAAAAATTACAGCCCGCCCAAACGGGTTTTTCTCAAAAATCGAAAACAGTGCATATCGTAAATTAGAGCAATATTATCAAATTTTAAATTAGGAATTAGTTAAGCTTAAGCTAAAGAAAAATAAGGAGAGAATATGTGATAAATTCTATAATTTTAAGTAAGGTAATTCAGTAATTACCACAATGTTTCGTATACATTAATTTAAAATACGCGTTTTGAGACATGAGGTTATCCAGAAAATAGTTCTGTATATTACATTATTTTGACATATTTGTAAGAGCAAGTGCCGTTGTCATGCGACCCCAGTAATCCGTTTTATTTTAAAGAGCCCAGCGGTAACTGGTAAGGCATCACCTGCAGTGTTGCCATATTGCGGGTAATTTCTTTGTGTTATAGTGGAGTGGCTGTGTCAATAGTTGTTTGTTTTATAAAAAATCACTGGACAACAGAATTTTCCTAATTATAAGTGAAGAGGCGCTTTAAACGTTTCATGCCACGAGCCGCAACAGACTCTGGTAATTATACATCACATGACACAATTATTATTAATTTAACCTGCCTACGTATCGGCTTATTTTCATCCACCTTATATTAGGTAAGGGGCACAGACTTATTCAACGTAAAAAAGGGTACTTTATGAACCGCGAAGAATAGAGATTTTTTAAAAATATTTCTCTCATATTGTGACTAGTTAAGATCATATCAATAGACACAAGCATTATATAGGGGTCTAGAATTTCCTACCTCTAATTTCTCTATCATCTGGGGTTGCTGTAGTACGTTAGAGTAACATCTATTAAATTCTTAAGAACATATACTGCTGCATAAGGATATACTAACCATATTTGTATCATTCATTGTCATATCGGCACCCATTTGATGTTCATCTCCATAAGGAAATCTCATGTTGCAAGGCGGAATATATGTTTTGTTGCATTCTTCACAACTTTCAGTAAAATTCACTTGACCGATCATTATGAACAAAGATATTAGACATATTGGAAATTTTTTGGATATCATTTTTACGGAGAATTTTGCATTGTTTATTGATTGTTTTAAAGTATCTATAACCTTTACTGTCTTTATGACATTTTAATTTTTTAAATTGTCTCTGCCAAATCATTTAAGACGTCTTTACGCGACGAAAGGTTTCAAAATAATTTTGGAATCGGATCATAAGATCCACACCTTGGATTTCCATTCGCCTTTGTTACCAGAAAGTACAAAATGTAAAGTAAGTTAATTTTTTTAAATCAACATCTTGTATTTCAATTCACATTTTTTACCGGAAACTATTTAAAGTAAAGTTGACTATCCACATAAATGATGTTCGAAAAAATTCGGGGGAAGCAAAAGTCTCAACGACCCCCCTGCCCAGTTCTACATAAAATATTAACGTAATGGCCGCTATGAAGCGATAGTAGGAGGGGTGAGGAGCTAGCTTGAAAAAAAAGGTCATCTCGTGATACCAGTAGTATTCTCAAGGAGCACCTAGTGGAAGCCAAGATGCATTCCAGCGATTAGGAAAAGAGGAGTGTTTTAAAGATATTTGTAAAAATCAGGGTGTTCCGGGAGGTTGCTTGCCATCCGAACATCCCACCGATAACGTCTCCAAGCAACACCGACTCTACTAGAGACGGTGTTGCTCCAAGCTGGAATAAGATGCAAATCATCTGGGAGGGTCGCCCCAGTTCTGACTAAGCCCCGGATGAAGAGCAATAAGAGCCATTAAAACAAACGAAAATGTAAAAGTACAAATCTTAATAATTTAAACGTACAAATTTCATATTTTTCTGTCTCAACTTCGCATAAAAGTTTGTTTTTGTAACGTAAAAATAGAGTGCAAATAAATCCTATTAGAAAATTTGAACATCTGAATGTCCAGGTGGCAAGAAGAGAAGAATACTAGAAGTCAAATAAACACATGTTCTTTAGTCTTCCAGTTCGTCTCGTCGAAGGCTGACCTCTGTGTTATTAACATAAGTGGTTCCACGTGTTCGGTTCTGCTGCTTTATTTCGGGGAGAAACGCGAGACTCAACCGCTCAGTGTGGAAACTAACGACCCCGCTAGAAAGGGAGCAGACGCTGTGAACGTGTGAGGCCTAGTTGTTCATGCATTCTATCCCATTCGTCTGCCGCAGTTCTACAAAGAATATTAGCGTAATGGCCGCTATGTGGCAGGAGTGGGAGGGGTAAGGGGATAGCTTGAAAGAAAGGGTGAACTCATGATATCAGTAGTACTCTCAAGGGGCACCTAGTGGAAGCCGGGATGCATTATAAAAAATAAAAGCGGAAAAATCAAGAAGTATTTTAAAGATTCACGGTGTTGGAGAGTTTAGAGCCCGCCATCAGGACATCCTACCGATAACGTCTCCAAACTGGAATAAGGGGAATCTGGGAGGGTTGCCCCAGCTCTGACTGCCTTATAGCAAAGCCAATATATCCTCTTATGTAAGAGGATAAACAGGAAAGTCAAGTCAAGTCACATGTTCTTTGTTTTGGTAGCCCTATCAATCTGTTTTTTTTAGCCAAAACAAAGAAAATAATAATTAAAAAATCAAATGATAAATGCAATTAACTGCCTTAAATATAGATTCATTTGTGTTCCTGTGTTTGTAATTATATCAAGATTAGTGCCAGTTATCAAAATAAATATGGACAGTTCTATGTAATTACCCAATCTGTTTTTTTTTTCAGTAGAAGTTTAGTTTAATATTTTGTATAAAGTAAATTTTTAAATACAACTATGTTTCAATATTGCAGCTCTGGCGAGGTTACAAAATTATTGCAAAGGCTAACTGAGGCAGAGAGGCGAGCTAAATTGTTGAAATGTGAAATTAAAGATATAAGGACCCAAATAGCAGTTTTGACACAGTCTGCCAATAGTATATTAAGTAGCAGTACCACATCTAGCACTCTGTTAAGGTAAAATTCTTATAAAGAAATATTACATTCAGTGAATGTAGTGTTAATTTTTAGAAGACTTTTCAGTTTCAAAGTAGTATCAAAAAGGTAGTTTGGAGATTACTAATAGCCGATAGAGTTTAAAATATTCTCACAATACACTATGCTAAAATACTTAATGTACAAATCATATTTTTTATAATGGATTTTTGTCTGGTACCTATATAAAAATATTTCTTTTAGAAATAATCACTTTTTAAATGCTTCAAGTGTACGGGTGTCTAGATCATCGAAAAGACCCTTAGACGAGGCTGATTTGCCAAATGTCAGTGAAGTAAAAAGACCTAGAGATGATATACCTATGGATAATGGATATGCAGTAGCTTATACAGATGGAGCTTGTGAAAATAATGGAAAAGCCAATGCCAAAGCTGGTATTGGTGTATGGTTTAGTGACGGTAGTCCTATGTAAGTCTGGGTAATGAATAATAAACATTTAATTGCATTTGTGGTATATCTTTTCTTATTAACTATTTAAGTGTGCTTATTGTATCAATTTTTCATGACAAAAAATTATTCATAATATAGAAAATATATCACCTGCCAAGTCTGTACTTTAATATTTTGTGATTACTTGTCAAATAACCTTAATATTGGAAATAGAGTCAGTTGTTTTACATTTTATCCAGAGGCAGGTATTATAGATAGTGGTGGAGTGTGAGGAGCAAAACTAACCAATGAACAATTTTGTTACCAATAACTGCTCAAATTATAAAAAATGCAGAGTATTTTTTTCAGTGAATTACTTATATGGTAGTTTAGCTTACACTAACATATATAATATTTTTGTCCTTTTTACTACGCAAATAATAAAGTGTTTATCTGTTATTTTGTAATTAACCTGATAGTTTTTTTTATACTTGGGTGGAAGAATCAAGTTTTTATTTAAGTAACTGAAGAAATCAACAAATTATTTATATAACTACTGCTTACTTACTTTTGAAGGACCTGGTCAAATAGTTCTAATGTTTTTGACCATCGACTGCTTTGGTGGTCCTTTATTTATTTTCATTCTTTAAGTTTTCCTTATAAATTAATTTAGATTAATAAGATGCAAATTTGTAAAAAATTTGGTTCATCATAATATGATCAAAATATCAACATAGATAAATAACAAAACAAAAAAATTCTTAAAAACTAATTAGTCATTTGTATAAAAACTACTTTATAGTTAAGAGAAAATAATTAATTAAATTCAAATATGCAATGAAATGGTGCAAATATGGTTAAAATTTTTCATATTACACAAATTGACTCAAAATTCATTCAAATGCTAAGGTTTGGCTAGGGCTTGGATAAGATGAGGCATGCACATGATTGGTACACTAGGTATATTTAAATGTAAACCAAGTTGAGTTGATTTTATCTACTCTGCTAGTTACAGGACACTATTATAGAACACAGTGGCGGCTATTCGGAGGAAGTAGGGTAGTGCCTCTACCCCAAAAAAAACCTGGCATATTATTTTTTAACACACTTTAAAAATCAATACAATATACTAATTTTCAATAATAAATCTAATTTATTTAATTGAAAATTATTAATAATTGCAATGTTAAATTTAATGCATTCATAGTATTGCCAATGGTCGCTCATCAGAAACCTAGAGGCAAACACAAAACGAAATGATATACTTGCGCGTATTAAGCAAACCTATATCTGCGCACACCGCACCGGCAGCAAACTCGTTTGTGTCCTTCCACCAATGGAAAAGCTACATGCGAACTTTTTAAAAATTTTCCAACGAGAAATAAAAACAATACCTGAAAATAAAGTATAATTATGCTCTAGATGGTACGGTGCTTGGCAGACCAGATAGTAGTATTCGAGATCTTGGCATTGAATTTGACCCTAAACTTACTTTCATTCCCCATATAAATTATCTAATTACAACTTCCTTCAAAACACTAGGATTTCTTATGCGGAACTGTAAAAATTTTACTGAGACACAAACAATGATATTATTATATTGCTCTTTCATAAGATCAAAGCTGGAATATGCCGCAGTGGTTTGGAATCCTATTTATAATTGCCATGTTCAGGCTTTAGAAGCCTTACAGCGACGTTTTCTAAAGTATTTAGCTTTTAGGGCAGATGATGCTTACCCTCCAAGAGGTTGTGATCACGGTCAGTTTTTGCAGAGATTTAATATATCATCCTTAGCAACAAGAAGAAAAAATCAAAGCTTAAAACTAATAAATGGCCTCACTCATAATAAAGTTGACTGTCCATTTCTTCTTGGGGAGTTGTATTTTCACGTTCCCCACCTCGAAACACGGCATACTTTGGTTTTCTATCTCAGCACGGCCAGATCAAATATTTTTAGATGGAGTCCGGTATACTTTATGTGTTCAGTCCTCAACTCGGTGTCTCATGCGTGTGATTTGCATTTGCAACTAACTTAGGTACTGTAATACATATTTAGATTTAGATTTAAGTATTGTTGTATCTCAAAAAGCAGTTGTTTTGTATTTTATTTTTCTTCTTGTGTTTTTTACCTGTTGGAAATAAAGGCTATTTATTTATTTATTAATTAAATAAAGAGTTGCTATGGCAATGAGAGTATCGCATGTATCAAGACGGCACTTCTAGGGAAGAGCCACAGTTTAACGCTTCTGTTCGTATTGTATGTAAAGTAGATCGCAGCGATGGCCTTTATTCAGTATTTTATCGGCGGTCTTTTATTCTTTGGAGAAGTGGCGCGTGTGTGTGGTTGAAAATGAATTCGTTTGGGCCCGTTAGTGACATTGTTTGTAGTTTGTTCGAAACTCCATTTTCCGATTGGAAAGAAGATGACAAAAAGGACCTTTTAATTACGGGTCCACAAACAACAACAATCCTACAATATTCATTTCATAAATTCTTGGTTTTCTGAATTTAAGTGACTGTGTAGCAGTGGATATTTGCAAACAATGTTTTGCATGTGGTGCCCATTTTAGACATTGTCTGTCCTACTTTTCTCTAACTAACACTTACTCTATTTTTTTACCCATCAGCGGCCAGTGATGGAACAACAATTTGGATAAAAGGTACTTCACAATATTTTGAATTGGAATTTGGAACTGACATTTAATTCATATGTCTTAAAGAGGCAGTCATTCTTGATTTGGCATACATTTTTACATTCACATTAATTTTTAGATAGAAAAATAATAAATATAAGTAGAACCTGCTAACTTAAGTTAGCTGTGCTTTAAACCATCATGATTGATGATTTTTTTTTAAAAGGAGCTTGTTTTTTAAAATAAATAACTGCTTTTTTTTATTAAGTGAAGTGGGGTTTCTTATGTCACTAAATCTTTTTTTTGTGATCCTTAGTTTAGAAAGTGGTTGTGGGTCTAATATTTGATAGACCGACTGTTGTAATTTTAATATGCAGCAAGAACTTTCATCATTATATATTGTTTCTTCTGTAATAAAGCTTCTTGTTTTAGCTGTTCTACCTTTTTATGTTTAATTTTTATTAATTTTGCTTTGTCTGGTTTACAGGAATATTTCAAAGCCTGTTAGTGGCCGAGCTACCAATAATACAGCTGAAATCCAAGCTCCCACAGAAGGATTAAGGCTTCTCCAAAGTTTAGGTAAATGTGTTTAATAATTTTATTTATAAAATGTTTGTAAGTACTTTTTTTTTAAGTCAATGGACACATTATAGAATTCAAGTACTTGGAACCTTGTATGTCTGTGGTGAAAAACGTTGCTTTAGTTTTAGAGATTTGCTATTTTTTTATTTATTTATTCATTAATTATAAATTAACAATAAATTCCCGCTACAATTGTGACAATATTCTGAAAATTAAATAGTGATTCACCCTATTTACATGCAAACTTTTATATAATATAATTCATACCAAGTGTCTGCCATACTTATTTGGTTTAGTTTCGAGAAGATCCAATTCTGACTTTAAACTAGAAGCATTTAAATCTTTATGAAGTACTAAAACACAGATCCCACAAATTTGAAGATTGCTTTCAATATATTGGCAGAACAATTCCAATCAAATATGTCCTGGCATATCAGAGTAGATTGTCCTTCATCCAAACTTTTGGAAAACAACTCTTTAAACTGCTTATATCTAATTTTTTCCCCTCAAGACATAAGCCTAAATAATAACACTCATTTTCTGTTAACCTCAAAATTAAATTATAAAATTTTCCTAATGCTAAGAAGATTCTCAATATAAGGGTTATTCAATAAATTATTTTTTTAATATGTTAACCAAAGCAATATTTTTAATCAATGAGTAGTCTGTTACAAGTTTAAATTCAAATTCAAATTTTATTCAGGTTATATATTTTTTTTACATAACTTTACCATCATTAATTTATCACTGATTATACAGAAAAAAAAAAAAAAAAATATATATATATATATATATATATATATATATATATATATATATATATATATCTATATGTATATATACATATATATATATATATATATATATATATATATATATATATATATATATATATATATATATATATATATATATATATATATATCTGCAGGGTATTGTTAAGATATTAAGCGTCCCTTGCATCCTGTATCCCAAGCCTGCGACAACCCTAACTGCTCTTCTTTGCGATGCAAAGATTCGCTTAGAGTGCGGCGAATGACCTTAAACCAAGATAGCATATACGGCAATAGATTGGAAAAAGGCATGGAAAACCTGAAGAAGAAAATTTCTTGGTAAGATTCTGGCCAGAGTTCGTAAAAGGTATATGTTCTGTGATAGGCGATCTGCTATGTGATCAGTGTGGGGTTCAAACTTAAGGGAACACACCAAGAAACTTAACCTCCTCAGGATTGCCACCCCCACTTTCATGAAGCTCGAATGTTTTTTTTTTCAGTTTTAGGTCAATTTGTTTGCCGCAAAACAGTCACTTAGTTTATCTAAACACTCGCTCGCTCTCTCATCCGAGGCATGCAGGTTCCTATCCAAAACAGTGAATGAGGTGTCATCAGGAAAGAATATCAGTTTTGCATCAGATGTAGTTTTGCAAATATCGTTAATATAAATTAAAAAGAGAAGAGGGCCGAGCCCAGAACCTTAAGGCACTCCCTGTGGTACCTCCTCCCACTTGTCTGACACTCTTCCCTGAAACACCGTTTTCTGTTTCCTTCCAGATAAGTATGATTCCAGTAATTGCACACCAAGCACATCCACTCCATAATATCTAAGCTTCTCGGAGAGTATCTTATGAGATACACAGTCGAAGGCCTTTGAGAGGTCACAGCATACTGTATTTGCATACTGCCCCCTCTCAAACGCCCCCACTATGCACTCCAGCAGCGCCAAGATGGCAATATTGATTATACTTAAAAAGCCCGTTTCCTTCAATAAACATGCAGAGCTGATCCCTGAGTAGACTTTCATATATCTTAGAGAAAATACGTGCTAAAGCTATGGGGCGATAGTTGCTCATAACAGTCTTATCACCTTTTTTAGAAATAGGAATTATTTTGGATTGTTTAAGACAAGACGGGAATATACCTGATGTTATACTATGATTGATTAGTTTGATTTTGATTGAGATGTTCAAAGATTGATCATGTAAGAATGTCATTTTCATATCAACCATCGCTCCTCTCAAATTTTGTAAATCATTAAAATGATGAGGCATAGTGAAGAGGCTACTCCAACAAGTCTGACAGTCCAAAATAAGTTTAAACTCTTTGCCATGATCTTGTTCCACGTATGTTTGCAATACATCATTTTTTGTTGGAGATTTTTGGAAAGTTATAACTATTTTCCTAACTTTGGCTATAATTCAAAGTCAAAGTCAAAGTCAAAATATGCTTTATTGTCTAAGACTGATCTTGTTGACAAAGCTGAAAAATAACAATTATTATATGGCTAATAATGGTCTTGCCATAACTAATAGTAAAAAAAAAATATTACACATTAATATACAAAATAGTACGTCTAAAAAGTTAAAAAAGAAGCAAACAAATTAACAAATAATTTACATAAAAGTTAAAGATATTAAAAAGTTGTATACACATATAAATTTAAAAAATGCAGCTAAGATTTTGATGTTTAGAATGAATCATAAACAATCTGAATAATATTCTAATAAGCTATAATAGGCTTTTTGTTCCAGATGGATTGTTAATTTTTTTCTAAACGTTTTCAAATCATTTATGTTTCGAAAATATATGGGTAAGTGGTTATACACTTTAACACTTTCATAGATGATAGAGTTTTTGGTAGAGGCAAGCCTGGGGATGGGCAGTGGAAGGTTGATGGATTGTCGAGTGTTGTACTGAGAGCCACTGGTGTAATCGTGTCTTCTCTTATGAATAAGGCACACTGTTTCTAGAATAAACAGGCAAGGCAAGGTTAAGATCCTGGACGAGATGAATAATGGTTTACAATGATCTCGCGGTCGAGCCTTGTTCAGATACCGAACCTCTTTTGCAATACAAACACTGAGTTCAGTAAATGATTGGCACTTAGGCCCCAAAATGCTACACCATAACGCAACTGACAGTCTACCATGGAAAAATAGAACATTCTTGCAACAGACCAGCTCAGTTCATTAGACACTACTCTCAGCGCAAAACATGCAGACGCTAGCTTTGAATTTAGGCAAGAAATATGCTCTGCAAATTTCAGTCTGTCATCCTGTGTTATATCTAAGAATTTAATAGAAGGTTTGCATTCGATGGTTTGATCATTTAATATAAGGGGATCCATTGAAAATTTGAATGACAAGATGTTTGTCTTCTTAACATTAAAACAAGTGAATTTGAATTGCACCAAGTTTTTATCTTAACAATATCACTAGTCATCACCCCATGTAAGCTTTGCAATTGATTGAATGTTGTATTTTTCAGTTATCTCCACATTTCTATCATTATTCATAGAATTGGTATCCATGTAGCCTCGGGTCTTCATTTAGATTTTCTTCATAATTTTCCAATTCGTCAGTATCTGAATTCGAACTCCCAGAATCCATATATCGGTTGCTTTGATTTTGTTCTATACAAATTATATATGGGTTCCAGTGCTGCTTTTTATTTATAATATCTATAATTGCTAGTTGTAGACCATCAGCCAGGCATACTTGATGACTTGGAATAATTAGATTTCCTTCCTTTCTTCATTGTGCTTGCCCAATCTGTCATAATTGATACTATGTCCTTTGATAAAGCTATGTCATACTCAAGTAATCTATTCAGAAAATTCATGCCAGTTTTATTGGGTAGGTACTATACCGAACCATGTAAATGTTTCAAATATGAAATAAGTATCTACTAGGGTAACAAAATTGCAGAGTGGAAAAGGTTGTCAGAGTCATTCAACATACTTACTGTGTTAAAAATATCGTAGTAGTGGTATAAAAGTACTTTTACTTTTCAGGTTACAAAAAAGTGAAAATAATAACGGATTCACAATTTACTATAAATTGCATGACCAAATGGATACAGAAATGGAAAAAGAACCACTGGAAGTTAGCAGGAGGTGGACCTGTCAAAAATAAAGAAGATTTAGTGAAACTGGATAACCTATGTCAGCAATTTGAGGATATTAAATGGGTAGGATATTAACTAATTTTGTTTACCTTTAGAGCATCAAAATGTAATTCTTAAAGGGAATTAATAGGTTTCTATTTAATACTAGAACTCCTTATTCTATTTTTATCGTGACTTTATGTGCAAGTGTCTTTTTAATGCATTTCACTTTGTTTAGATTAGGTCTACCATGTACCTTCATCTTAAAATAACTTAAATTTTTTGTTAATGCACATAATAATACCTTTATTAAGTGCCTGTCGGGTCGGAAACCTATGCCATAGACTGGACAGTCTTATTATTATCCAGATGCCCAAATTCAGAGATCCAGTCGTTAGGGAAAAAGGACTGCCATAACCGGACTTGGCATAAAATGATTGCGACCGAAAGTTTATTTATTTATTTATTTTCAATAAGTACATTACACTTTTTTATCTAATAAGAAAAATAAGCAGTTGATATATTACACACTACTAACATATTAATTATAAAAAACTAACAATATATCAATAAATTGCAATAGTATTGTGTTAAGATGCATTTCAGTCAAGACACTTACAGTAGTTAACAATTGACAAAGAAAAAAACAAACAAAAGAAACTCATACAATGTCAAATATTATCCTGGAAAAATATAGATTTGAGTTTATTTTTAAAGGACAAAACAGAACACTGGATATCAAAATGAAAAGGTAAAAAATGTTTAAAACAATACATAACACAATTAATGCACCTATACTTTCCTACATCAGTTTGACTGTTGTTTAATGTAAGCATTTGTAACTGCCTGGTTGGACGGGATGGCACCCTAAAATTAAGTTGGTATAGTAAGTCTGGACAATCAATGTAACTATTGATTAACTTATGGCCATAAGATAATGTTAATTTGCATCTGCGCAGTTCCAAACTGTCCAATTCAAGCAGTGTTAAACTCTCTTCATATGCTAGACTATTCTTATCCACACCAAGCCTGTAAGGAAGAAAGTTGACAAACTTAGATTGTACACGCTCAATACGTTTGACATGGATGTTATAATGGGGGGACCATACAACACAACAGTATTCCAAGTGGCTTCTGACTAATGCAAAATAAATTGACTTCAGAGTTTCCACATTACGAAAATCCCAGCACTGCCTCATAATACAAAAGTTGAAGAACTTTTGTTTTTTGATAAGACATACTACTGAATATTGCCGCATGGAACTAATTGCTGCAAGCATCCAAGTAAACGTTTCGATTTTCATGATTGCTTTACCCCTCAGAAGTATTATTCGACATTGTACACAATATATACAGATCTTGATCACTGGAAAATTAAAAACAAAGATATCTACATTACTGTTCTTGAAGAACAACACCTACAAACAAACCAAGGCATTTCCATTTATTTAAAGTCGAACCAAGAATGTCATGAAATGATTTAATTCAGAATTCTAATAAAAAAAGTAAGCCAGATAGATGTCTCCAAAAAACTGAGATAGATGGATGAAAGGAATACCCATTCTTGATTTGAACACAAGAAAAGCAACCCTTGGGGTACTTGCAATTAACATAATTTTATGATTTATTTCTTGATAGCATAGTTATGTACAGCCAATTCCATGTGCAGTATTTAAATTTTGTCATGGTCTTTTTCAAACACACATTTGTCAGGTATCGAGGCCTTATGGCACACATAGGTAAATTTCTTTTATAAAAACATGAAAAACAATATGTAGATATTGTATAAAATTAGAGTATTTCACATGAGAAGTTTTGTGCTATAATTCTGAGATCTATACTGTTACCTACTTTGCTAGTGTGGCGACCGTGCTATGCCTACATTTATTACTTAAATAGTTTCTTACCTGTTTTTCCTTTATTATTATATTACAACTTTAAGGAATAGTTTAGATATATGTAGCTGAAAAAATGTGAATATTTACAGTTATTTCCCAGTCATTTTATGCTGCGTGTGCGTGTGTTACTTATTAGATCTTTGATTTTAACTATATTAACTAATCTCATTTTTGTTCATTTCTAGAGATATTTTATTCAAATTTGGAACTCAACAAACCATAATTAATTTCTATAAAATGATCATCATGCATTGTAACCCTCCTTAATTAGCCCAAAAAATTGCTATAGAGTCACTGACTACTATCAGATTTTCTACTTTATTTTACAAATCTCTAGGACTTCTTTTTGATATCTTCCATGTTTTGAAGTAATTTAGGTTTTAATTAGAACATGCTAGAAACTATTAAAACTTCCGATGCTTTTAACACAATTATTTCAAAACGATGCAACATACGAAAAAAGTCCATGAAACATAAATTTTGTAAAATAACGCCAGAAGCTCCTTCAGATATTGGATAGTAAGGAATGTTTATTTGTATTTATTTTTTATATTGTTTAGGCTCCAAATTTTGTTTGGTTTTTTTAGGAATATTGTGCCGGGCATAAAGGTATCAAAGGAAATGAAGCAGCAGATAAGTTAGCAAGAGATGGAGCGTTGAGATATATTCCATAGAAAATAAAGCAAGATTTACACACAATGGAATTTTTGTTTTAAATTTACCACATAAAATATATTCCTTGATCAGTGTCTAAAGGAATAATCATTCAAATATATTAGATCGAGAGAAAAATACGTTTACAGTATTGACTGAACACCACCGATAAAAATCCATCATTCAGAGGTATATTTGATTCCCCAATAAGCTAGGTTAGGTTAAAATGTAAGCAGATCATATGGATCCTTCATTGCCACTCTTCAGACTATTGAGGCTCAGATGTATAATTACAATAACTGACTTCTCTATGAATTTTATTGCATTTGGGGACGCCTCCCGCAAGTTCACTTGCAGCAAGATATCCTTATGATATATGGATGATGATCCTGGCAGCCAACAGGCATTTGCACAGAATATGTCTTAGGCCCGGTCATTTATCTCTGCTATTTCCTGTGATAGTAAACATGTTTATCGAAGCCTTCTAAGAAACTGTTCTAAGCTCTGCTTGTTTACAACTTAAAGTTGGTTTTGACATATTCTATAATACTTCTGTAATAAGGCCATGTGGAGAGGAAAATTGAATTATATTTTCTTACTGTCTTAGCCAACAGTATTTTAAGTACAATAGTTTGAAATATTAATTGCTTAGAGAAATGCGATTTTAAATATGTTGATTACCTATAAAAATATTTCGAAAAAAATATATTTAAAAAGCTATGTAAAGTTTATCTGAGCAATAATTAATACTGCCATTAACTAGCTTCACTGTAATAAAAAATGTGTTGCTGATTTCTGCCACTCAAACAAGTCTTAATTTAGTCATCTCATATCAAATCATATTCAGTTACCTTAATAATTTTTATGCAGTCACAACAATAATATGGATTTTTTCAAGACTATGCTAAATAGATCTGATAATTAATAATAGTAAGTGCATAGTGCATGATGCAAATCACACTGTGTTTTAGTAGTCAGGACTCTGATATTTTGTAAAGACAAGAAAATAATTTTTCATTTTAAAGGGGTATTAAGCCATTGCAGTGGGGGAACTGATTCTGCTAATATCAAAAGAGCTTCCTCTTTATTCAGCAAACACTTGAACTTTTTTCTATTATTTATCAACGACTTAACTTTTTTCATAAACTGTAGATACGTAATCCTCTTCGCGGATAATACATTTACTGTCATTGATGAAAATGACTACCAAAGTCTCTGCTCAAAGGTAATCATATGTGTGAGTGACACTCCAACCCGGTGTGAGAGGAATAGACTTTGCTTAAATAATGCTAAGAACAACTTTATAGTCTTTAGTCCTGTCCTAGTGAATTTGGATAGAAGGTTGCTTATAAGGAACGGTAATGTAAATCTGGTCCAACAACAAGATGAGAACTTCCTCGGAATAACCTTGCATCAACATCAGTCCTGGGCAACCACAGTGAAATGGTATGCTGTAAATTGTCTTGTGCTAACTATACCGTTCTGCAGTGGAGGGATTATGTGGTTGTAGGTACTCTCAGGACTTTTTATTATGCTTCGATACACTCACTATTAACTTGGGGTAACCCTAATAATATTGGTCGGGTTTTAGTAAGCCAAAAACGGGTAATGAGATCGATGATAAGACAGACAGACAGAGACAAAACAGAGTAAATATTAACTGTTATATTCTACAGTCTGCCTGTAATATTTTTAAAAACCTTAGAAATTACATAAGGTTTGGGGACACACCATTACCACACCAATAATGCTTTATATACCTAGTGCTCCCTTGATCAAGTACATAACATCATTAAAAGTTTTTAACATTTCTTGAAGTCACTTAAAAACGTCACTGGCCTAGGGCTGTTTAAGAGGAAGTTCAGGACCATACTGACTGATAACCCCTTTTATTCTTTGTGTAGGTTTTTTGACTTTTACTTTTGACTCTGTATTTAATTCTCATAATCATACTGACCCTTTTATATTACATTATTTTATTTAGTATAGAGCCTAAATTTGTGACAATTCCAGTACATAATTGTAATATGTCAATGGAAATAAAACTATATATTTATTTATTTAACTTGTTTAATTTATTTTACTGAAAAGGTCAGTAGATGCAGAGCAATTTTTCGTTCCCACACTATATCTGGTCCTGTGTTGGTTTGCAGACTTTTACAAGAGTAAAGGTGGTGTGCAGGAATGTTTATTGCGCCCGTGGCGTCAAATGTAGCGACATGAGCTTTGAAATTGGGGAGACGGGCGCCCTCACCACGAATAGGAAACTAAAGCCTAGATTAAATTAGTCAAGTTTAGCTAGGCCTAGTAGCTAGACTCAGTAGTTCGACCCAATGGTTGACTCACTTAACCTTTCTTTCCCACGAGCAAGATTACAACGAGATATTTTCAGCAGTAGGATCTTGCATAGGGCTCTGTAGTTAAAGATTTCGTCTGGAAAGATATTCAGACATATAGGAAGGACAGGTTGACTCAAGGATGAAAACCCTGTGGCAGATGGTGGTTGGGGGAGGATCTAGAGTAGATGGCAAGAGCCTTATAGGCCTACCAGTCAGGTCTCTAGACCCCCCAAACTATTACTACTAATTTTTTTTCTATTTTAACATGTATTTTGATTTTTAACCAAAACTAAGTAAAAATAGTAATAAGTTCTTTTTTTGTGCAATTCAACTTTTTAGTATACATTTTGGATTATATTTTATTGAATAGTTTTGCTTAGAGTAAATAGCGAGTGGTATCTGTTATTTTTCATACTTTTCTTTGAAAAATAAATAATATAAAACATAACAAAGCTTAATTGTTTTATAACTTTTTCTATAAAGTAGGAGATATGAAAGATTTGCTAAAAGATAAATAAATAGTCTAAAAAATCATAGCAGAAAATATAGCAAATTTTATATAGCAAGTATTAAAATAAAATTTAAGATTTTTTCTATACATCAATACAAAAAATTATGTGTTCCATATAGAGCATGTATTCCATATAAAGCAAACATTTACAAAACTTGCAAAGATAGTCAGTTTTTTTTGCCTTTTGCATTATTTGCAACAATCTCTTTTGCTTGGTGGCAGATTTAGATGTCTCCTAGAATTATACCAGCATTTTTTCCAACTGTTTGTCGAAAGCTCCTATATAAATTCTGCATCACGACTCGTTTAGACGAAAGTGAGTGAAAATGTCATTGTAACTAAAAAACAATTTAATTGCAGCACGAATTATTTCTGTAACACGTTTTCATAAATTGTGGAAAATGGCCTGGACTGACAGGCACGGGCGAGCAAAGGAAGGAAATACCCTAACGTTTACTCGGCTTTTAATTCGGCAAACCATTTCCAATGGTCGAGTTGGGCAAGCTTTTTAAGATTTCTCTTTTTTACTTAATTACTTTGTGATACCCGATTTTCCCTCCCTCACAGTGGCGGCTCGCGGGTGAACAAGTAAGTGAAGTGCAAATGAAGCAAGAAAATATCGCAATAATTTTTTCCCCAGAATTTTTTTTATATGTGGAAGAGGTAAAATATTTTTTTATGACTTACCTAAATTTTGTATACTAAATCAATTCTCCTATCCTTCATAGCAGCAAATTTATTTATCCTCATAAAATGGATGAGTTGCCCTAATCTCCTCCAGACATTCCTTTTGAATTGAAATATTGCCTAGAGAAGTAAGTCTTTTTTGAGATATTGTATTTCTTAAAGTTTTTACACGTTTGAGGCAAGAAAAACTTCTTTCCACTGAAGCACTTGTCGACGGTATTGTCAAAATAAGGGAAAACACTTTATATGCTTTGGTTAAAATATCTTTATTTTCATTAATTTATTTCACTTGCTCTTGCATATATTCCAATTACTGTCATTGGCAAAAATAAGACCAAGCTCATTTTTAAGTCGTCGACTTTTTGAAAATATCTCCCCATATATATAACAAATTTTCGAACGGATCAGTCGGAAAATTTAAACTATATTCGGAAAATTTAGCAGAATCTGCCAAACATAAAAATTTAAGTTTTTCAGAGTCTTGGAAGCTTAGTGTCATTTCCATTAAAATATGGTCCAATATTTCATAAAAAAGGGTTCTATACTTAGCTCTAATTTCTTCAGGTGAAAGCTTAGCAAGCTCACGTTTGTAATGATTTATTTCTGTAATAGAATTTGCTTTATCAAACAAGGTATTAAAATGTTTTTACAGAGCGCCTAACGACAGCGTCTATATTGGACATGCAAAAATCAATGTCAAACAATTTTTTTTTGAAGAACGCCACTTGAACATTTACATTTACTAACTTCGAATTTGAAGACCAACGAGTTTCTGTAATTGTTGGTATACGCCTTGTAGATGCAGAGCAGATGTAAGAGCATACGTTCGTTTGGCTGAGTGATGAAAAAATGAGGGAATACCACTAAGGAAGGCCATTTAGGTGGCCAGACATCACACTTGCGCCATCGTAACATGGCCCTATTAATTTATGTTTATAGTCAAATTGGTCCAAAATTTGATCCAATAGAGAATATAAATTCTCCGACGTTCTGACGGAGCTGACATTATAAAATCCTAAAAATCTCTCGACTACTGAACCTTCTGAATTAACGTATTTTAAAATAATGGAGCACTAGGAGGTTTGCGTAATATCTGTGGTGTCATCCACTTGCACAGAAAAAAACTGTGTGTTTATTATTTAATTTTTTACATGATCATTTAAATAATCAGAAATGCATTCAATTAATAATTAATTATTTCGTTTTGAATAGTTTTCGAGTCACCAGTAAAAACATTTTTAATTTTTTTGTGATGATCTTTTAGTCTTTAAGAACTTCTCGATATTAATAAACCTAAAAGCTTTTTAAAACTCCCCCTATTTATTGACTCTCTGCTCTCATCATGGCCGCGAAAGACTAACTCTTGTTTTGTGAGGTACAAAACTGCGTCAATTACCAAGCACATAAATAGTCTATTTAATCGGACGTTCTCGTTAAAATGTATTTTATATTGTTTAGCATTTTCTCTCAGCTATAGTGCTTTGATTTTTTACAAATATGTTTAGCATGAATTTGCATTTTAAATGCTCCAACGAGTTTTCATGTTTATGTAAAGGCCTTCATATATTTAACATACCTGCAAATCCGTCCTTATTCCACATTGAATATTTATTGGAAACTAGTAAACAAGGCCTGCAAAACAATTTTTGTAATATTTGACTACTACATAACCATTTGTACGCCGAAAACTAGGATGACGATTAAAACTGATCTTGTTCCTTCCATCGATTAAATGAAGTTTCCAACAAAATGCAAACCACATCCGTGATCGGATTCATCAATAATGTAAATTAATAAACCCGACACCAAATAAAATTGTAACAACACCATTAATAAATATAACACAAAACAGTCAAGTAAACTGCAAAGGAACTAACCGGTTGCAGGGAAATCCGCGAAAATAAAAGTAAACAACTACCCCAAACTGAACGACCCGCGGGTGTAGTGTACTGCGTTAGCAATTCACCGAGAGTGTTGTATGGCGCTGGTTAACATTAATCTTCCATGCGGTCGACGTCATCACGTACGCGTTGTCATGGCAACGTAGTAGGAAAATCGTAAACTAAACATAGCACCTCCAGCAAAGTTGAAGCGGTTTGCGCCACTGTTGTAGTTGTTATAATAAAGTTCAATTGAAAGTTTTAGAAAGACATGCCGCCAACGGTCTAGTAAAATATTTATTCGAGATGTACAGTTTATTTTTTCCGATTAGGTGAATAAATGAATATAAAAACAATTTTAAGAGATATATAATAAATATAGTTAGATGTTTGCTTGTTTATTTTTCCTGGTGAAGTAGCACTTCACCTACTTCACCTGAATAGCCGCCACTGCTCCCTCCACTGCATTTCGATTAGTTTGGCGCATCTAAAATTTCTTCGATATATCTGGCTTCACTGTTGCGTCGTTGTTGTAAACAAGTGTGGTAAAGTTTAAATTTGTACCTTATAGAACCTCTATATAATCAACCCGTTTGTAAAGTCAGATTACCTATGACGTCATAAGTCACATAACTATTCGCTACTATTTGAAATGCGGCCTTATGGGTGTGACATGCGCATAAATAAAATATGGCTGTGAAATCTAATATATTTGTATTAATTTTAAACATATATATTAAAATTAAAATAATTACATTTGATGTATCAATACTTTTTTTTAAGAGTTTAATTATGATGTTGAAAACATTAAACAATATGACTTAACAAGAAGAGTTCCATCTAGAAAGAGTTTAAATCATTTCAAAATGGTCCTGTTCTTTCTGAGTAGCTATTTGGCAGATTGGCAGAACAAGAGACGATCTGGATTACCGCCAAGTAAATTTATAACGAATCCTCGGAATAACTTTAAAATACCTGTATATGGGTGTACAAATGCACCCTGCACGACTTTGCATATCCATATCCGCGCGGCCTAAAAGACCATCTGAATATTAACATACCTTTGCTCAATTGTTTTTTAAAACCCAAGACTCCAGTGAAATATGCATATATGTCTGTGGCGTTTCATTGCATATGCGGGATCCTTTGACATAAATTAAATTAACGAAAATAAAACCACACTATTTTCAAATAAGTTGTTATATTTCTGATATGTCGACATAAGTAACGCATTAATCCTTGTAATAATTGAAAATTGAAAGTTTGTGCCATTTGTACATCGCAGACCTTCTTATTTGGAATGTCAAAAAAATCAGGTTATTTTTGAAAAAAATTGTCCAAGGAACTTTCCACAGAACACTTCTTTTTCAAAAATAGCCTTTTAAACAACCTAAAAGAAATACTCGAAGATAATATGGTGTGAGCGAAATATATTGCTGTTACAATATAAAAGGAAGTGTTTTAAGCAAAGGTTGTGTGTATTTACATCTTGATGCTAGAGGTAAGTCATATACAAAGAAACAACTGCTTTAGTAAATTTACCCTCAAAATAAACATCTGCCCATGATAAATCACAGCTACATAGATCAATAGATTAAATCAGTCCCACCATTACCAAAACTAGAAAAAGTATAATATTGTTAACACTTCAAGAGAAGGTATAGAAAATATGGACCTGGAAACAACAATGTTTGTCAAAATTAATGACGGTTGTTATACTGTATATGCAGTAAATGTTTGAAGCAAAGGCTAAACTTTTACAGTTGCTTCTCTGTATATTTTGCTAGAAGGATACTCGATCTTTACCTATTGTTTCTCCTAAGGGTTGGTTGTTCTTGGCACATTAACAAAATATTTATAAATGAAACACTGTATGGAAAATAGGCATGGCCGTTGCTTTTTAGAGGATGCTTTATATGCTAAACTGTAGGAAACACTTAATTATTTAACATTGCTTTTTTGTTTACTGGCTACATCTATAAAGGTTAATAAAGCATGGTTCTTGGGAATAGACCGTGCCAAAGTGGATTTGCTTTCGACGTTTCGTTATCTTTATTGTGTGCGATCTAAATGCTAGCTAGGAGTGATTTTAACCAGCTTTTATAACTACCTTGTGCTTCCACAGCTGTGACGCAGTATTAAGATCGGTCTCCACCATAGACATAATAATGCATTGCTTTGATTTGAACGCTATTGTACATTGTCAAAATGATTACTTCTTTGGTCAATTGTATCATCTTGATTTGGCTGATTCGAAAAGGTGTTATCTTACACAGAACAAAATTTATACTTGCTGATTATATTAAAATTAATTTTTAAGGTGATTCTAATACTGTAATAACCTCTGAAATATTTCATTAACTACAATAATGATTCAAATCTATTATATCATCTTGATTTGGCTGATTTGAAAGGGTGTTGTCAATTATCTTACATAGAACAAAATTTATACTTGCTGATATTATTAAAATTAATTTTTACCTTGAATCTAATACTGTAATAACCTCTGGAATATTTCATTAACCATATATAATTATTATTAATTTCCATACGATGCCATTGCTTAAAAACCGACAGCACCGTCCCATTTTTCTCAATCGTAGAGATCATGAATTTGCAAACACTAGTAAACCAGTAAACCAAACAAAGCGGTGTTGCCTTGAGTGATAGCATTGCTCTTTGGGCGGTTTTGCGAATTTCGGGGTATTTTTGATAATTTTTATGCGAGTTCTTGGGTATTATGGGTGCGAAGTGTGTAAAATTTGGACTATGTAATCCTTAAAGTCTTTTTTTATAGGTAATTCAAAATGTAATTTCTCTTCTGTATTAATGGGCGTAGGTTGTACGAGATTGTTCCTAATACTTATTCATTTGTAGGTACGATAAAATACCTACACTTTTTTCCCTAAGCTACATATTCATAAATTCTGAGGCAAAACCAATGTAGATACATTCAAAGAACACATATATTGTATTTATAGATATTCGACTGACAAAAGTATACATTTCTTACAATAAATTGTTTTAAAATACATATTGAGAGGTAGGTACGATCTTTTGCAATCAGAACAAAGTAAACAAAAATAAACGAACTTATGTATAAGTTTTTACGGATAATGCAAAAAATAGATTAGCTTTGCTATTAAATATGCCCCTTATGATAATACATTTTAATTTTGATTAGCGGTTAAGTCAGTTAAATACAAATGGGTTAAGAAATATTACTAATAGTATGCTCATGGCCATTGTCATATTATATGTAAACGGCAAGAAGAAAAGAAGTCTGTCATTATAATTACACAAAAGAACAAGACACACGATTTTATGAATGAAACAGCACAAGTGTTGGATCTTCCTGTTATTCTGTCTATGGTTTTTGCCGTCAAACTTTCTCTGCTGTTTAAATAGTGGTTGGACAAACAAAACTCAGTGAAACAGAGCATTGCTCAGATCGGACCGTGAAAACTGTTGATACTTATTATACAGGGTCTTAAATGACATTGCACAAAATGTAACAAATCCTCACTACCTAAAACAAACAATAAATTGAAAACAGAAATTTGCAGATAATTTGGTAAATTTTCTTTGTACATATTAAAATGCTTGTATTTTTATAAAAATGTTATTGCTTTTTATACAGAATTATTTTATAAAATTCCTTTTTGTATTTACGATCTACATCAAACGTGGAAACCGATATTAAAAATAGCAGATCCTATAAACCACAAGTCTGGTGTAAAAATCCGCTTGATTCTCGTCGAGCTCATTCAGTATTCTGATCTCGCGAAAAAAGATCATGAAGTCACTTCGTGTAATTCAAAATGAAACATGGGAAAGCCACTTTGACACGTCTAGAAAACACGTGAAAATTTTAAATTATTTTTTTAAAACTTTTTAAATTAATATTTTTCATCGCACTAGGTTGCTTGAAACTATGTTTAAGGTTTCACATTTTCGTTGTTTTAATTGGTGATCAGCATAGGTTAAGTGTTTAAGGATAGCGATTGAGGATAAACTTCGCCTTTGTCTGTAACATTTTTTAATAAAGACGATTTATTATTATTGTTATTATTATAACCATAAAAACAACGAACACTGGACACCCTTAGAAAAAAAGTTGTTTAGATATGAATTTAGATTTTGTTTTACAAAATACGAATCATTATATAGATGCAACAGTTTTTTTTATTTATCTAAAAATCATTAACAATAAAAAAGTGACATTTTTCTTGGTAACTATATAGAAACATTTACTAGTTAGGTTTAAGCAGTCGATAATAGGTATAAAAATTTTATATAAACATTTATTACTTTAACGAAAAATTAACTTAATATATACCAATGGATAAATACTACTTACAGATTATTGTTCAAAATGGTATTTAAGTCATTTTAGTAGGTATTTTAGACAAAATAACATAATATTTTTGAGTACCCTGTTTTAGTATCAGGAAAACATGTGAATATACCAAGCCAAAATACCATTTAAAGACACATAAACTATAATGTAATATTCTGGTTACATATTTCACATACAGTGTGAACAAAAAAAGGCGAACCAAATGGAATTTCTTTTAATAGTTGTAACTGAAAGAAAAAAAATTGTTTTCTACATATTTCGCACTTTTTTGTACACACTATCATTTTAAAACTTCGCAGAAGTCAAGAGCATCGTTGTTCGAAGTACTTAGAGTAAAGCGAGAAAGTATAAAATGTCGTAAAAGCCTTTTTCGAAAATAATTTGACTAGGGTACAGTAGTTTTAGAGTTTTACTCTAAAGGAAGACTTCTTAACTACAGGATTATAGTTAATTGTTTAACATAAAACTTTGTAGTTTAGATACTATTTGAATTACTTAAAAAGAAAGCAAGTTATAGTGCTTCGTGGTTTAAAGAGATCCACACATGTATCGGTTATTGGTTAATTAAAAGAGTAAACCGTAGTTAAAGTGTACTGTAAAATAAAGGCTTCAGATGTTACAATTTTTTTTGCTGGGTCGCTATTTGTTTTGCTATATTGGCTTGAATCTGTACCATAACCTTAAGTAGTTTAAGTCCAATTCAAATTTTGTTTTTGAAATCTAGGGTCCCTTAAATGAACTTCCCTTCACCTTGATATTAATATCTTGAAATCTAGGATAAAAATCCCAACCCAAATTAACTTTGGGGAATTCAATCCTTTGTTTCTTATAATATTTTATAAATAATAATTGTTAAAATTAAAAAAATGCCAATAAATAGAGTTGCCTTCCGATTTAGGCCGGTTTTTATGTATACCTTCCCCCTCTGGCCGAATGGTTCAAAACTCCCGCTTTTTAGGAGAAATAAACTTTCGTTGTCACAATGAATAAGAAAAATTAATTTAATGAATTTCGTCCAACTAACAACCAAAAAAACTTGACGAAAACGTTAGTTGGGTGACTTCATAAGTGCCTCGGCTAGGAAAATGTATTTTATCGATTGATTTTATTGGATCCAGTATTAAGACAAGGACCTTTTTTTGCTCTTAATCTATTAATTACACGTAAAATTATTAAATGGGTTGTACAGTTTTGAAGACTGTTTTTTACTGCTTACAAGAATTGCTGGAAATTATTAAGAAACGGTTTCGTTTTTATTACCCAAGGAATTCTTATGAGCTTGTCTGGAATCGAATGAATGTATTTGCTTAATTACTTATGAGAAGGACGTTATATACTCCCCCTACCTAAGGAACTATCCATAGCTAAAATCTACTATCGTCCATCCCTAGTCACAATCCACCACCATGCCTTCCGCTTTTGCCAGTAAGCACTTTTTAGTAGCTCCGAGTTAAGGGGTTTTACTCAGAATTCGCCACCCCCAATATTGGTTTACTTTTAAAAACAAAAAAAAATATTAAATACAAAAGTACGGTTTTTTATTTAGTTTGTAGAAAGTTATTATTTCGGTATAAAAGGTGTTTCATTTTACTTACACCTTATACAGCGTTTAAGTTGGTCCACAGGGTGTTCAAAAGTTTGGGGATAAAAATTTAACTTTGCGTCTCCTTCAAATCGATCCAAAATTGAAAAAGTTACCTTAGATTAAACTCGACTACCATTTTTTTGGTCGAGAGTATAGCTTTGCATGTCAGAATAACATAAATAAGAAATAGTTGTACTCAGAGAGTTACAACGAATCAAAATATACAAAAGAAAAGTAAAAGAAGATAAGGTCACGCTGTTATGATAAGAATAATCATTAAAACATTCATTTTAATATCTTGGCCAAGAAAAAAGTGTCAGCTGCTTATTTGTGGCAATCGGTATGTTGTTTTCAGACTTATTGATAACAATAAATATAAATTTTCAGGCCAGTTGTGCCACAAATAAAATAAAATAGTCTTGTCCCCCATATTAAAGCCGCCACCTTGATTTTTTTACGTTTGAAAATGTCAATACTCAATGTCACTTCTTACGCTTTAAACACTATAAATTACAATAAAAGAAGTAAATGTGGTTGTTTCGTTCGAAATAATTAATTAAATGATATCGAAGTGAAGATAAGAACAATCGCTAAATTTAGTCTGAAGCCGAACACGTGTTTACGAACCGGTCCACTCCCGCTAACTCTTATTTACCTACTTAGTGTGGCCCCGGCTTTAGTAAAATTAGCAGTGACTGTGAGCAATGCTTATTATAAATACCTACTTTACAGTATTTGTCAATTATAGTAAGCTGTTTGAAAGAGAAAGTGACAGTTGATTTCGTTAATGATCAAGTGCGTTAAAAGTCATATCTTTCTCCTGGAATTAAGATGTCTTAGTCAAGAATTAAAATAATATTATTTATAACCAATAATAGTATTAATAATATACAGTAATATTTTCATTTTTTTTATATCTAAACCATTGTCTTTTATTATTGTGCAGTGAGAGATTTTTTAACAAATGTTTTAAGCGATTAGGTTTTTTAAGCCACTAAGAAGACATTTTTTAACAAATCGAGAAAGGAATAATACAAGGGAATGTCTAAGTGTCAGAAAGTATAAGCGTTCGATTTACGTATTGCAAAGAAAAGTGTTTAAAAGAGAAAACGCTCGATAGTTCTACAGGGTATTACACAATCGATGGGACAGCATTGGCATTTTAAAAACTGTAAGAGATAGTAGGTTGGCAAAGTTGCCCAATTTAATGTTAAATAACGTGTCGTGGTTTTTTATTTTTTTTCAAGATTCAAAATAAATTTTATGTCCTTGTCACTTTTTCTCCTCTCCGAGATCGTGCACTCAAATTTAAAATCCGACGTTTCGGCCTCGAGGTCTCATCACCAATTTCATTTTTTAAATACAGACCTTTAGTTTTATTTCACTTTTAAAAAGCTTTTGATTTCTCAAAATGCGAATTTAACAAGATTCTGGATTCCGTCTCTCCCTACCACATGGTCTCTTATAACAAAATCTAAAAGCTTCTGTTCAAACGATACTTTTTATACATCGTCTATTTTGAGACCTCGAACACTCGTTAAAAATAATATAAAAAATCCAGGTCCATGTTTAAAAAAACGAAGGTGGGGCAAGATTACGAAGGCGAAACGTCGGACTTTAAACTTTGGTGTAATATCTTGTAGAGGGGAAAAAGTGGCTATAAATATGTAAAATTTATTTTGTAAAATCTCTTCAAATGCAGCCTGAAAAAAAGAAGAAATATTACGATTTCAATTGTTTTACGGATATCTTCGGAAATTTTTAGTCATCATATATTATTCGTCATTAAATTGCGCAACGTTGCAATAATTTAACCTATATCGTATCTTTTGCGATTTTTGAGATGATATCCCATCGAATTTGTAACATCCTGTATAAATATACCTCTAAGGGTTTTCATATCTGAATATTGAATATTCAGACATTAAAATTACCAAACTTTTTTGCCCTAAGTAAAAATTATTATATTCATTTGCCAGGTGCTTAGTCATATATTGAAATAAAACCTCTTCAAATGATATTGGTGCCTTTTCATTCACAAAAAGAAGAGAAATCATATTCTAATGGTAAAATAAATCTTGGCAAGCATCCCACAAGGAAATGCAGATGGTACTCACCTCTGTCTATTAAGGCCGGTTTACATTAAGTCAGTAGAAAAGTAAATCAAGCATTAAATTGCAATTCATTTAAAGGACAAGTGATTTAGCAAGTGATCTTTAAATTTACGCATGTAAATAGGTAGTGTAAATATTATACGATAAGTTCTATCGCAAAAAAATAAATCAATAAATCGGACTTTTGTGGGAGATGTACACTTCTGTGTATAAATTGACACTATTGAGCTTGGTCTGGGCTCCTTCCACAAGTAAGTGCAACAAGGAAAATATTGAATTTACTCAACTCAGTGAAATGAATCAGTTAACACTTAACAAACACTTAAAAGAGCAAGAACATCAAGCCCTAAGATTTAAGCAAGTGATTTAGGGCTATGCAAAGGCTTAAAACGACTCGGTTTTGGGATTTTATGGGATACTCAAAAGGGCATCTGATGCTAATTGGCGTTGAGATGAATTTCCAAAAAGACGTTTACCGTTATGACGCATTTTGTCGGAAAGGTGCAGGCGGTGCTGTAAAATAATGACGTCAGCACTCTAGCTCGGAGTGGCAAGGCAAGGGAATCATGACGATGGGGTTAGTCGTGGTTGTTGGGGGCGAGTAAATAATTCTCTCTGGACTACTTGCCGGGCTTTTAGCCTTCCTTTAACACTTACTATCTAAAACCATTGGCATTAGTTCTGGGCATTTCCAAAATTATATACCTAATAGTTGGTTGATATAAGAAATCAGGCAAATTTATAACTCTCTGCCAACTTTTATGAACTTTGTTAAGATTATTCATTTATTTAAGAAACGCTATTTAGAGGTTTACTGAGGTTATTTGCACTACATTTAACAAATTTTTATTTACCTTTATTACTTGCTCATTTTATTCCGTTTTTACTAAGAACTTTTTAAATTGTACATAATTTCGTTATTTATTTCTGTGAATAATAATTACCTTATTAGTGTTGACTTATCGCTTTGGTTGCCACTGTTTTTTTTATAACAAATATTTCGTACCTGTGTAGAATACACATTTTAAAATTAAAAACAAAGGAACTTGCAATATTGTAGGACAACAAACAATTACGATTGTATTCTATGGGGTTATTCCACATTTAAATTTGTCATTTGTATTTTTAATAGTTATAACGGACTTTTTTGTTTCTATGTGCTAAAAATTATTTGTATATTCTTTTATTTACAAACAATTATCAACAAGTAATATTTAAAAACACTACAAAAGGTAAAGGTATGAATAAATAGAAAAAATAACCGAGAAGACAGGGTAAGAATTTGAAATTATTCACAAAGCAAGTTGTACTGAGAAATTAACTGCGTCGAATAAATCCAATAAAAAAACTGTAAAATATTTAGTATACTGGTAAATTTGAGAAAATGCATTATCAACAATATTTTAAACACTCTGTTAGATCTATAAACTCATACTTTTTAGACACTTATTAAAAATATATACAATAATGCTTACGAATAACTTTACTAATTAAACTAAACATAAGAATCACATACAAGAAAAATTATAGAACAATACTGAATAGATAGGAAATAATTTTACAACAGGGAAAGTATGGAATAATATATTCAATAATAATTTAATTTCAAAATAAATAACAATACTAAAACATAACTAATTAGTATAAGCTTTAGAAATAGACTATTAGTTATCACCCTGTGTATTATTTACAGAACATTGATCCCACTATATATCTATTGTACAGGCTTAAACAAAAATAGGTCCCTAAAGGAGAAGCTATATATTTGAAAATACAGTGGAACATCTATCAGGATGTCCAAAATATAACTTTTTGTGTAGTTTATATTTCAGAAACTAAATATGCAGCTCATAATATGTGGATCACCGGCTTTTTTAGGGTAAATTTGGAGTTTTTGGACACATAATATTCTTTGAGCTATCTAGATTTTCTCGAAAAATGTGGAATTAGTGAGAGGCAATAATTCTTAATAAAACATATACTACGAATTATTCTTTTAATATTGTTCGGTTTCTTTTTCAACCTAAGCTTCCACTCTTTACAGTGGCGTACATACATTTTAAACATACCCGTTTTCTCAACCTCCTCTGCTCTATAAAGTTCCGACTTGCCTTGTAATACAACGAAGTGGATATAATGATAGTCGTTTTCTTAATATGCCAACGTGTTTATTATACAGACTTAAAGAGTTTTCTTTAAGGAAAATTCTTCAATATTTGTAAACATGAACCTGCAATCTAGCGTTTCGAACTTATTGACTGTTACCTTCATATATCGACTGAGATGCAAAGAAATGCCTAAAGTTTTATAAAACTTCTGCGACCGGTAAGAAATAGTTTTTTCCCTTTTTTTAATATAAAAGAGCTCAAGTGATACGTAATATTGCCAGCTTTAAATTTGTCTAAATTTCTTTTTTTTTAATAGAACACCCTGTTTTTTATATTGAATACCTTGTATATAAGAATATGATTTGTAATTGACTGTTTTCTAATTATTGGTCATAATCTTTACTAAATAGCTTTTGAACAAGGTCAGATGTTTTTATTACCAAACATTATTTAAAATGTGTCTTTAGTCTTATATTATGATTCTTTTAAATAATTTTTGCAGGGTTGCCAGATGTCATATGTCAATATTTTGTTATCCCGTGTAATTGGAACTTTCTAAGGGAGAGAGCGGAATTGATGGAAAGAGAGAACTTGATTGTTTTTTAATTAGTGGAACTGGAAATCAAGGAGTATGGGTGATATGAATTATTTCTAAGGGACTTTGCAAGATGTTTTATGTAAAGAGAAGCTAATAACTGTATAAATAAATTGCGGTACAGAATAAAAGCTGTGATTTTCATTAATGAAAGCGACTCTTCTCAATTTAAAATAAGTTACCTTCACGCGGATCGCTCATATCTTTAATAACTTAAAAAATGTATTGTGATGGTGCCTATAGTATTATTTTTTGCCTTAGTGTCGTCCAATATTTCTGGTCAGAACAATATAGCAAAAATTAAACGAAATTTTGGAAAGAATCTTAACATACCGATTCCATTAATATCGTTTTCATTTAGAAATCTTTATTACAAATACCTTATATCATCAGGATACATAGGGACGGACATATGAAATTTGGCAACTATAAAACACCTGAAAATACTTGTTACCATAACATCATCACAATCACATAAAAAAATAATATCATAGAGAATAGATAAATATTAAATAAAAGTCTAGGCACTTGAGGCAATAGCGTTTGCAACTCAGTCGATGTATGAAGATAACAGGCAGTAATGCTAAACTGCAAGTTCATGTCATTAGATATTCTTAAATTTTTCTTAAAGTAAATCTCAGTAGTCGGTAGAAATATGCATAGTGCCCCTTAAATTAATAAAAATGAATACTTGTTTACGAAAAATTAAACACCCTATACAAAGGTATTTAAAAAATAACATGTATTAAAAGTATATATGCTCCTAAGAAACCTCTTTAATTAAATTTTTAATTGTTTCTTACATATTCTGGGAGAAGGTAGCCTCACAATAAACATATCTACGCCTATGGTGAATCTTTTAAAAAAGTTTCAAAACAGTTTCGAAGGCATAATTTGCTTATTCTAAATAAGCAAATTATGTGCGAAAAAACTAGCTTTTATCCTCTTTGATGGATCAAAAATCAAGAGCAGAGATGATGGGAAAACGCCTACGTTTTAACTTTACGCCACAACAAATAGCGATATGCTAGTTTGAAAAAAAAGCAAATAATTTCAGAAAAATAATTCATGAAATGTATGTTCTATTAATATTAGTTTTAAAAAATTCCCGTCTCGGTATTTGTCTAATTTTCATTTTTTTTAAATTTAAACTACTAGGTACTTGTTTTAGTTAGCAGCTCCCCTTCAATGAATTTAGTGGGTGAAGTTTTATACCAATCTATTATGTTTATGTAAAATGCTAATAAAATATTAACCTTTATATTACGATACTTTAACTGGTCACCAAAACAATATGAACATATATAAATTCAAGAAAACATTTAAGCGGTAATTAGCGCATATTTATTGTACAGAGAGGGACGGTCCCTTTGCCCAGCACCCATATTCACCTTCAGTGAAACAGGAATAGTAAAAATCTTTTATCTGGCCATATTTCCTTTAAAGCTCAAAAACTCAGATAATCGACGTTTGTTTAAAAAGATCTAGTAGGCGATGGTGCAAACCAGGCATACGCAAACACAGGCTGTGTCATTCGGTTCTTTGGTTTGTGCAAGTTTGCTTCAGTTTAGAAAACGTTTCTGTGTTTTGTGCTGAAAATTAGTGTGGATATATGTAAACATAGTACCTCCAGAAATGTGACATAACTATTTTTATGTAAGTTATTATTATACAAACATACCTACACCCATTTCATTTAAGGAAATATTATCTTTGAAATGATTCATCAACTAAAAAATAAATGGCCCAAAATATGTTATAGAAAAGTTATTTATTAAACACATATTGCCCGTATACCTGCTTACACTTTTACATGTTCAGTAGGTATTAAACTAAGTATTTAGATAATATTTTATTGTTTTCTATCATTTCGGCCTGCAACTAAATGTTACCCGGAAAAAAGTTGAAATTAGAAAAGTTTATATGAGGTTTTTTTTGGTGTTTTAGTGGTCTAACGTATTTTTAGCCTGACTAGTATTGAGGATTTGTTATATTCAGTTCCAAATTGGAGTTATTAATATGAACTTTATATTTAATTTTATGACTTACTCCATTAGCTCATTAGGCATTTAACAGTGTAAAAATCAATATATTAATTTACAATATTTGTCACATACAGGATACCTACTATATTGAAATTGGAAATTTCGTTTCGATATTTTCCAAAATTTTCAAAAAGTTCTTATAAACATGGACCCGAAAACGTTTCGGGGTGTTGTTAAGAGTAAGTATTTCAGATTTTGCAATTTTTTCAAATTTTAAACAGAAGCCTATGTCTTATAGTACAAATCAAAAAAATAAAATTTGCGGATGAAGCAATTTTGACCCTGAAAAAAAAATTGCTCAAATTCCCTACAGTTTTTCAAGTATTGCCTTATATTGCAATGTACAAACTTAGGATGCGTCAGAAATAAGAGGATACCTATAGTGTTGCCAAACTGACTTAGATTTCTTGACTTCTGACGTAAATATGTTAAACATAGGAACTGCCTTCGGCGCTTAACGTGTTACTAACCCGGTTCCCGGTTTACTTACTGCCTCTTCGTTGCTAACAATTGAGCTTTTCACATTGTGCTTCGAATGATAGCGTTTCAATTATACAATAAATATTATTAACTAAACAACAAAATATCCTAAATAACCAATTAATGAATTATAAGCAGACAAAACCTGATTACAGTTGGCAACATTGCTTCTTGAGTTCAAGGAAATGGCCGATCAGAAATGTCAAATTTCAATTACATTTCCGTTTGAAAATTTATGGATTGTTGGATAACATCAAAATATTTTATTGATACATTTTTAACAATAGTTTTTTTTTGAAAATTTAAAGTAAAAACAGTATATTAGGTAATAATTTTTCTGTAATTGTCATACCTAGTGCCTTACAAAGTTATAAGTAGGTATTGGTTGTTTTTTTTGAAAGAAAGTGGTTCATCCACAATTTTTTTTTTGCCAAAATGTGTTTATTTCGTGGTAAGCTCTACAGTCAATCCAAAAAAGTGAGAAAATGCCAAATACCTACTAAGCGTCATGTTTCGTTTTTGTGATATAAAGTGTTAAAATTTTAAATATTTGTTAATTTTTCTAGATATATTTAATTCAAATTTGGCTTACGACAAAACGTAATAAATATCTACAAAATAACCGTAATACATTTTAAAAAATTATAGAAGGTGTAACTTTTGTATTTTAAAACATGGACATAAAAGTTGACACTCCGGAACCATTTAAACTTTTAAAGACATTTCTCTAAAATTAATAAAAAAGGTTTCAAAACTATCGACAAGTAAAATTTATTATCGCTCATCCCTAATTTTGAATACAAATCATTTTCGGGATACATATTCATAGAAACTTTTTTAAATATTCCCATGTTTCAATATATAAGTATGAACCAGTGGCGGCTCGTCAGGGAAGGCCTCTGAGGCCGCGCCTCACCCCCAAAATAAAGGAAAAGAGAATTTTTTTATATAACTTTTTATCTATTACTAATTAGAAATATACTTTTTAACAGTTTTACAACATAATAACATAAAAAAAAACAAAATATAATCCCATAATAAATATTTTAGAAAATAAATTCTGACCACATCAAAAAACCGACCGTGCAAACCCATTCCTAAAGAAAGTGCTCTCGAATGAGGCGAAATAATTTTAGCTTGGAAAGTTTCGACTTCTGACCTATTTATCAACGGCCGGTGCCAATGCCGGCGAGTCACCTGATTACGACAGAGCGGGATGGCGATTGCCGATGCACGCGTTTTCTATTGCATTCTTGAGGCGATAAATCTGTAGCTTGGATATGCTTTTATTGGTTATTTAAATCACATGACTAGCGAAATATTCCAACGGCTTCTTTTTACGTGGTGCGTGCGGCTGAGAAAGAAATAGGAAATAGATTGCGATAATCGCCGATTGAGGGCGTTCTGTCTTTTAAAGTGAATAAATACGCGTGAGTAAGTTTTTGTTTTGTTTTGATTTGGTAAGTTGGACCGTTTCATTTTTTGTATTTGCTTTTTGCTTTTGAAATGAATCCTATTCACGACATTATTGCTTCATTAATTGAAACGCCTTTTTTTAAGAAGAAGCGAAACTGAAAAGAAATAGATATTAGGTAGCCGTCCGACGCCAAAAATTTTAGCAATATTTAACGATAAGAGGCAAGGTAAAAAATATTCAAGAACTTTTCAAATATCTTGGTACGAAACTTATAGGTGGCTATGCGGAAGTATTTATAAAGAAAGCTTATATTGTTGGCCTTGTATTTTATTAGGTTGCGTCAAAAATAATTGGAGTTCAGGGGGCGGATATTCGGACTTAAAAAAATTTTCACGAGCAGTAAAATCGCATGAAAGTTCAAGAGAGCATATTAAAAATTCGGTAGCATTTACAAGACTGGAGCAAAATAGGGCGACTATTGCGGGTGCACTACAAGAAAATGCAAGTCTTAATAAAATTGTTTATAATGAAAATGTTCGAAAAAACCGTTTATTATTAAATTATTTAATTGATGTTACTATTACTTTGGGTAAACACTACTTGGCATTTCGAGGTCATAATGAAACAACAGATTCTTTTAACCGTGGCAATTTTAAGGAAATATTTGCATGCTTAATAAAAAGAAATGCCGAACTTACTGAACATTGTGCTAAATTTAGTAATATTTTTACGGGACAATCTAAGACTATACAAAATGAACTAATTGGTTGCATACATGACTATATTCAAGAATATATAAAAAAAGAAATCAATGACACCGATTGTTGTTTTTTGGCGTAATTGCGGATGATAGTACTGATATAACAGAAAAATCACAGTGTTCGATAACAGTTAGGTATGTGACCAACGGATCTTTAAAAGAAAGATTTTTAGGATTTTTTGACGTTAGCGATAATAGAACAGCAGAGAGCCTTTTCATTTAATACAAAACAGCTTAGAGCCTTATGACTTTAAAAATAAATTGGTCGCGCAGTGTTACGATGGGGCTAGTGTTATGGCAGGTGAAATAAATGGGCTTCAAACAAAAGTTAGATCTATTGCTCCTTTAGCTATGTTTACTCATTGTTGCGCCCACAGATTAAATCTAGTTTTACAACAGGAACAAAACTGATTACCCAAAGTCGTATATTTTTTTTGCCACTTTATTAGGAATACCAAATTATTTCCACCAATCACCAAAACGGTCTTTTGTGCTTAATCAGATAGTAGGTACAAGAATTCCGCGAGCTGTAGAAACGCGATGGTATACACGGTCTAAAATTTTAAACTTAGTGGCTAATGAATGGGACAATTTAATTATAGTATTTGAAACTATTATTAATGACTTAAGTTCTGAACAGAATCTATTAATGGTGCAAAAGGATTTTTAAAGCATTTTAATCGATTGAATTTTGCCTTTTAACGCATATTTATAAACAAATTTTTAGTTGCACTGATGTACTGTTTCAAATATTACAGTTAAAGCATTTGATTA
>JAUTXW010002988.1:0-195000 GCA_030620095.1 Kuschelorhynchus macadamiae
TATATTTGGATTCTACGGAGAATTTTAATGCTATTTTATGTAGCATGTTCTATACCTAGGTTCAAGCGTTCTTAAGATATTTGACCTTGAACCGAAAATGAGCCTTCGGGGTACCAAATTTTAAAATCTCATATTTTTGTAAGTTTTGAAGATATAATCTTCATATTTTGCAGACGATCGGTAAATAATCTTAGGTTTCTATTTTCTTTATTGAATTTCTCTATTTTTATACAGGGTGTCCTAAATTCAGCAGCAAACATTCACATTTTCAAAGCCGCTAAAGTCCGTTTTTTTAAATGGGAGACCCTATAACTTTATGCACTATCAAATGTAGAATTTAATTTTCTATCGAACTGTATTAAGGTTCCCTATACCTATTCGTAATCATTTTCGAAATAATTGGGTTTTATAAAAATATCGTATGTATTTGTTTAAATGTTTACATGTTCCAATGGTGAGCCATGGAAAAACAATTGAAATCCAATATCCAATATGACAGATGATTAGTATGCGTTATTTATCGAAAGCTGTCAGTGATAAACTAAATCTTCTAAATCGAAATGGAAGAATACTCAGACGCTGATATTCTCAATCTATTTTATATTCATGGAGAATGAGAAAATTTTGCCGCCAATGAACAAGTCAAAATTCAAGAGGATTGAAACGAACTTTTTGCGTTTTGGCAAGGTTAAAGTTACAAAAAATGTTCCGAAACCAGTGACAAATGCCGAGGATAACGTAATAAACACATTAGCTTATTTCCACGCAAACCCGCAAAGTTCAATACCGTCTGCAGAAAACGATTTGGGAATTTCTTCTTCATGTGTCCAAAAAATCTTGAGCGAACATCATATGCACCCTTATTCCTTCCAAAACGTGCAAGCCTTGAGACCTGGTGATGACCTCCGACGAGTAGAATTTTGCGAATTCAAAAATATTTTGGACCGATGAAGCGAAATTTTCTAGAGAAGGAATAACAAATAGAAGAAACGGACATTTCTGGGCAGCAGAAAATCCGCACGATTTACGCGAAACGCGTTCTCAAGAGAGGTTTAGCTTCAATGTTTTCGGTATAGTATTAAATGATCAGGTGCGGTACTGTATTTATGAAGACAATTTAAACAGTGATAAGCATTTGGAAATTCTACGAGGGACGGTTTCTAAATTTATAGAAGAAATTCCTATTGGTGAGCTGCAAAATTATTGGTATCAATTAGATGGGGCACCAGCACATAATTCCGCTGCAGTTTATCTCCAATTATCTCGAATTTTTGGAGATCGCTGGATTGGTCCCAATAGCCCTTGAAGATGGCCCCCGCGATCGCCTGATTTAACACCCCTAGACTTTTATTTATGGTGATTTATCAAAGGTAAAGTCTATGCTTCCCCTGAAATAACCAACAAGATTTACTGGACAGGATACGAACAGCTTTTGCCGAATTAGAAAACGGACAAATTCAACGGGCCACAGCAACTATGCAAAAAGAATTGAAATGTGTCTTCAAATGAACGGACAGCATATAGAACATTTGTTATAATTCAATTTTATTATTTTATTTATTTATTGTTGATTGTTAGATTGCTATAATTTTTAAGTTCACTAAAACAAGTTTAGAACAGTCTCGAACTTAGTAGATATGGTTAAAAATAATGTAAACAATTTATTAAATTTTTTATAACTTTAACTTTTCCGAAACGAAAAAATTTCGTTTCAATCCTCTTCAATTTTCTCTTGTTCATTGGCGATAAATAAGGATGTTTTTCATTAAAAACATGGCACGTTCTCTCCAATATTTTGTAACATTCTCCGCGAATATAAAATAAATTGAGAATATCAGCTTTTGAGTGTTATCTTATTTTAATTTAAAAGTTTCAAATCAGCTGTCATGTTGAATAGAAAAGCACAACAATTGTTTTCCATGGTTTACTACGGGAAGGTGTAAGCATTTAGCAAATACATATGATAGTTTAATAAAAACCTGATTACTTCGAAAATGGTTACGAATAGGTATAGGGAACCTTAATACAGTTCGATAGAAAATTAAATTCTACATTTGATAGTGCATAAAGTTATAGGGTGTCCCATTTAAAAAAACGGACTTTAGCGGCTTTGAAAATGTGAATGTTTGCCGCTGAATTTAGGACACCCTGTATAAAAATAGACAAATTCAATAAAAAAAAATAGAAACCTAAGATTATTTGCCGATCGTCTGCAAAATATGAAGATTATATCTTCAAAACTTACAAAAATATGAGATTTTAATTTGGTACCCCGAAGGCTCATTTTTGGTTCAAGGTCAAGTATCTTAAGAACGCTTGAACCTAAGTATAGGACATGCTACATAAAATAGCATTAAAATTCTCCGTAGAATCCAAAAATATCATAAAATACAGGGTGTTCCATTTAAAATAAGCTAGTTGATACCAACTTCCGGTTAAACCGGAAGTGACAGGAAGTTGAAAATATTTCAAAAAAGAAGTACCCCTTGACCTTACCTTAATCCCAAAATTTGAAATTTGTATCTAAATGGCATCATCAAAAACTTTTAATGAACGGGTTGCGTGAATAACCCTGTATATATATATATATATATATATATATATATATATATATATATTGACCCTGCTGAAAAGTTAACCACGAGCCACCACTGATCAATATGCCATTTAAAAAGTAAAATTTTCATCAAAAATAACACCCAGATCGGTGAAAGAAGTAACAACTTCAAGATGTGCAGCATCTATGAGGTAGGTGGAGCGTATGGGACTAATACGTTAATGGAAATGAGGCTATTTATATTTAGAAATGTTAAGATGCAGATAATTAGTGTGGCACCATTTGACGAGCCTTTCAATGTCAGACCGCAGTGGATTAGAGTCAGAGGAAACCGGTGAAAAGAATTTTAAGTCATCTGCACATAACAGACATTTAGACATTTTAAAACAAGACACTATATCGTTTATAAAGAGTGAAAATAAAATTGGTCCAATTATTGCATGTTAACATCGTAGTAGTTTAGTTGTACCTGAACATCTGAAGAAGCTATTGTATATGGGAATGTTGTAATGTAATGTTGATAACAAATACAGGGAAAATCTTTAAAACTTTTTTTTTGTTTTTTTTTTCTAAAATTTTGTTAAATTCAGCTGTAAAAGAAATAAAATTCAAATTGTCTCGTAATTTATAAGAAAATGTAAAAGCAGTTATAATATGTGACGTTCCTAATAGAAATTACAATGCTGCTGTTATCATGTTTAATAAACCTTTTCCCAAACATCCAATTGGCTGCAGGTATTAGTCAGTTAAACATGCTCCAAGGTCCGGTAGGCCGAAATTATCAGAGAATATACAAATACAAGCCATAGCTAAAATTGTTACAAACACTCCTTAACAGCCTTCCAAGCATGCGACTGAAACATGTAACGTTTCAACATGGTCCATTAATGTTAAAAAGCAAAACACATTTAATAACCAATTCAAATGGTGCATGATTTACTTGCGGATAATCCAAAGAAACGACCTGATTTTTGGCGGAACGATGTGATATCAAACAAATTAATGACAAGCCCAAACTATGTACAGGGTTTTCTCGTATATTTTTCCACCCACCTAGAGAGTTTATTTGAATAGATACGGAAATGAAATACAAGAGTTGTTGGGATTTTTATAAAGATTTAGAATATTATATCATTAGTGCGAAAATATTATTGAGAATGTCAAATTTTGACAGGTTATCAGTTTTTTTAAATGAAACACCCTGTATTATTAAATCATATTCTTGAAGATCTTTTTTTACTAATTTCAGATATATATATATATATATATATATATATATATATATATATATATATATATATATACTTTTAATATATTCAGTCAATTAGTTTTGGATATATAAGCGTTTAAACATTAAAGAAATGGTAAGGTAATTTGCGCTAAAACATAGTGAGCCATGGTCAATTTTTCAAATTGATGCATTTCTGATGCATTATAAACCAAGGGGGCTATATAGAAAACCAAAACTTAGTTCTTTAAGCTAATATTATTATTTACCTACTTTTTATATTAGTGATTTTTTATGGTATTGTTTCTTTCCACAATTCAAATTTTTGGCTTAAGTGTTTTTCTTTCATCCAATTGTTTAATATTATGCTACGAGTCGGTGTTGGTCTATCTGGAAACCGTCTATGATATTCGTTACGAGCTATCGATGCATTTTTACCATGTAAATAAAATAATTCTATCATGTCGAGTTTCTCTTCTTCCGAATAACCCATCGTCCAACGTATTAGATATTAAAAATGCTCGTAAATAGATACTTCTGACCATTAAACGTCACAGGCGTCGTTCATTGCAATTGTCTTGACCATGGCTCACTATGTTTTAGCGCAAATTACCCTACCATTTCTTTAATGTTTAGACGCTTATATATCCAAAACTAATCGACAGAATATATTAAAAGTATATATATTTCAAATTAGAAAAAAAAGATCTTCAAGAATATGATTTTAATATACAGGGTGTTTCATTTAAAAAACCTGACAACCTGTCAAAATTTGACATTTCCAATAATATTTTCGCACTAATGATATAATATTCTAAATCTTCATACAAAACCCAACATACGACATTTCCGTATCTATTCAAATAAACTCTCTAGGTGGGTGGAAAAATATACGGGAAAACCCTGTATACCACATTTGCTTTAGTAACGAAAGCTCTTTTTTTCTGAATGGGCATGTCAATTCTCAAAATTGCAGGTATTGGAGCGATGTCAATCTCCACAGTTTTCGAGAGCCATAAACAATTTACCCTGATGTACAAGCATTTTAGGAGACCATACTATAGGTCCAATATTTTTGGAAAGGAAAATGGCCCTATTTACCTTCAGAAACTGGAATATACAATCAGTCCACTTATTACTGAAGTTGCTGCCGCAAATCCGCGTGGATTCCAAACAGACATTACCTTCTAACAAGACCACTTTTTGGAATGTCAGAAAATATTTAAATACAGTATGTCTAAGAAAATAAATAGGTCGGAGAGTCCCCATAGAGTATGCAGCGCGATCGCCAGATTTTACACCTCTCGACTTTTTATCTGGAACTACATTAGAAACGAAGATTATTAATATATTTGGTGGAAAAAAGTGAAATATGAATCCAGCTTACGTAAAATTAACCTCCATTTAATTGATCACCATTTTAAAATGGTTTAATAAAATGTTTTAAAACTTTGAAATTAGATTACGCAGAAAACACCTTTAATTTTTTCTATTTAAAAAAATATTATAAAATGGCGCCCGGTCGCTGTTGTGAAAACTAGTGCTGTAATTTTTGGTTTAAAAAGTAGAATTTTATGTCTAATATATGTCCCAAATTTTTGCTGAGATATCTCAGACACCTTAAAAGTTATATGGGTGCGCCCGGACTTTCTCACTGTATATTTATATTATGCTTTATATTTTTGCGTTATTTTTATAATTGTATTTTATTTTTAATCTATGAGGTGATTCTATTCAAGACAAATATACTTACCTAAAATTAAATGTTCGAGGTGTGGGTTAGATATGAGAATTTGAATGAGATCTTGATCAATAATATTAGTCAAACTTAAATCCAAGGAGACTAATTTTGTTAACTTATCAAGTGGAGATCTTATCCAGTTAAAAGTATGGTGCAGTCGTAAATCTAAAAAGTAAAATATTTATTAAATATCAAATCCTATATAATACACACGTTCAACATTTTTTAATGGCTGGAGCACACACAATTTTATGTTGTAAGGTTTAGTTGAGCATTTTTATTTGATAACTGATAAACTGAAAGCTGAACTATGGTCTAATGGAACTGTGCTTAACCATTTTCTAAATAAATCGCTACAGTTAGAAACATTTGTTGTTGATAAACATATCGATAATCTATGTGTAACAGAGCATTGGATGTCCAAAGATGAAATCTGTTTATTTCAATTGGAAGGGTACAAGATAGCAGGATTTAGACAGACTTGGGTGTGATTTTATTATTTATTTAGACTTTAATATTGAAAAATGTATAGAGTATTTATCTATTTATTTTAAAGGTTTAAATTTGTATATTTTTGCTGTTTATAGGACTTTTTCGGGAAACTTTGACACCTTTTTGCTTTCCATGGAAGGTATATTCAATTCTATTAACTTGCGATGGTAGGTTTTGATATGCGGGAAACAATATTTGAGGCAACTAGGCTGGGTTCTAGTCTGGACAACATATTTGTACACAATACAGAGGTGCACAGCTCCTCAAGTGTTGTTGAGATGGATATTACTGATCATAAAGGGCAGATTGTTGACTTTTCAGTTCATGTGAAGTATAACAGGTTCTTACATAAAAAAAAAGTTTGCAGACCAATCACACCGAGAGGTAATATAATTTCTGAGGTCACATGGAATTTTATTAGAGATAACAACGTACGTATTAATGAAAAGTTTAATAAATTTATAAACATTCTGGAAGGGGCTTATTTAAAGTCCTTTCCAGAAAAACAATACATTGTTCCTTCTGATAAATCAGATAACATTAACTGATTTACGGACAGGTTAAGGGATATGACGGTGCGTTTGAGACATACTGAGATTATAAGGAATATAAAAAATTGTATACATAGGAGATCCGCCAGACTAAGATAGCTACTAACAATAATTTGATTCATTCTTCAAACAACAGTTGCAAACAGATGTGGCAAATTATAAACAAAAATAGGCATAACACTCAAGGCAATATTGAGCCAAATAATCTTAGTTCTGATAATTTTAATAACTACTTTTTAAGCATAGCTCATGAACTTGTAAGTAAAATCCCATTATCAAATATGGATTCATTGCAATATACTTTCAAGTATCTTTTTCTTTCATGAGGTCAGTTTGAATGTAAAACTTGTTAAAACTATTAAAAATTATATCCTGATACCACTTACTAAATTAATTAACCAATGCCTTAATGAAAGCACATGTCCAGATATTCTAAAGAATGCTGTAGTGATTCGACTATTTAAAAAGGGTGATCTCGACTTGCCGGTAAATTACTGACCAATATCTCTGCTTCCTATTATCTCGAAGATCTTTGAAAAATGCATGTCGAAGCAAATTAAATTTTTTTTGAAAATAATGATTTGTTTAGCAATAGTCAATTTGGTTTTAGTGAGGGCAAAAGCACTGTCCTGGGTTTCTTAATTTAATTTTAGAGATCACAGATGCATTTCACTACATGCAATACAGTACAGTATTATTTTGTGACCTGAGTAAGGCCTTTGACGGTATGGACCATGGAATCCTCCTGGCTTATTGAGTCATATTTGGAGGGAAGGTGTCAGGCTGTGCGGCATTCAGGGATGTCATCAGCAAGTCGTGAATTAACTATAGGGGTATCACAAGGCTCGGTTTTGGACCCAATATTATTCCTGATAAATATTAATGATGTTCCACTTGTGAATCAGAGGTCAAGATTCACTCCTTTTGCTGATGACACGACTGTGGCTGTGTGTGCTGGTAGTGTTAAGGCTTCACTGGCGGATTCCATGGTGATACAAGAGAAGGCTGAAAGTTGGTTCAATAGCAACAGGCTAATATTGAACAAGGAAAAGACATCGAGAATGGTGTTTTCCATGAGGCATCTAAGACGGGAGAACTTAAATAATTTAGACACAAGATTTCTTGGGGTCCAGGTTGATCCTCGTTTAAAATAGGATGTATATTTACTTTGAAGCTTGGCTCATAATGTACTCAGAACAGCTTATTATGCAACCTTCCATATGCAATACTTGCCTGGGGGCATGCAGCCAATGCTTGTCGACCTTTTGGTTTGCAGCGAAAGGCAATTAGGATGCTGAACAGTTTGGATTTAAGAGAAAACTGCATGAAGGCTTTTCAGACTTATGAGGTGCTCACTGTTCCTTCCTTGTACATACTAGAAAATCTAGTGTGTATGTTAAGAAATACAGATTGTGTACTTATCTACTGGCCATTAAGGAGGTGTCGGGGAGATTAAGGTTTAATGTTTTTACAATTTTATACTTACCTATATATGACGTGAATAACGAATATGTAACATACACAACTTATTTTCTGAGAGCAGCCCACTCTGGGGTCTAGCAGCTTATTAGAAAAAACTTAACTGTATTTTTAACTAAAATACAGCATTCTTTAAACCAAATCAGAAACCTAGAGATTTATTCAAAAATATTTTTGTTTTGAATTTAGAAACAAAAAAGAACTATACTCACCTACCAACTCACTACATTGTGTGATTTTATGAAGAACATCAGAATCCACAAAATAGTTGTCATTCAGACTAAGGTGAGTCAAAGTTTTATTAGCTCCTTCTAAAACACTAAACATTGCAATATATTAAAGAATGATAAAGTTGATATCTAAACTAAATTTCTTGATTTCCTTCATTTGTTTTCATACATATTACGAAAATAATGAATGCACAATTTTATCTTCTAATATTCCATATTCTCACCTCTGTAACTTGGAATGATAGTCATAATTTAACCTTTTGTAAAAGTATATCTGGTTTTCGTTACACCAAGAAAGGTCTAATTTCTTAACATTGGTAAGTTTCTTTAAAAAGTAGTCTAATGTCTTTACATTTACCAGGTACCAGTATATCTAAAATTCAAAGAAACAAGAAAAATCAAACATAATCTACTATCCATAAGACTATAACTAAACAGACTTAAAATAATATTTTTTCAATTCCTAACTAATTATAAAAAAGAATATGTCTGTTATTAAATCACATTCCTCAATGAATGGCGGCCAAATTCACTGCTGACCTTGACAGTTTCAAAAAGAATTTGGTTGATAGGGCCACCGGAAAATCAAGTTCTAGAAATAATACTAGTTAATCCAGTAGGCCAAGTTAGCCGAGAAATTTTCAGCCGGGATATTCAGTAACTAAAAAACGACATGTCAAAACATACAATGTTTACCAATCAAAACAACATTTTAATCCATGGAGTCAAAGAACAACAAACGTCGTTGGCTTGGTATGCAGCAAGATCGGCATCGAAATCCGATCTAAATCACTGCTAAGTAAAAAACCAGACGTAGCAAAACCGAGGCTAGTTGTAGTTTCTTTTTGTAATCGATGGCTACGAGATCAAATATTTTATAGCAAGAAAAAGCTAGAGCCAGAGTTCTGTTCACTGAAGCGCTCACTTCTGAAAACTCAATATTATTTAAGAACGCGAAAGAAAAGTTCCAAAATTCGTGTCGGACGGTCGGGGGTAAAGTGATGGATATAAATAAAGGTATAAAGGTGTATATTAGTTCATTGGAAAAATTAAACGAAATCACAAATGTAGTGTCCGTTAGTGCAAGTGATTCAGAGTAATATCAGTTATTTTTTTGCATTTATACAGAGGTATGTTTTGGCATGATGTTATTCTAAACATAAAAATACGTGTAGACTGAAATATTCATTTTATTTTTTTCGGTACGCCTTTTTGTTTTGTTTTGCTAAGTCAATAATCTCAGTTATTATAATTACAAAAATTCCGTAAATTTCAAATAATTTTTATCATTTAAAGAGGAAAGATTTCTCAGAATATCTTGGTTGTTTACAAAAGTGACAGATATTCCATCATTTCTATATTTATTTAGGCTTTTTACTATATAGCACTGAAACTAACTAACGATAAATGTCTGTGTAAAAATAACCAACTAAACCAGTAATTTTTTTTTTCTCTATAGATTTGATAATTAAGTTTTTATTAGTTGCAGTAAGGCCTATTTTAGATCCTGTTTTGAATGTGTCGGGAGGTTTAGGGTGTTGTCGAGCAGTGAGCGTTGGCGCGGGTGTGGGGTGGCGGACATCCGGGAGCGATGGATGATTTGTATGTGCAGACGGGAAACCAGCATAAAACCCTTAGTGTAGCCCATCTTAATGTACGTTCTCTTTATACAAGTTTCGATGAAATGTCTAATTATGTAAGCACTTACAACTTCGATATCCTGGGACTCTCAGAATCCCGGCTCACATCGGTTCATGACAGCAATGTATTCGCTATTAATGGATATAATCTGCTTCGTAAAGATAGGGATGGTCGAGGAGGAGTGGTTGTGATTTACATTAAAAAGCAGATTAAATATTAACTAGTTCAAGTTGATGTATCATCAGAACACTGCGAATTTATGAGTGTAAAATTGTTGAAATTGTGTGAATTAGTGAAAAGTTCATCATTAGAACGCAATTTTTTAACACTTAAACGTATAAAAAATTTCGTGAGAAATTTAACAGGGCAGGAGCATCGACGTTTTTATGATGAAGTCATTGACGAATTTGCAAAAAATGATCGAAGAATCGAATTACATTACAAATAGGTAAGTTTCTAAAAATTGAATTTAATTTTGTCTTATTCAAACTCAAAAAGCTTCACAAGCGAAAAATAACTGGCGACCTAAGAGTTTTAAGTGCCATGGCAACTAAACCTGGTCTGACTCTTAAACCTTTTTAGTGAATGTGGGGATTATTGTTTAAAAAAAGCATAATTGACAAAGCTAAATAAAAAAGATAAAAGATATATTAGAACTAACTGTATTATTGACAATGCTAAATAAAAAGGAAAAAATAAATATAGATGTATCAGCACAAATACATATATAAATAGATAAGACCATGTTTGCTCGCTTCATTGTATATAATGAAAAATACTAACCTAAAACTAAAGAATTGTAAATAAAATTTAAAAAAAAAGAAAAAAAAAAACAAAAAGAGCTTAAAAACTAATAATTCCAGTGATAACATGCAATATGTATAGAAAAAGTCAGTTAAAAGATAAGACGACCAATACATTAAAGTTAAAAGTATACATAGTAAAAGAAACATGGTAGACAGAAACAATATTTAGTAAAAAGTAACTCAAGATCTATCTGTAAAATATTCATCAACTGTATAATAGACCTTCCCAATTAAAAGTTCTTTAACTTGCTTTCTAAATTTTCTCTCACAAGAAATTTTTCTCATTTATAAAGGCAGTTTGTTAAACATTTTCCTTCCATTGTAAATGAACGATATTTTTATTAGATCTGATAAAGGAATCGGTAACCTAGATACATGAGTACTTCTTGTGGAATATGCATTTTCAGTTAGGATTTCTGAACGAAATTTCTTATGAATTAAACACACCGTTTCAAGATAAAATAAGCATGTGAGGCTCAAAATATTCAAGGATTTAAATAAAGGCCTTCAAGAAACACGGGTCCGAGCTTTAGATAAGTACCGAATTTGTTTTTTTCTGTATAATAAATGTGGAAATTAATACATAGTTAGAGCAGCTTCTCCAGAAACACAAGACATAGAGCAAATGTGACTCTATCAAGGCATGATATACACTCTTTGCAGTGGGGTCTCGCGGGTGAAAAAGTAAGTGTTGCACTTCACTTACTTTGAAAGCAAGAAAATATCGCAATAATTTTTTTTCCAGAATTATTTTTATATGTGGAAGAGGTACAATATTTTTTACGACTTACCTAAATTTTGTATACTAAATCAATTCTCCTATCCTTCATAGCAGCAAATTTATTTATAACATCCTCATAAAATGGATGAGTTGCAATAATCTCCTCCAGAAATTCCTTGTGAATTGAAATATTGCCAAGAGAAGAGGCAAGAAAAACTTCTTTCCACTGAAACACTTGTCGACAGTATTGTCAAAATAAGGGAAAACAATTTATATGCTTTACTTTCATTATTTTTTTTCACTTGCTCTTGCAGCGATATATTCCAATTACTGTCATTGGCAAAAATAAGACCAAGCTCATTTTTAAGTCGTTGACTTTTTGAAAATATTTCCTCATATAACTGTAACAAATTTTCAAACGGGCCAGTCGGAAAATTTAAACTATATTCGGAAAATTTAGCAGAATCTGCCAAACATAAAAATGTAAGTTTTTTCACAGTATTGAAATATTAGTGTCATTTCCATTAAAATATGTTTCAATATTTCATAGAAAAGGGTTCTATACTTAGCCCTAATTTCTTCAGGTGAATGCTTAGCAAGCTCACGTTTGTAATGATTTATTTCTATAATAGAATTTGCTTTATCGACCATGGTATTAAAAAAAATGTTCATTTCTTGAGAGCGCCTCACAACAGCGTTTATATTGGATATGCAAAAATGAATGTCAAGCGATTTTTTTTTTTTAAAAACGCAAATAGTATGTCCGTGATTGAAAAAATGTCATTAAACACTAATGCCAGAAACGTGAATTCAAAATCGTTCATCACACCTAAAAATTCTTTCGCAAGCCGGATTGATTTTTCATCAGATTTGTCACAGTTTGCAATAAATTCAAAGACGTCTTTTAATTTATTCCAGTCTTAAACAATCACATTTACTAACTTCGAATTTGAAGACCAACGAGTTTCTGTAATTGTTGGTATACGTCTCGTAGATGCAGATGTAAGAGCATACGTTCGTTTGGCAGAGTGATGAAAAAATGAGGGAATACCACTAACCCTTGCAAAAAAAAATTCGACATTTAGAAATATTTTTAAACTTTGGTGCATCATAAGGTTAAGACGATGCGCAAGTGCTTTTTCTTTTGGCCAGACATCACACTTGCTCCATCGTAACATTGCCCTATTAATTTATGTTTATAGTCAAATTTTGATCCAATAGAAAATATAAATCTCCGACGTTCTATGGGAGCTGACATTATAAAATTCTATGAATCTCTCGACTACTAAACCATCTGAATTAATGTATCCTAAAATTATGGAGCACTAGGAGGTTTGCGTAATATCAGTGTGTCATCCACTTTCACAGAAAAAAACTGTGTGTTCATTATTTCATTTTTTACATGATCATTTAAATAATCACAAATGCATTCAATTATTTCGTTTTGAATAGTTTTCGAGTCACCAGTAAAAACATTTTTAATTTTTTCTTGATGATCTTTTAGTTCTTGGGAACTTCTCGATATTAATAAACCTAAAAGTTTTTTAAAATTCCCCCTATTTATTGACTCGCTGCTCTCACCTTGGCCGCGAAAGACTAACTCTTGTTTTGCAAGGTACAAAACTGCATCAATTACCAAGCACATAAACAGTCTATTTAATCGGACGTTTTCGCTAAAATGTATTTTATATAAATAGGAAGTTTAACGGCCATTCGGACAAATAATTCTTCCTTTGATAAGCTAATTCAGGTATAGGGTCCATATCTCATGGACCATCATACCGACAAGCCTTTAAGCATTTTTCATCATCTCTACCGGCACAATTGACGACGTTTCGCCCTTTTGGGGCTCATCAGGCCAATGCAGCCATATGGTAGAGATGATGAAAAATATTCAACGGCAGTTTGACTATATACGATGGAAAGTTAAGGCAGTAAGAAATTAACCCAAAGAGTAAAGAAGCGTCATCTATGGGTATAAGTGTGAGGCTTGTTATTTGAACCTCTAGTAGTAATGTAAAAGTTAAAAACACAAGCGCGATATGCGAAGGCTTTCAATTTTCTGTTTGCTGTGCGATACCAACTATTGTTGGCGAAACGACGGCGCCAAAGGATGACAATTCATGATATCGGCTTTTTTAGATCAAAGTTTCAATAAGAACAAAAAAATAAATAACGTCCGTAGATAAATTAATAGGAAGTTTAACGGCCATTCGAACAAATAATTCTGCCTTTGATAAGCTAATTCAGGTATATTATATAGTTTAGCATTTTCTTTTAAAATGTCAGCTATAGTGCTTTAATTTTTTAAAAATGTTTTTAACATTAATTCGCATTTTAAATGCTCCGCCGCGGCCGAGTCTTCATGTTTATGTAAAAACCTTAATATATTTAACATACCTGCCAATCCTTCCTTATTCTACACTGAATATTTATTGGAAACTAGTAAACAAGGCCAGCAAAACAATTTTTGTAATATTTGACTACTACATAACCATTTCTACACCGAAAACCCGGATGACGATTAAAACTCTAATCTTGTTCCTTCCATCTATTAAATGGAGTTTCCAACAAAATGCAAACCACATCCGTGATCGGATTCATCAATAATGTAAATTAATAAACCCGACACCAAATAAAGTTGTAATAACACCATACATAAATATAACACAAAACAGTCAAGTAAACTGCAAAGGAACTAACCCGCTGCAGCGAAATCCGCGAAAATAAAAGTAAACAACCACCCCAAACTGACCGACACGTGGGTGTAGTGTACTGCGTTAGCAATTCACTGAGAGCGTTGTATGACGCTGGTTAACATTATCCTTCCATGTGCTCGACGTCATCGCGAACACGTTGTCATGGCAACGTATTAGGAAAATCATAAACTAAACATAGCACCTCCAGCAAAGTCGAAGCGGTTGGCGCCACTGTTATAGTTCAAATTCAATTGAAAGTTTTAAAAAGACATGCCGCCAACGGTCAAGTAAAATATTTATTCGAGATGTACCGGGTGTCCAGATTTGGTTGCAAAAGCAGGGTATCTCGCTTATTTTTAAAGATAGAACCTTGCGGTTTTCACGAACCTGAGCTAATTTTTTGTGAAACTCATGAAGCCGTAAACAAAATTTTCATAGCCTTCTTCGTTTATGTGATACAGGGCGAAATAGAAAATTTTGCATTTTGGGACCCCCCTCGTATCTCGGTTATCCTTTAACTTAACGCAAAGGGAAAAATTGCTGCTTATGCAGTTTTTTACGCTGGATCCAGTGGCGTAGTCATATTTTTCATTTGAGTTGTTATTTTTTAGATATCACCCAAAGTTGTGTTTTTTTAAATGGGACACCCTGTATATTTGTCCAGAAATTGATTTGTCCTTTTAAAAGCTTCTCAAAAATATATAATAGTATGGGTCTATTTTAATAAACAACAACAAAAATCCTAATTTTTATAATTATCATCCCAAATTTTGCAAAACAAGTATGTTAACAATATGTATGTATGTATAGTAATTAAACAAAACAGCTAAATTTTATGTAACAACCAAATCCGGACACAGTAACAAAGGAAATCTGTACAGATTTATTTTTTGCCAATTAGGTGAATAAATGAATGTAAAAACTTAAATTTTAAGAGATATATAATAAATATAGTTAGATGTTGGCTTGTTTATTTTTCCTGGTGAAGTAGCACTTCACCTGAATAGCCGCCACTGACTCTCTGCCACTGATAAATCTAACTCGCGAGAGACAATTCTTAGTGCATAGTAATCCCTTGCAATCTTGGAATTTACATTCAAAATATGTTTCTCAAATTTTAGCCTATCATCTATGTAGAGACCCAAGAACTTGTTAAATTGTAAACTGACTATGGATTGGTCATCCATCCTAACATCACTAATTAAACATTTAAATGAAATAATGTTGGTCTTTGTTATGTTTAGTGTAAGTGAATTTAAGTTACACCAGTCTTTTATTATTTCAAAGTCCCTCTTAACAACATGCTCCAACTGTTTGGGATTGTGGTGGTGCCATAAAACAGTTGTGTCATCAGCAAACATGGTAAACAAACCTTGTATGTTAATATGTGGCAGATCATTAACATATAGCAAAAAAAGCAATAGTCCCAAAACAGAGCCCTATGGAACACCTGCAGTAATATTTAATTTGCCTGACTGGTCATTTTTAAAACAATTTGACACCGATCAGCCAAGTAGGAACTAAACAAGGCACAATCTTTCCCCCTAAATCCATAAACTTCAAGCTGCTAATGGTTCCAAAACAGACCCCTGTAGAACACCTGCAGCAATATTTAATTTGCCTGACTGGTCATCTTTAAAACTTACAATTTGACACCGATCAGCCAAGTAGGAACTAAACAAGGCACAATCTTTCCCCCTAAATACATAAACTTCAAGCTGCTGAGCAGTATTCTATGATACACACAGTCAAATGCCTTAGATAGATCACAGAACACCGCAGCAGCAATCTCTCCGTCATTTAGATGTTCGTATAAAGTATCAAGGAAAGAGAATATAGCGTTATCTGTGGACAATGATGATTGAAATCCAAATTGTTGCATGTTAAGAATACTGTGTTTTTTGAGAAAGAGCAGCATCCTCCTTTTCATAAATTCCTCTATAACTATAAGGTGGGGAGCAGGGAAATTGGCCTAAATTGGAGGGAACATCAGTTTCATCACCCTTAAAAATTGGAATCATAGTAGCAAATTTCAGATCAGATGGAAATTCTCCGCATGTAAATGACCAATTAATAGCTTTAGCTAACGCAATCAATGTGTGATAAGGAACCCTTAGTAGCACCCTAACAACAATATTATCCCAACCCGAGGCTTTGAGATTTTTAATATCTTTAAAAGCTTCAATCAGTTCTGCTGGATTAGTTTGTAGGATATAGAAAGTGTCATTTATTACAGTACTTTTAAGATATTCAAGTGGATCACATTTTTTAGAGATATTTTTGGCTAATTTTTCAACTATAGTGCAATAAAAGGAGTCGAGTTGGTCTGCATTAATATCGTATCCAGTTCCTTTTATATTACTGCATATTTCTATTAAATTACACTAAACTTCAATATAACAATAAACTAAGTGTAAATATATTGCTTGATAGGGTATACTTACTTTAAGATTAATGTTTTGATAAAGGGTTTGGTCCTGAGATAATTTATTCCACCTCTTATTTACTTGAGCACATCTACTCAACGACTTTAAGTCTAAATATTGAAAAATTTTCAACATAATTTCATACTGAAAAAAAAATTCGGTATACGCCTTCAATGTAAATATACAATGACATAGGCGATGATTAGCTGTCATTAACAGATCAAAAATGTTCTGGTTTATAGGCACAGAGTAATTGTACAAATGCTCTGTGTCTATAAAAACTTAAGGTAAATGACGCAATTTTCTAATTTTATTTTTTTTTGCTTGAATAATATTCTTTATATTATGTATCAAAACGCTCTGTGGACAGATTAGTTCACATGTTGAGATATGTAAAATATATGTTTAAATCAGTTTAAAAAAAATAAATTTGTTTGTTACTAGAAAATATGACACAATTTTGAACATATTTTTTACATTTTTCTTGTCAACTAAAAAACTCCAAAGTATCCAGTCGCTTTAGTAGTATTGTCGTTGTCAGAGTTAAATGAATAAATATTTAAATAAATATGAATTCATTTTATTGCCTCAAAAATTATTTATTGGGTATTTTTTAGATTGGCAAGGTAAAATTTGATCAAAATATAAGAGTTCTAACCACCCTACACCACCACTTGTTACGTTCTGGACGCGCGTTTCGATAACCAAGTTAGCATCATCAGCAGATAATATAAACTAGAGTAATTTATCCTAACCGAGACTATTTACAGGTAAATGTGATCACACTTGGTTGCACCCGACTGCACCGTTGTCAAGTAAGCAATAGAGGGGACTATAGGGAATAGGCCCTCTGTCTTTATTTAGTGCTTTCTTACCACATTTAATTATTTTTATACTCTCAAATGCATCCAATAATCTATTATTAGATACATTTTTAATTATGTTAAGCATGTTGGGCAGCGCTTGACTTTTCTGTTCTTCCGTATGTTAAATGTGCCATGTGTTCTTTAATCTAATATCTAGTTCTTTAATCAAATAATAGATTATTGGATGCAAATAGGAATAAATAATCTTAAGTTAATTAAAAATGTATCTAATAATAGATTATTGGATGCATCTGAGAGTATATATATTAGAGAAGAGATTATCAAAATTATCACTAACATGAAGAATAAATCATCCATCGGCTATGATGAGATACCAATCAAACTACTGAAGTATTGTAAAGAAGAGATATCTGGTATTCTCGCGGATTTTATTAATTTTTCTTTGACTCGAGGCGAATTTCCCGACACCTTAAAACTAGGTGTAGTAAGACCACTCTACAAAAAGGGCGATTGTCTAGACATTGAAAATTATAGACCCATAGTCCTACTTAGTTGGATTTCAAAAATTTTAGAAAAAGTGGTTACTACACGGATTTATTCATTTCTGAAATCCCAAAACATTTTTAGTAAGTGCCAGTTTGGTTACAGACAAAACAAGTCTACTGAACTGGCCACAATTCAATTTTGCCAGACCAGAAGGTTTATGAATATCTGGATGAGGGTAAAAAGGTAGCTTTCGTCTTTTTTGATCTTACTGCAGCTTTCGATGCTGTTAATTTTAAATTCTTGGAATCTAAGCTCTGCAATATTGGCATTCGAAGGTAATTTACTTCAATGGATAATCTCTTATTTGAATATAGAGAATCATGCCGACAAACTGTTAAAGATAAAAAGCTACTGACAGTGACATGTATTTATATTTTTAAGATTTGTTTGTTTATACACAAAAACAAAAACAATTTAACATGTAATAAGAATGTACATAATTACAAAACCAGAATTGCACAAGAGTTTCGCCTGCCACATTATAGATTGAGTAGATTCAGAAAATCTCCATACTAGGCAGGATGTAGTATATATAACAATCTCCCTAATGATACTGTCAGTTTAGAGAATTTAAGTCGATTTAGAAATAGACTGAAAGCATTTTTGACTGACAAAAGCTTTTACACAATAGATAAATTTTTTTGAATCTGCAAACAGTTAGAATGATTATTTTGTATTTGATGCATCATGTTTCGCTGTATATGTATTGAATAGTCCTTATTTTTTTTTTGTCTTTACAGCTTAAGTGTGTCATCTTATTATCTGTTTTTGTGTCCTACGGAAGATGTGTTTGATCTTTTATTAAACTTTAATATTTTGTAGTTTAAAAATTTTGACGAAACCGCTGTACACACTTTTAACATGTACATACTGATGCCAAATAAAACATTATTATTATAGTCCCCTCTATTCCTTACTGGACAACGGTGCAGTCGGGTGCAACCAAGTGTGACCACATTTACCTATAAATAGTCACGGTTAGGATAAGTTACTTTAGTTTATATAATCTGCTGATGATGCTAACTTTGTTGGCCAAACGCTCGTCCAGAACATAAAAAGGTTGTGGTGTAGTGTGGTTAGAACTCTTATATTTTGATCTATCTTCCACCACAGGTTCCAGTGTTAGAACTTAGGGTAAAATTTGGATATTTTAAGGAAAATAACTATAAAACTATAAAAATAAAATAAATTTGGGGGTGCAGTACTTTCCTCAATTTAGTATGATCTGCTTAAGAAAATTTGCAGTCATTTCCTATATATAGTAAATGCAGATACTCGTTTCAAACAGGTGCTACTCTCTATATATATATATATATATATATATATATATATATATATATATATATATATATATATATATATATATATATATATGTATATATATATATATATATATATATATATATATATATATCACTTAGAAAACATTTTAAAGATCTTGGCCTGCTCACGATATCAAGTTTATACATTTACTTACTAGTGCAGTATGTTAAAAAAAAACATAAACTGCTTTCATCAAAGAAGTAATCTACATGGTTATCCTGTATGTACAGGTTCCCTTCTGCACCTCGCATACAGCAAACTGACAGTTGGTGAAAGTACTTTTGAGTATGCAGGAATTAAATGTCACAAATTTAATATAGCTTACAGATGTTCTGTCTGCTTTTCTCCTCGTGTCTGATTTACAAACCCATTATATTCATAGCTATTTTAAATTGTGGTGTCTTTAATTGCATATGTTTTTTTTTTGGAACTATTTTTTAAGACTTATTTAATTGAATGTATGACGTGTTTGTCTGGTTGCAATTTCGAATGTACTATTTGTAAATTGCAAATTGCCATTAATAAATTATTTGATTTGATTTGATATACATACTTAATCTGAGCTTGATATGGCAACATTATTAAAAAACATTTGCATATTAAAAAGCTGAAAAAAAAACAAATGTTAATTTAGTAACCACTTGCATTCTTTTTTTTGAATCTCTAATACTTCTTTTAACGCATTTAGGAGAATGAAAAAAACCTGTCCTAGAGAAGAATAACTTACAATTATTTATTTTAATTAGGAAATACTATTAAAACAAAACCCAATATACTTACTGGTAACATAGCAAAATAATCTACAGTAAAGAGTTGGTCAAGTATATCACAGTCTTTATTTTTTTCTATATCGTTAACAGTAAGCGAGCTTACAGTCTTGAAGGTTTTTACTTGAGTTAAGCCATTCCTTATCATTTCATACTGAAAATCCGTTTCTGACTGATATCCACTAAGAAGTATAGCATCTATTGCAGTGTGGTATTCTAGATGACTCTGATTAAATTCGATCCTAAGTATGCTAAAATATTTTAACAGAATGCAGTTCATTCGATTCCCTTTTATTTCGGCAGCTAAAAATTACTTGCACAATAAGTACCCCAAATTAAAAATAAAAATTTTTTAAAAGTTGGTAAAATAAATCTATGGAATTTATGCCCCAACTGACTGACAAACAGACTGAAAAAGTACTGAAAAATAGTGATTTATTCACACACAAACCTATACTTTGTCACAAAACAAGTTAAATCTTAATTAAAAGCAACAAGCAAACCAGTTGGTTCGACTGTAGATTTATATTATAATGAGATATAATTTATTTATTTATTTATTTAATACACTACGGAATGATAATTCCAAATGGTATATAAGTAATACAAACAAATAATACTTAAAATACAAACAGAAAAAGAAACATTAGAAAGAGGGAAAACAAGAAAACAAACAGCCTGTATAATTTAAAATAAACATGTGTAGTTAAAATGTAATAAAATATGTGAAATCTAACTAAAGTTATTTGTACAAAATTTGTCTTTTTATCTTCGATAAACCAGAACGGAAGATATCACTGTCAGAATAGAGGCGGTTGTAGTTGTGTAACATTCTGTCAACAAAAGCATTGAGTCCATAGTTTGTACGGTCTGGACGTTCATAAAACAGTTGTTGCTGCCTTGTATGTCTATTGGGAACCAGTAATGTGATTAACTCTAAAAGTTCAGAGCAATCAATTAAATTGTTCATGAGTTTATACACAAAGAGAAGCAGTACATCGTTACGTCTCTTTTCCAGACTCTTCATTCCATACAACAATAGTCTGGTCTCATAGGGAAGATCTGAGTTGGGTAGTTAATGAATCGGTTTTGGACCTTTTCCAATTTTATTTGTGGGTGTTATAACTCGGAGTCCAAATAACTGAGCAATACTCGAGGATGCTGAGTACAAGGCAGTTGTATAAACTCACGATTGCTTTGGTATCGTTAATGTTTTAAGTCATCCACGTATAGCAAGAAGCGGTATACTCCAAGGCAGGATGCAACGTCATTGACAAAGAGCAGAAACAGAACAGGTCCAATGTGCGACCATTGAGGGACTCCAGAAGTCGCAATGATTTCTCGGGCTGAAGAGCCACTGATCTGTACATATTGTCGACGCTCAGAAAGGTAAGATTTGATCCACCCTAGGTCCGGTAATGCCAATTTCGGATAGTTTGTTCAACAGGAGCGGATGGCAGACGCCGTCGAAGGCTTTAGATAAGTCAGTGTAGATTGAGTCGACTTGGTGACCCGCCTCTATTGATGATAATAGAAAGTTTTGGTAAACTGCAAGGTTGGTGGTTGTTGAGCGTCCTCTATAAAATCCATGCTGTTCTGGAATAATATAATTTTTGAAAGTCAGGAAAATTTCGTCAGTTAATATAGCTTCGAACAGCTTTGGAAACGACAACCTTTTTAAGTTTGTTTTTCTTTTATTACGTGTAATCATATCCTCCGCATAAAATCCAGAAGATGAATTAGATTAGACCTATGATATTTTCATATGAAAAAAGAGGATAAACATATAAATACCAGCAGTTGCAAAAATCTTTGAACGATGTCACTTCAAAGTCAGATTGACAAGTCAGTGACAAAATGAGTAATAGAAAACAATTTTCAGGTTTTTTGCATCCACAAGCGAAAAAAATGGTATTAAATCCAATAATATATTACGAAAATGAAAATTCACCGGCCAACATCCAGGAGACAGTAGCAAAAGCTCTGGGAATCGGTATAAGGACTGTGTAAAAATTTGTGCACAAAAAAAAGCATAATTTACTACCGAAGATTAAGAAATGTACATGAAAAAAGCCAAAGACAGAAGACTTAAGTGACAATGTAAAAATGGATGTTCCTAATGCAATTTATGATTTATACACATCAATTTAATTTAATTTCTGGGGATTTTAACCTTTCTTCAGTGGAATGGATCTATGAAGACGATACCCTTGTTCCAAGGTCTTTAACATCGTTGGCCTCTGAAACTCAAACTGTGTCAATGAACTTTCTAGAATTGCAACAAATTAATTCTTTATGCAATCACATGGGTAGAACTTTAGACTTGATTTTTGCTGATGACTTTGTTAATGTTCGCATTTCATCTCGTAATTTACCCCTAGTAAATATTGACCCTTACCATCCTGCGATTGAATTGATGTATAAAATTGAATATGTTCCTCCAATAAAAAGTTACAATCAAGTAAGTGTATATCAATTTCATCAAGCGAATTTCCATGAACTCAATCTTTTTTATAAGCAATCGGATTGGTCTTTCTTATCATCTCCTGACATCAACAGGATCGTTGAAACCTTCTATGAGGTTTTGCTTCGGGGAATCGATATTCACGTTCCCAAGAAAACCATGGTTGACTGCAAGTACCCAAAATGGTTTGACCTCCCATTGAGAAGGCTTATTGGACAAAAGAATCGCCTATATAAGAGGTATAAAAGGACTGAACAACAAGCTGACTATCTAGCCAATTCGGACATATGACGTGAAGTAAAGTTTCGAACTGACATGTGCTATCTTACATATGTCACGCAAACTGAATTACTTATTCCGGAAAATATCAAGTACTTTTGGTCATTTGTTCGTAACTTGAGAAGAGACTCTGGTATGCCTAGTGTTATGAATTATGAAGGTGAAGAAATTATGGGTTCAAATCACATCGCTAATGCCTTTGCAGCCCATTTTCAGTCCTGCTATTCACACCATGAAATTTTAGATTTTAGTCAGATCAGTCCCATAAGTTCTTCAGGGAAACTACTAGCGACATATTATTTTACAGAGGCAGAAATCTGCACTAAAATAGATGGCCTTGATGTTTCTAAGAGGGCTGGTCCTGACAGAATTCCCACTATCTTTTTGAAAAGGTGCTGTCAGTCCTTGTCTCAACCGCTATGTGTAATTTTTCAAAGATCTTTTGATCTAGGTTCATTTCCTGATATTTGGAAATTTTCTACACTGATTCCGATCTTTAAATCCGGTGATAAAAGCGATATAAAGAACTACAGAGGTATCTCTTTGCTTTTACATATCCCAAAGCTGTTTGAGGCAATTATCACTGATCATTTATTTGAGTCTTTGAAACACTACATTACGAGTATGCAACATGGTTTTTATCGCGGTCGCTCAACTACTACAAATCTTGCGATGTTCCAAAATTACTTAATTACATCTGTCGAAGCTGGCAAACAGATTGATGCTGTTTACACGGACATATCCAAGGCTTTTGATAGTGTTTGTCATCAGCTTTTATTATTAAAATTGCAGCAAATTGGTCTTTCTGGAAGTTATTTGGAGTGGATCAGATCTTATTTGTTTAATCGTCGACAACAAGTCAACATTTGTGGTTCAGTTTCTAGGGAGGTTATTGTGACATCGTGTGTCCCACAGGGTTCACATATTGGTCCAGTGCTCTTTCTACTTTTTATAAATGACATAGTATCTTGCTTTAGAGCGTCCAAGTGTCTTTTGCATGCAGACGATTTAAAATTTTTTGCTCCCATTTACACTGACTCAAATGCACTGCAATCTGACATTGGAAGGCTCGTCAACTGGTGCAGCACTAATTATCTCCATCTTAACATATCCAAGTGTAAAATGCTCCGTTTTCATAAACGGATTAATCCTGTTCTCTCCTCCTACTTCATAAATGATGTAACACTAGAGGTTGTTAGTTCTTACACTGACCTAGGTGTTATTTTTTATGACAAACTAACATTTAATCTGCATATTGACAGCATTGTACTCAAGGGTTTTAGATTGTTGGGCTTTATAAAAAGGAATACAAGGCATGTGACGGACACCAAAGCAATTGTCTGTCTGTATTACTCACTGGTACGGAGTGTTTTGGAGTATTGTTCAACAATATGGAGTCCATCATACCAGTGCCATAACGATAGAGTTGAAAAAGTACAAAATAGATTTGCAAAATACCTCTTGTATAAATTTAATTTTCCATATCAGGATCTATCGTATAACACTAGAGCTCTTCTATGCGGCCTTCAAACCCTTGAATTTCGGAGACGTAAGGCACTTCTTGTCTTTCTGCACAAGCTGATAAAGAGAGACATTGATTGTGAAATATTGTTGGGGTCGGTCTCATTTCTGGCACCTATTAGGAGAACAAGACAACCTCAGCTGTTCTTTGAAAGATACCACCGTACAAATTATGGGTCTGGCGCATTTATTGACCGAGTAGTGTGTAATTACAATCGTCATTTCGCAGAATATGACATCTTTAGACTTTAGCACTTTGCAGCTAAAAAGGCAGCTAAATGGATTGCTTTTGTGAGGTTTTTTACACTTCGTATTCATATGGATTTATGTATTCCTTTGTAATTTTTTTTTGTGTCTGTAAATGTGTATTTGTGTATCAATTTTTTTTCTCTATTTTAAATGTTTGATGTAGTTACTGTTTTTATTGGGTCTCTCGATTTTGACTTTTTTATTTTGACCTTGTTTACGAATCCGTACCATTTAGAATGTTTAGCATTCTGTAGTGTACGTTTCAGAAGGACCACTTGTCCGATGCGTGCATCGGCTACTTCCTTCCTTCCAAAAAACTAATATAACCCTTCAAGTTTTAAAAGAAAAATCGAGGCATATTGGAAATTGGACTAAAATCGTTTTCAAAATTAATAAAAATGTTGGGTTTTTGATATAAAAAGGACTGTAATCGAAGATTTTTATGTGAGTTGCCACATATAGCAAGTCAGCGTATCCAGTTTTTAAAGAAATACACGGAAAATGTTAATTCAAAATTTAGAAAAGTGGTATTTTTAGACGAGACTTGGATATTTTATAATGGAAGTGGTTCAAAATCTTGGCAGCAACATCCAAAAGTATGGACTACCATGATAATATGAACTGCGAACTGTTTGAAAAGTGGTTAAAAGAACAACTGATTCCAAATTTAGATGCTCCATCTTTAATCATTCTGGACAATGCATCTTATCATTCAAGAATCTTAAATAAACAACCTACTTCATCCTGAAAGAAAAGTGATATTTATGACTGGCAATAAAACAAAAACAAAATCCTTTAACCAATATTCTGAAACTAGAACTTCTTTTAATGGCAAAATCTACTAAAAAAACAACAATATATGCCATAGATGAAATATTGTGGGAAAATGGACATGAGGTTTTACGACTGCCGACATACCATTGCCAGTTTAACACAATAGAATTAATATAGGCTGGGGCAAAATCATATTACGAAAAACCCTTGAACAATGGTCTTACATCAGATGAAGTGCAAATTGTTTTGCAAGACTCATTAAATTATATTACGCCGGAGTACTGGAAGAAATCTGTGGAACATACAGAGAAATTAATATGGGATTGGTGGAATCGAGAACGAGTCGAAATAGCACCAATGATCATTGTGCCATTTGAGGATGACTCAGAAGATGAGGGCTTTTTAAGTGATGATGATATTTTTTAGTCAATAATATTAAAAAGTTTCTGAAGAATTATATTAGTCTTTGACGTGTATAAATCATAAATTGCATTATGACTATCCATTTTTGCAGTGTAACTTAAGTCTTTTCCCTTTGGATTTTTTGTGCACATTTCTTATTCTTTTTCGGAAGTAAATTATGTTTTTTTTTCATGCACAAGTTGCTGTACATTCCTTAACCGAATCTCAGAACTTTTGCCACTGGCTCCTGGATATTAGCCAGGGAAATTTAATTTAAAAATTTTTTTATTAGATTGACACCATTTTTTTGTTCACTTTAAGTACATTTGTAATTCTGTACGCAATAAATAAATAATTATAGAAGAATACTTGTTGCAATTTTACAGCGTGTTTAAAATAAGTAAATTTTTTTATTAATTATATGACAAAATTTGATATATAGATTATATATATATGGTTAAAATAATGTTTTTCTTGGACCTCTTTGAATATTGTTAAATTGTGTATTCTTGGGATATGGTCTTTAGTTTAAAAAATAACTACATTAAGGAAGTAGCACAAATCTTTATTATTGACCTTTCGGCCGTACATTTAGACCTTTTTCAAAATATAAATAGTAAAAAGAAATTTGAGAAAATCTCTGTGTTTCGGTCATAGTAATCCATTTAGTCGCGTCACAGACATTACACACATATGGTATTAAAATTCATTTTATTAAAAATCACCGATCAAAACAATGGTGACACATTGAGAGACAAGACAAGACGTTCACCTTTACATTCATTACATAAATATATGTATATATACACATACATATATATATATATATATATATATATTGATTTTTACTCCTTCACGGATGGAAAAATACAATGTGTTTTCATTCCGGGTGTACATCCGTTCACTACTGTCGTTCTGAAAAGAACAGTTTTGCTGACGTTTCGCCAAAATCACATTTGGCATTTTCGAAGCTTTCTTTCTCGCGTCCGAATAGAGACTGTCTGAGTCTATATATATATATATATACATATATATATATATATATATATATATATATATATATATATATATATATATATATATATATATATATATATATATATATATATATATATATATATATATATATATATATATATATATATATATATATATATATATATATATATATATATATATATATATATATATATATATATATATATATATATATATATATATATATATATATATATATATATATATATATATATATATATATATATATATATATATATATATATATATATATATATATATATATATATATATATATATATATATATATATATATATATATATATATATATATATATATATATATATATATATATATACACTCCGCCAAGAAAGTATCGCATCACTCGAAAAAACGGAAATATTTTTATTTTATCTTCAAACATCGACTGGTATTTCTTGATCTAAAAGATTAAAATTCCATTAACGCAAGTAAAAAAGGTACGCTTTGTGTTCAAAAAAGGCATATAAACATCTTTATCTACATTCATTGCATTTAGTGTCTTGTAAGTCGATATTTTGTTTCGTTCAAAACTACGCTATTTATTTTGTCTAAGTGAATTTTGAGAATCCTATTGAATATGGAAGGTCGTGCGAACGTAAACTTAAATTTGCCAAGAGATCTAGTGGTTAGAATTATTTCTTTAGTTGAGGATGGGCGGAGTCAGCGATATGTCGCTGCCTTAGTTGGAGTCAACCAGTCGACAGTATCTCGAGTTGTTGCTAGGTACCATGAAACAGGAGGGTATGAGAGACGACCAGTACCAGGCCGGCCGCAAGCAATTACGCCAGTGGACCGTCGATTTTTGACTCTCCAAGCGCTACGTCGAAGACATGTTACTGCAACACAACTCCAGCAAGAGTTAGTTGCAACTCGAAATGTGCGGGTATCTTCGGAAACTGTTAGAGAAATCTTAAGACAGTCTGGAATAAGAGCTAGAGTGGCTGCCACTGCCCCTCGTCTCACCAGGGACCACCGTGTAGCACGATTAGAATTTGCAAGGGAACATGTTGAGTGGAACATTGATGACTGGGGCAACGTACTCTTTACAGATGAGTCAAGATTTTGCTTATACACATCAGATCGCCGAATACCTGTGTATAGACGAGATGGGGAGCGCTACGCCCAATTTAACATAAGACCTTCAACCAATTTCGGTGGAGGGTCCATTATGCTTTGGGGAGGAATATCTTTGAGGGGTCACACAGAATTGGTACTGCTTGACGGGGGTTCCATCACTGCTGATAGGTATATAAGAGACATTTTGGAGCCACATGTTGTCCCTTATATGCCATTTATCGGTGACAATGCTATCCTAATGCATGATAATGCACGTCCCCATGTAGCTAGGATAGTTACTGAATACCTTCAGGAGGTAAATATCAGAGTTTTGGACTGGCCCGCGTCCAGTCCAGACTTAAACCCAATTGAACATGTTTGGGACTATCTGTACAGAAGGGTTAGAGCTGGAAACATCCCTGCAACCGATCTCCAACATCTCCAACAACTCTTAACTGCAGAATGGGAGAATCTGGACCACGGGTATTTGGAGGCCTTGATTGGGAGCATGCCAGAACGTTGTCGGGATGTTATAAGAGCCAGAGGAGGCAATACAAGATTCTAAAATGATATTTTGTTATGTTAAATGGTTTTTTCTTTCGTAATGTTAAATTTCGAATTTTTCCTTAATTTACATTTAGTTCAAAAATCTAAAAATTAGTTAAAGTTGTTTTATGTTCTTTATTACATTTTTTCACAAAAATAGATTGAAATATTTCTAAAAAATGGATATCTACCGAAAAAAAAAATTAGTTTCTTTTTAATGTTAAGAAATTGTAGTGATGCGATACTTTCTTGGCGGAGTGTATATAGATATGTATATATATATATATATATATATATATATATATATAAATAAATATATATATATAATGTGTTTTCATTCCGGGTGTACATCCGTTCACTACTGTCGTTCTGAAAAGAACAGTTTTGCTGACGTTTCGCCAAAATCACATTTGGCATTTTCGAAGCTTTCTTTCTCGCGTCCGAATAGAGACTGAAGTGTTGGTGACTGCGACGCTTCCTTTTATACCCCCACTCGGGGCCGAAGGTTATATCTGCGCAGGCGTTGGTCGTTATTTATGTTTTCCGGATGGTGCTGTTGTTGTTGCGCTAATTGCGCTTGAGTTTTTGCGATTTTAGATTTGTCGATTATTGTCTTCCATACTGTTGGTAGTTTTAATGATTCGTCCCTTTTATTCAAATCACCTTGTTTTTCAATTTCTATGGCTTCTCGGATTATTCTGGTCTTATAATGTTCTATATTGGCAATCTCCCTACACCCATCGAAATTTATTTTATGGCCGGTTTCCTGATGATGTAGGAATAAAGCTGAGGTTGTTTGTTTATTTCTGATGCTGAGTTTATGCTCTTCCACTCTTGCTGATATTCGCCTGTTAGTTTGCCCTACGTACAACTTTTCACAGTCCTGGCACGGAATGCTGTACACTCCGTGGTTTTCCAGTTTGATTTTATCTTTTGGGTTTCCGAGTAGTTTACCTATAGTTGTTTGTGGCTTGTGTATTGTTTGTATGTTGTGTTTCCTCAGAATTCTTCCGATTCTGTCTGTTGTGCCTTTTACATATGGTAAGACTACTCGTTGCTTTCCCGGGTCATATTTTTTGTTGTTCGTTGTTCGGGAAACCTGTGCATTAATAGCTTTCTCTATGGTGCGATTTGTGTAGCCATTTTTCTTTAAAGCACTAGATACTACCTTAAGTTCGTTTTGTCTCGTCTGTGTTTCAGTTAGTCGCACGGATCTAGATATTAGAGTATTTGCCACAGCTTGAATTTGTGCTGGGTGATGATGTGATTTTGCATTTAAATATCTGTCTGTATGTGTTGGTTTTCTATACACGGTGTATTCGAAATGTCTGTTATGTAGTTTTGTGACCAAAACATCTAAAAATGGTAGTTTGTTGTTTTCCTCTATTTTCCTATATAATATATATATATATATATATATATATATATATATATATATATATATATATATATATATATATATATATATATATATATATATATATATATATATATATATATATATATATATATATATATATATATATATATATATATATATATATATATATATATATATATATATATATATATATATATATATATACATATTATTATATATATATACATATATATATATATTATATATATATATATATATATATATATATATACATATATATACATGTATATATATATATATATATATACATATATATACATATATATATATATATATATATATATATATATATATATATATATATATATATATATATATATATATATATATATATATATATATATATATATATATATATATATATATATATATATATATATATATATATATATATATATATATATATATATATATATATATATATATATATATATATATATATGTATATATATATATATATATATATATATATATATATATATATATATATATATATATATAGTATATATATATATATATATATATATATTATGTATATATTTGACGAAATTAGATCTCACGAGGGAAGTAATAACTAATTATCTTGTGTTTTTTACAAAAGTGTATAATATTTTTGCAAAATAAAATTTTTTTGTTATCACAATACAAAAAAAAAACAAGTTTTCTTTGTACAGGAGTGGCCCGCATTTCAATAAATGACACTGTATAAGTGGTTAGATTTTTAGGTCAAGCGGGGCTCATAATTTTTGGTAATTGATAAAAAAATCTCACTTTCATTAAGTGGCTATATAAGCAGAACATATCCTGATTGTTCCACTGATTCGAACCGCCTTCTGACTTTATTACGTCGCTTGCCATTTTGTGTATTCTTGTTTTTGCCAACCAAAAAATTTTAACAAATACATATTTTGCGAATTTTCTTATTTAGTCCCTCAGCATTTAATATATAAAATAATATTAAGTGGCTATCTTAATAATATTGCGTAATATAATAAAAAAAAATATTTTCTTTCTCCCTGTATATTTGTAAATAGCCCATCGAGATTTAATAGCTCGATAAAAGAATCACACAACATTTTGGTATTCACTGTGTTTTCTGATTTGATTCATAATGTTGGTGATCTTTGGACCCGCACGATAAGACCGCATTCGACTATATCTCTACCATAACCATTTCTGATAATAACTTTGAGAACTTAGAAAATATAATTTTGGAAAATTGTGCCTAATGCTACAAACTGAACCTTATTGTGAACGAATCTGAAACCTCTTTCATAATGGCTTTATGTATGAGTATAAGAAAAGAAACACCTTGGGATCCAATTTTGAAGTTATGCAGTAAACAAAATTTAAATTATGTATATGGATCAACACAAACAAAGTGTAATTTTGTAAGGTATGTTGCCAGTAAGTTAAATATGCCTTATTTCACAGAAATGTAAAAAAATTTAGAGACAAACTTCTAAATAGTTACTATGCATTCGTGTACAGTCATCTAAGGTATAGTATTCTTTACTGGGGCTATCAACAGATTTAAAATATTTATATCACAAAAAGGAATAATTAGAAAAATCTACTGATTGAGTACATTGGAAATAACATTTAGCCAGATTTTATTGACATTTGGAACTACATAGTTATGATAGAAGAAATGCTGCAAACATTTACATTCCTCCTTACAAAAACAAGCATGTTTCAAAAAGTTTGATGTCATATTTAATTAGATTTTTACGAGGATTTTTAGACATTAACATGAAATAAATATAGATAATAGATTTGAATCCCATACTAAGTTTATGTGTAAAACGTACCTACCTAATTTTTTAATTTTCAATAACTTCTCAGTAAACTAAATAACTCACTTTATTAAACAATTAATTTTTCGCAGCGGTGGAGAAAACTTTCTGGACCTCGGTGCACATTTTTGAGGAAAACCTTCCCAAAGTAAGTGCCACTTAGTATCAGTCTTTAATCGTCCCCAGATCCTTATTACAGCTCCAGGATTGTATACTTCATAAATAAAAATTTCTCGTGGCACTACAACACTACCAAATCTACAAAAAAAAAATGAATATAGTAGTCTATAACATTTCACAATTTTCTGTGAACTAAAAGCATTTATATGTATTCAAATTTTTAAATAAAATATTCGAATTTGAATTTCTAATTTTTCCAGCTGTTTTCTTTAGAACTCTGAGACTTCCTAAATTTCCTTTTTATAAATGCAACCTTTGCTATTAGTTTGTCTCATAATATTAATTAATAATATTTTCTGCCTATGTTGATGTCTTTGTCTAGCAAGTTAGTTTTGGTAATTTAATCTTTTAACATATTTCTTGAATGTACTCATATTTAAAGACATTCTTTTGATGTTCTATTTTTTTTTTTTTATTTTGATTTATGGAATACGAATTGATAAGAGAAATATGCTGTTTGTCTTCAATATTTTCATCAACTGATACTGACTCAAATAAAAATAGCAAAGATTTTTATTTGGATTTAACATTAAAGTTAAAAAATATAATATTATTACCTTTGATAAACTTTAATAAACATTTGTTTTAGAAATAACACCTTTCCTTCAAGATTAAAAAAAGCTATTATTGCACCAATATTTAAAAAAGGCAACACTGAAATACCAGAAAACTATAGGCCTATCTCCCTACTGCCAGTTGTTTCGAAAATATTTGAAAAGTGTATGGCACTAAGATTGGTAAGTTTTTTTTAAACTAATGGTCTTTTCTCAAACTGTCAATTTGGCTTTCGACGGGGAAGGAGTACAACCATGGGCATCCTGGACCTGATTTCTTTTATAATAGAGACCTTCTATAGCAAAATGTATGGCACAGTCCTGTGATCTCAGCAAGGCTTTTAACTGTCTTGATCACAGTATTCTTTTGAAAAAGTTACAGTATTACAACTTCCTTAATGATAGTATAGAGATGCTTACATCATACCAGAGTAATAGAACTCAGATGGTGAGGTATAAGGGCGCATTTTCGGCAGAGAGAAGTGTTAATATTGGTGTTCCACAGGGCTCAATCCTGGGCCCAATTCTCTTTTTAATATATATCAATGACCTACCTACCAACAGTATAGCTAAATACACTCTATTTGCTGACGACACGACTTTATCTTTTGCTGATAAAACATTAGAAAACTCTTTGGGACTGTGCAGGACGAGGCTGAGCTGTGGTTCTGCTCTAACAGGCTGTTGCTTAACAGGATTAAAACGGGTAGAATGGTATTTTTTTGCGGAGTTGCTAGACTCAGGGCTACAATGGGGTCCACACCAGTCCACTGTTGCTGGTAGGTTAAATCAGGGAATATATACCTTATGGAACTTATCATCCTGTGTTTCTCCAAACATCTTGAGAATAGCTTACTTTGCTCTTTTCCAGTTGCATGTCTCATATGCAATCCTCGCTTGGGGACACTCTTTGGGAGTTCATAGACTGTTTACCCTCCAAAGGAGAGCAGTGAGGATTCTCGCTCATCTGAATTACCGGGATGATTGTAGGGATGTCTTTGCTTCGTTGGGAATACTTACTGTACCATGCTTATATATTCTAGAAAATCTTTTATATGCCAAAAGGACCACAACCTACCTGACTCATGATGAAATACATGAGTATGATACAAGATATAAAAGGGACCCTGTACCCCTTTACTGGCGCCTCAAGAGGTGTCAGGACGGTCTTGGATTTTGGCCCATAAAATTGCATAAAAGTGCATTCATTTTATTCGTTTCAGGAGTTTTTAAATTTTACATTTTAGATGTGATATAATTATTGTGTAAATCATTGTGTTGTTTTTGCAATTCAAACTTTAATAATGTATGTGTGTGTCATCACTCTAATAATTTAGGACCTATATGTTTACTAGAAATTGAGTTTATTGTGCTTTTTATTATAGTTTATCCTTCTACTTTGAATACATTTACGTGTGTAAACATTTTACCAGATGTATTTGACATGAATAAATAAATTGAAATTGAAATTAAATATCCATCAACCCAACAGTATAAACCTGCCCAGGATATAATTTAAATGATATAATCGATAAAAAATACAGAAGTAAATAAATGTAAGCACAGCCTTATTTTAAAACGCTAAATTATCTTAAAGTTACTTTCTGAACACAGTTAAATTTTTGGTCTTTTTTATATGTTCTAGTATTTCATTATAAATATTGATACAAGAGTAATGTAATCACTTTCCTTAATAAAAAAGTAAAATAACTTACTCTAAAGTCACAAAGTCCTCTGCAGCCAGGAGATCAAAATCCTGAGGTCTATATTCCTTCTGGGTGGCTTCGCTATTCTTCCACCATCTTCCATAGGACCTCTAAAAAATAGAGGCAAGAATTAAGTTATAGCAAACAGGTACATATAAAAAATAAAATAAAGTTTCTTAAACTAGTTATAAACAATGCACAAGGCTCTCCGCTGCTGGTCTTGCATTACTTCTCATTACTGCTTTCAAAAACAGTATTGAATATATTATAATGTGAGACTTGAAGGGGAAAACAAGAAAGAAAATTGAAGTGAAATACATCTGTTAATGATGTAAACTATTCAGATATTACAATAATTGCCAAAATTATTAATTGGTACTTTTTCTTTCTCCTACCATAGAATTGGAAACAATGAGAATAATCTATTCCCTCAAAAACACTAGTTCGACCGGACCGGATGAGCTCCCATTAACCCACACATCTATACCATTCCCAATCAGAAGAATTTTGATATGGTGAGGCATGATATCTTACTGTAGTTTGGGAATGGTTCAGATCTTATCTACAAGAAAGGAAACAATATGTGTCAATATGTAATGATGGCAAAAAATATACTTCGTCTGTGGATAATGTTAACTTTGGAGTACCACAAGACATGTTTTTCGAGGTCAAATTGTTATGTGTGCAGATGACACAACATGGGAAAAGTTAAAACTGATAATGCAATAAAAGAAATATCAGATTGGTTTAATGCCAACAAACTTAAATTGAACTATGATAAGACCAATTATATAGTCTTCAAAAACAGAAACCTAACTTTTGACCATGATATACTATGATTGAAAATACTAAAATTAATTGTGTATCTGAAACTAAAATTCTGGGCCTAATGATTGACAATCAACTTAAATATGATGGTATAAGGCTGAATTCTATGTTATTTACTGCATTTTCTTAGGGATATAGTTTCAGCAAGTGTGTTGAGAGCGTTTATTATGGATACCTTCATTCAAGAATGTGTTACGCTGTGCAGTTCTTGGTAGGTGAAAGAGGCAGCTTGTCAATTTTTAGAGCACAAAAAATGTTTAAGAATCATGAATAAACTTGATCCGAGAAAATCCTGTAAACAATATTATAAAAACAATAAAATCGTAACCCTTCTGTGTTGTTATATTTAAATTGAAAAAACACATTTAACTATCTCTAGAAGATCTAAAAAAGTTGCACTACTGTCAATTTCTCAAAGTTAGTCTTTAATATAAGAAGGGTAAGGGACACTAATACATTTTTTTGTAAAATGATTGATAATAAAATATTGTATTATATACTTACTTTCTAGTCTCAAAGTATAATTCTTCTCAGATAATGAGGTTTTATTTAAGGTATTGATCTACAATAGGGTCGAGTGGGGCAAAAGTAAACGATTTTGACAAAGTCAGTTCTTTCCCTTATTCAACTGATCTGAAAAATTGTTTTACCTCGTAATTTGAAATTACGATTGCGTCATAATCATTATTGGACCATATAGATTAGGATACAATGGATAGAAAATTTTTTAATGTAACCACAGTTGTTTAAAACCTGTTTTTTTTTAAATTGTCCATGTTTACATTTACCCCAGTGTGTTCGGGGTAAATGTAAACGTCTATATCCAAAACCAGCCAGCCTAATGTGATATTTTAAGGGGCATTTGTGAACATTCAACATCCACACTTGTTTCCAATATTCATATGAAGTATAGATACATGTTTACATTTACCCCTTAAAGAAAAAAAAAACAGTATTATTTCTAAAGCTTTTATTCGAACACTAGTTATAAAAACAGTCATTACTTCAGATTTGAACCCATATATCAATATTACAATAATACCATACGATAGGAACCACAATGGTATATCTTCATTTCAAAATCATAATTCTTAAACTACAAGAAATCAAAATAAGACTTCTAATTTATAATTAGATTTCTTTGACAGGGACTCTTTTTTTCAAAATGATAAAATATTCTTTGTCCTTTCATTTTAATTTTAGGGAATGGTAACACACCAATTATCTGATCTTCAGTTATGAAACTTTTATCGTTAGCTTAGACACTAAAATTTTGTTTTGTATCATCAATGCTTTTTATTGAGCAAGTATGAAACTTCCATTCTTTAATTCTTCAAGGGGTGTCTTGGTTACTGTAACAGGATCTTCTTCGACTGAAAAATCCTCCTCCCAAGGACTGTCTTCGTCATCAATGATTATCGATTTTTCACTTTCTTCACTTGAGGTATCTTCATTCCTGTTTGTCCTTTTCTTTTTTTTGTTTTTTTCATTGGACGTTTTTCGCTCCATTTTTCTTTTTGGGGGTTCTGGCTTAACATTTTGTTTTGGTTCTGTTTTCTTAGCCTTTTTTTCTTGTGCCTCTTTCAATCGTTTTAGAACTTCCTCTGTAGTCAAGATTTCGCCATAAGTTTGCAATTTTAACCTAGGAACAATTTTCTTTTTCGGAGAATTGGAGAGCTCTATAGTTCGTACATTTTCCTTTTTCTCAGGTGATTTGAAAAACAGGTTCTTAAGTGAAGTTTCATCGGAACTACCAGTTTGTAGATTGCTTTCACAATGCTCCTCGGGGTTTCTTTCGGGAAGTGATTTCTTTAAACAACCAAGTGTGCATGTTTCAGTTGCAAAATGCTTACAAGTCATACTATTTTTTTCTTTGAGTGCTGAAGTTGCTGGTGCATGAGATTCTGCCAGGCCTAAGTCCTCATTTGTTTGATTTGCACTTACAGATGTTTGTTGCTGATTTTGTAAAATCGTCAGTTCACTTGATCCTGTGACGTTAAGAGGACTGCGAACAGCTGATGTATGACCTGTGTCCTCGTTTGTTTGATTCGCAGTTTCAGATTTTTGTTGCTGATTTTTCTTCAGGTATTCTTCCTCAACTTCAACTTCAACTCATGTTTTCTGAAAGCTTTTTTGGTAAACTTGCCTTTATCGACTGGAAAAATACCACAATTTTTAAAGCCTGATATGATGTTTTCCGATTTCATTGATAATGACCAAGTTTCTCCAAGCATCCCACAAATTCTGGTTTAGACAAATGGCTAGTTCCTTTCCCCATTTGTTTTTTCCCAAATCTAATTAACTTTTTTTCCCAATGAGTTTTTACAGGACCAAAGAGACATTTGTCCAAAGACTGCAGCATATCTGTAAGATGACTTGGCAGCTTGATAAGTGTAATGTTATTGGCGATGGCTTCTTCAACAATTCGGACACTAATATGACTCGAGTGTCCATCATAAAGGAGAACACATGCTTGATTTGGAAGGCCTTTGTTGTCACGAATGTTTCTTATGTGAGATATAAACGCTTTTGTAAACCATGTATAAAATTGTGGTTCCTCCATCCATCCGTTCTTAGACTGTTCCTGGATATGCATGTTCAGATGTCCACCTTGCCTGGATTCCTGCTCCCTTAAATACTATCAGAGGTGGAAGTACAGAACCGTTAGCTCCTACACAAGCTAACACAGTTGTGGATTCCCGCCCTGATTCCCCAGAAAGTCTTGCTAAAGGTACAAATTTCTGTCCAATAGCCTTTAGGCGACTAGGGTCGCTTTTGAATCCTGTCTCATCCGCATTGTAGATGAAGCAAGCCTTGTCTTCTCCATCAATGCTAAGACAGGACAATGTGTTTTGTAGATCATTATAAAATTGGTATATGACTTCTGGTCTTCTCATCTCCTTACAACATTTTTGTAAGTGTTCTGGTTTCTTTATTGATAGAATATCATTGTGGCGCTTCAAAAAAGCATAATACCAGTCATTTCCTGGCCTATCGTTATTAAACGGAGCTACCAAATTGTTAGCTCTAACATATTCTTGAATGAGATTCAAAAGCTCGTCCTTATCACAGGGGTATCCTGAGTTTGCTTGAACTAGCAGACATTCAACAATTTTGTTTTCCAAGTTCAGTGTAAAAGTTTTGTTACGGCCACGACTGGCATCGATTGAGGTTTTTCTCCCGTTAATTCTTTGTGAAATTACAAAATCAAAATCAAAATCAAAAATCAAAATCAATTTTATTAATGTATAAATTATAAAAAATTTTACATACGTCAAATCACAGTTACAGGTAAGAAATACATTGTATATAAAGAACATTTTGACATTCATGAAGAAATACGATATACAGCACATTCAGGATATTCCTCAAGATACAGTTAATCACATACACTTAGAACATTAAGTAAACAGTTACCAAACATTTAATTTAAAATTCATATAAAATATTGTCATTGACAAACTCTGCAATAGAGTAATATGCTTTTTTTATTAAAAATTTTTTTATCACTCCTATGTATTTTTTTTCATTTAACTGGCGTACACTGACAGGAAATTTATTCAGAAAGAGTGGGGCAAAATACGATGTTCCGACTCTTGATTTTTTAAGTCTTAGGAATTCTATATCAAGTTGTTCGGACTGTCTAGTATTATGGTTATGCAGATCGCCTCGGAGTGACCATAAGGTCAGGTTCCTTCTGGCAAAGATTAGGCAGGATAGTATAAACTGGCAAGGCACCGTGAGTATACCCATTTGTTTGAAAAGCTCTCTAAAGTCCGCTCGGTAGGCTAGGCCGTGCATTACTCTCAAGGCCCTCCTCTGGAGACGAAAAATTCTCTCACTGTGTGTAGAGTGCCCCCACGCTAGGGTTGCATATGTGCTAGTCGAGTGGAAGAGAGCATGGTATGTCATGGTAACAATGTGGTCCTCCACTCCTGATCTCAGGCTTCGAAGAACGTAAATTATTTTGGAGAGCTTTTTGGCTATTTCATCCACATGCTTCTCAAAAGTCAGGCGAGGGTCCAGGTAGACCCCCAGGAAGCGAACACTCTCAGGGTTTCGAAATTTATGGTCACGCAGGCTGAATATGATATTTTCAGTCTTATCCTTATTTAATAGGAGTTCATTTGCATTAAACCATTCACTGAGACGCTCAGCGTCCCCCCCCATGCCCGTCATCAGTTCCTCGTAATTATTGCTCACAGTAAGTGCGTTTGTATCATCTGCAAACAAAATTAATTTGTCTGCAGCTACATCGATATCATTGATGTAGATTAGGAAAAGCAATGGAGCAAGTACAGAACCCTGGGGGACACCCCTAGTAATCCCACCTGTTTCCGATAGCAACCCTCCAACTGATGTTCTTTATAGTCTGCCTGTGAGGTAGCTCGACAACAATCTGATGCTGGAGTCTGAAATATGGTAATACTTTAGTTTGGTGATGAGGATCTCATGCGATATACAATCGAAGGCCTTTGATAAATCACAAAAGGTGGCGCCTACAAAGTCTCCACCCTCAAAGCCCTCAACCACATACCTCACAAGATCACATACCGCCTGTGTTGTCGAGCTATTTTTTCTGAAACCAAATTGAGAACTGGAGAAGAGCCTCATACTTTCAAAGTAGGCATATAGTTGGTCTTTAAGTAGGTGTTCAAAAATTTTAGATATGCAAGGTATTATTGTTATTGGCCGGTAATTGTTGGGATCATTTTTGTCTCCTTTTTTGAAAATAGGAATTACTTTTGATGTTTTAAATTCTGATGGATATATTCCTTCTTTTAAGCAAATGTTAAAGAGATTTGTAATGGGCTGGATAAGAACGTTTTTTATTTTTTTCAACAAAAACATATTCATGCCATATATGTCCTTGCTTTTTTTGGGCTTTATTTGATTGATTGACTCTCTTACCTCATTAAAGGTGACCTCGCGGAAGTGGAAGCAACCCATTGGGGGGCATACGGCGTATGACTCTCCACGGGCTCTTATGTAGTGTTCGAAGTCTCTTTTGGGTGGCCCTACCTGACTCACTATGTTATTTGCAATATTTACAAAAAAGGTATTGAATTCCTCAGCTTCAATAGGTGGATCATCTGTCTGATTCCTCATCCTGCCTCTGCCACCAAGTTCATTAATGACATCCCATGATGCCCTCATGGGATTGTCAGCATTTGCAATATATGCAGAGTTTGCTGTTTTTTTAGCCCGGACGATGGCATGCCTGTAATGTTTTTTGGCAGCTCTTAATTCTTCAGCAATGAGCCCACTGCCAGAGTTTATATACAGTTCGTTAAGTATCCTAACATTCTCACGCATTTCTCTCATAGACTCATTAAACCAATTTACTTTTGTGTCTTTATGATATTTCATTTTTTTGACAGGGAAGGACTCATTCATACTCGCTCTCATTACATTCATAAAAGATTCACACTTCATACCAGCATCACAGTCAGACCGTAAAAAGTTCCAGTCTGTGGATTCTAAGAGTTGATATATCGTATTTATGCCACTTTGAGTAATTAGTTGATGGTAGGTTGTAGTGTTACCATTCATGTTTTTATTCAAACCAGTGTCAGTGCTTACCTCGAGAGTTATCTGTATGGCTCTATGGTCAGACATCACAAGGTCTGCTACACCCGCATCACAATTCAAAATATCGTCAAAGTTTATAAATATATTGTCTATGCATGCATTTAGCCTTGTATTGTCAAATATTTTTTGCTTAAGATTATAAGAGTGAAGTAAATCTAAGAATAAACATTTATTGTTTGAAAGACTATTTAGATTTATGTTAAAGTCCCCATTTATTATGATATAGTGGGACTTTTTAGATAAAATGTTCAAAATACTATTTAGAATGTCCATAAATACCTCAATGTTCCCATTTGGGGGTCTATATACAGTAACAATCAGAATATTGTACAGTTTTATTTCAATTGCCGATATTTCACAGTTTGTTTCAAAAGACATATTTACAATTTCAGACATTTCTGTGCACATAATTCCCTGTTTTGCTAGGATGAGGGTCCCTCCACGTAATTTATTGTTCCTGCAGAAATGACTAACTACTGAATACCCCTGGATATTGAGACAATCTATTTCTTCTTTCTTCAGAAAGTGTTCACTAATGCATATTATGTCATAATTGGTTTTGTCTTGGAGCAGGGCTGCTTCAAGTTCAACTAATTTATTTCTGAGTGAGCACATATTTTGATGGACTACTGTTAAGTTTGTAGAGCTGCCTACCTTTTGTTGAGAAGATGAGGCCGGTTCATGCGTAAAAAACGATTTATGCTTATTCCCTCTCCCCATAGGTTTGGTGTCATAACAGCTTCAAGTGACTCAGCAGGTATTTCCAGTTTGAAAGAGCTGACATATTGTTCCCTTCTCGTTCTCATTTTTTCACATTTACTCTCTATATTTACACTTTGTTTGATGTAATTCTCAATTTCATTTGGTTTGGTGCCCACTTCAAACCCAGTAATAATCAGATTAATTCTTCTTTTAGCTACCTTGAGGTTAAAAGTCTTGTTTTCTCCTTTAAGTGGTGGTGGTCTTTGTGGTCTGCTTCTACTTTTAACCATGTTCCATTCATTTTCCTTGGTTTCACCTTGCTTGTTTATATCACTATTACAGATGTTTATATTTTGATCCCCTGTTGAAGTTGACGCTGTTGAGGATCGAGTGACAGGTAATTTATTGGGGCTTCTATCACCCTTTGTTAAAGTTTTGTCTGCAGTAATATTAATTTTCTTTATGGCTCCCTCGTTCGTTTGTTTAGCAACTTTCTTTTTGGAGTTTTCAGGATTTGGGATTTGTGCAGTTGTAGTAGGTATAGAAGTTCTGGAAGATGATAGTAAATGTGATACCAGTGGTGTTTTATTTGGGCTATCTGTGTTTTTGTACAACTTTGTCGGGGTTAATTGAGGCTCTTGGTCCTTATTCTTGATTAATAGGTCTTTTATGCCCCCTAGCTCTCTGATAATTGGGCCTAGCCTTTCGTCAATAACATTTAATATACTTTTATCTATTGTCTTAGCGCTGTTTGTGCTACGGATTTCCTCTAATTTGGTGTTTAGGGATAAATTTTCTTTAATAAGTTGTTCATTTTCTTCTTTCATTTTTGTTAATTGATCCCTGAGATCTCCATTCATTTCCTGTAAGATATTGTTTTCAAACTTTACAGATTCATTTACTAATTTCAAATGTGTGTTTTCATCTACTAGTTCGGTGCAATCAGTATGATCCTGTTGGAGGTCCCCGGTTTCGATATTGTTCGCCGGTTTATCTGGCTTTAGCGACGGATTTTCACAGCATTTTTTAGTTTTTTTCTCAGCACAACTGTTATGGAAGTGTGTTTTGCAGTTCTCACATATTACTTTTTTGGTTACCGCACGACTTTTACAAAATCCGCAGGTCGTATTTACCATTAGTCTATCCCCTGCCATTTAGCTGTCGATAAAAAAAAAAAAAAAAAAAAAAAAATACAGCTATTGGAACATTATAATGTTCAAAAGCAGCTCGATAAGTCAAATTTTTGTTTTGAACATCGCTGACTGCATTTGCAAGATCCTCTTTGGTGTAGTCAGGTCCACTTGTCTTACGAATATATTTTCGAGGCATCTAAAACCAAGATACAATCAATATTAAATCGACTTAAAGTTGTTTACTTTTACCCCAGATTGAAAATGTTGTTTACTTTCACCCCAAAATATTGTTCACATTTACCCCTCACAATATTTTGAGAGGGGTAAATGTAAACACAAATTTAATATAAATTTCTTATAATCAGTTCTTAATCAAGCATAAAACAATAAAACAATGTATTTAAAATGCTATTCATAGCTGTAATTCCACTTACCTTTAGTTAAAAAAAAATAAAATCAAATTTCACGACACCAACCAAAACGAAAAACAGAATTTCCGCAGCACATCTGCCAAACGACCAAAACAAACTAAAATGCCGCGGGCCGCCAAAAATCACAAACATCGCGCGTACACTGAAAGAAGAAGGGATAAGCTTCTAGAATCGGCGGATATTAGAATTTTAGCGGCAAATTTGAAATGAAAATAGGCCGCGTTTACAATTACCCCTGTTTACATTTACCCCACTCGACCCTAATCCCTAAATAGTTGTTTTTAACTTGACTACTGGATGTTGTTTACAACTACTCTTAGTTGATAGGACTAGGATTTGTAATGGAATAATGGACCACAAAATTAATAAGTCATTGCTTACCAAACAATATGCCTCTGGAAAATCACCATAGGATGGATATTTGACATATTTACCAACCAAGTTAATAGGTGCATAAGAATAACTGCACTGATTATTGTATCTGGAACTACTGCTGACGACCGTCTGTACATACTGTTCTAGATATCTCATTTTAAAAAAATTTTCGATAGGTACAAACTTGGCCGTGCTAGCCATCGGAAGTCTCCTACATATACTTTTTTGCAATCGAAAATTAAAAAGCCTGGAAAAAGCTCTGTAACTTTTTTACATAAATCAGCTGCCTTCACCAATTACAGAAAATAACAAGAGTGAAGATAGTCCGATATTCGTCTATTAAAGTTTTTGCTTTGTTCGGAGGGTACCTGCCAGCTCGTTTATAAACTTAAATAAAATTGAATTGTTATGTTTGAAACACAATGAAATTTCCGTAATCGTTTAACATAAAAACTGACATACAAAAACGAGGCAAACATTTGTCATACAAAAATTGTTGATAATTTTGACGTTAGAAATAAATATAACCGTTTATAACTTATATTTTAAAAAAGTATGTAATAAAACATCAAAAATATCTAATTTTCAATTTAAGCATTTTTAAAAGACATAATAATATTTTGCACTAGTTTGCTGGGGTCTACCAATAGTGGCACATTCATAGCCTTTCCTGTCAAATTATGTCAGTATTTTTTCTAATTAAAATAACGCCAAAGAAAACGGAAAGAGTTTTTGTTTGTGTTTTCTGGTAAATATAAAATATGTGGCAATTACTAAAATTGCAATGTTTAATAGGAAATGTTTCTACTCTTTGTATTTGATATTGGTAGCCATTGTCACTCCAAAAAGAAAATGCAGTAAGTATTTAATTTTAAAATTCGACAAATTTTATCAAAGTTATTGTTTTTGAAACAGTTTATTATGGATATTTTATTGGATAAGTGTATCGGTACCGTGTTACCGTTGTACCGGCTAGGTGACAGAGCATCATGTTTAAAGCCATACTACCAAAATTCTTGTATTATAGCTTTAACAGTGATACCTACTCGCTCAGGCGCCTAGCCTGGTGCTAACCCTTTAACGATCCACTAGTCAGGAACGGCTCGACCGAAACCTTTTTCAAGTTTTTTTAACAACGCTTATAATTAATAAAAATGAGGATTAGGTTAAGTTAGGGTTGGTTACAAATTCAAAATTCTGGGACGATATTAAAAGGTTTGTCGATAAAACCATCATTAAAGTAATAAACCGTCATTAATACCATACTAAATAAAAATTCTGTTTTACAAAGAAAAGATATGTGGTAACGTCGGTATGTGTCGTGGTGTTTACCCAGACGTTTTTATTAATGTGATTTTTGAGTAGGTCCGGGATTTCGAAGGAGTCGGGTCGGGAGGTACATCCAGCTCTGTGGACCTGCATCCAGGTTGCAGTTTTGCCAGATCTGTAACCTAACCTGTAAAAACTCATCCTTAACAGTTATATGTGAGGTTACAGTTCCGTCATGCTAAAGTTTTATCAGGAAATAAAAAAGTACAAATAATAATGTGTTAATTTTATGAAGAATATTAAAAATCCTAATATATTTAACTCGAATCAAATAAGCAATACATTACAACACTCTATACACGTCTTTATTTTTCATATATTCTATTTGGCAAAAATAGATATTTTAATTTTTTTGTCTCATTGATACCTTAAAGTTAACAAACAGCTCAGTAATTATTGTAATATTTACAAATTTCTATAAACAGTTTCTAGGAACATTATTTTTCTAACAGAGATTACCGGTTGCAATTATCAGTTATCTGTCAATTTGTGTTACTTATACTGATTGTAAATGAGAGAACTAGACTGATAATCATAATATTATTTATTATATACATTTAAATACCTCGTCAGATTCAGCAGCAGTTCCAGGATGCAGTTCCCTCATAACTTTGAGTTTAACCAATTCATTTCGCCGTACGATGCATGTCCACGTAATCGGATCGGGTTATTTGGTTGCATGTTCGTTTTTAATCGCTCCGCTGACGCCCTGCCAGATCGGTCGCAGCATTGTATATCGTTCGAAAGGATAGGGGTCCGTATTCAGCAAGATCTACATCCATCAGTATCGATACCTGATACAGGTCCATGGATTCATATCCCTCCGAACCTACCCATCTCTAGTGCCTACCCAGGTGTAATCGGTTTTGAAAAATAAACGCAAAAATGACCATTTACCTTTATAAGTAAACGATTTATAAATGACTATAGCATAAAAAAAACGCATTAAATGCCTACTTTATTCAACAGATCAACTTTGTTTGGTAATAATTAAAATCTTAAGATAAAAACAACCTTTTAGGCACACTTTTGAACGTTTTTAAAAGTGATCGTGTAAATGATCATAAGTGACCTATCCATAAATGTCAAGTGTCAACTGATCAATTTATAAATGACCACTCATTTACTAACACTGAATGTTGCCAACACAACTTGTGAAAACTACCAGTTCATAGATTGAAAATTACCCGCAATGGCAATTTTATTCAAAGCGTCTGTGTTTTCAAATATCAGCAGTATAAAAAAAGTCCTCAATGTGAAGCTAAGTGCTTTCCCTAAGGATTCCTGAAACGAACACCTAAATCTTCGACTAGCCTTTTTCTGCAACCTAATTGAAGAAAACATTTATTCTTTCAATTCTTAGTCGAAAAATAATGAGGGGGGATGCAATTATCAGAATTTTTCAGATTATAGTATGTTCTTATTATTTTTTGCAAGTTTTATAATCATCGCATCAACTGATGTACTGTGACACGGCATACGGCTGACAGGAATCGAATCAGATTCTGAAGTTTCCAGCCCAACATCAGAATATTGAGACTCGTGCAGCAATTTCTAAATAAATATAGTTTTTTATTTATCATGTTATTCTATTTGCTTTTATGCTCTATTCAGTAATTAACGCTTTTTGTAAGCCTCAAGAATTGTTTGCACTTTTGCTCCCCAATGCATTTCACTAATAAAGGACCAATGCATTTCTTTAAAGAGGGGGAAAACCGATTACGTCAATAAAAAACTGCACTATTTAAAGAGGCTACTTGATAAAAATAATACTGCAGAATACCCGAAAAACTATTGGCGTATCAAAAAAAAACATGGCAAGGTATATTAATTTGTTTATTTTAATTACTTCTTATATCACTTCGACATTCATAGTTGACAGTAAAAGTACCTTTTAACACTGGAACACAATTACATTGAACTTCTGCATGGTGTAACAACTGATGAGGTCAAAGATGATTGTAACGGGTACAGAAAACTGAATAGACCTCTACTAACAAACTTGCTTTAATGTCGGCAGTCACTTCTCCATTTCGCTTGCAGAATAAAAATAAATTAAGCTTTCAAAATTATAATTTTTATATAAGTAGAGAAAATAATTTAGATGGCGCTGCGGTAAATCGTTGCCAAACAAAAAGTATTAACTTCTGCCAACCTAAACATTTCGTTCAAAATTACTGCTTTACCCGAGAATAGGCACTATTCGGAAAAATACCCGAAATTCGGTTAATTACCCGGTGATTGGCAAACTGATTACACCCAAACCCAAACTCACTATACTAATTTTGCCATAGATCTCTATTCCCCACTACATTCTAGTAGAAGTCCACAGAGGTCAGCATCATCTTCCCTTGTAGCGATAGTTACCTACTTTATTGACGTTGCGGTTGAAATTTGAAATAAAACTAGAAATGTCAAAGTTAAACCTCTAAAATGGCGTTGACCCGTTGTTAAATTGCGTTCGAAAAATTGTAGCATTTTAAGTTTTCGGATGGTGTTTTTAAATAGTTTTATCGATATAACTAAGACTCGAAAGACAGTTTAGTAGTGTTGTAATATTCCCTGTACCCTAATCCCGAAATTAAAGTAAGTCTCCTATAACCGGTTTTAATGACTGCCACGGCATTTCTGTACAAGGAAAATATGGCCGCCGTAATGAGCGTATAAATAATCTTGTAATAATTTAAAAACTGATTATACTTGGGTTTTCAGGAATGTCTGAAGAAGATGTTTTGCAACCTTCTAGCCCAGCCGAAAAGGACAAAGTCCCATCTAGAGTCATCATTTCAGAGTCGGAAATAACATCCTTGACTCCCACTGAATGGGTCAACCGTTGGCATCAGCAAGACTCCTATATATCAACTTTGGAAAGGAAACTAACTCTTCAAGAAGGTACTTAGTTCAGTTACTATCTTAGTGTCTTTAATTAAAATCCTGTGCTGTATCACTGTTTGGTGCAGTGTTGTGAAGTGCGTCTCATTTAATGCTGTTAGTGACAAACAAGCATGAATACAAGTTATAATTTCGGTTCTTTGTAACGCACGTCCCTGTCTTGCAGGGGATGTCCATGAGCTGCGTCAGACTAATGAAAGGATTAGGAGTCAGCTTCAAGAATCTCAGCTGAGAGAAAGAATGTTGGTGAGACGATTGACAGCAAAAGAACAGGAAACGCAAGATTATGTGGTCAGTATTGGGAGAGACCAATGCCAAATGTTCTTAACTATGTGCTTATGAATAGTGACGGTGTGTAATTTTGTGGTTTTCTTATTTTAAAAAAGTTCTAATACTTGGTTAGCTGATTCTGTCAATAAAGCTGTGATAAATTAGAAATTTTAGTGCCGTGATAATTACTGTGATCTGAAAGTGCAAATTAGATGTACACCTCGTTTCTTTTTTTAATTCTTTGAAGTGTGTTGTTTAAAACATTTGTTTATATTTAATATTTAATATTTTATTTTGGATGCAATATAAATTATTTGATGAATTTCATCACTTGTCTGAAAAATTTGTTTCTTCACCATCGAGACAATTATTGTATTCAAAATTTTTGCCAACTTTGTTACTCTATAATGTTAAAAATGGTTTGCTGATTTTATGTTTTTCAGCTAAAGTAATTTTATGGTACAGAATCTATATTTCAAGACAATAGTTTATTTTTAATAGAAAAACAGTATATTTTTCAAAAAAAAAAAGGTAATTGCATTTTTTGTATTTATTTATTTGTTTATCAAACAGTACTCTACAGACAAATTGTGTTAGATTGATTATAAGTACAAGTATATATGCTGAAAATATCACAGTTATTATAATAATCATTGTAGGTTTTTACAAGTCGGTCAGTCACTACCCCAAATTCGTAATTTGTATGGTGTGGCTTTTCATAAAAGAGATGTCTGTTATGAGTTATTTTCATTGGAGCTGGAGAAATAAAATATGGATAAAAGTTCACTACTTTCGATCATCCCGTTTACTAATTTAAAAAGAAAAAACATCATTGCATTACGCCATCTCTTTCTTAGCGTGGCCAAACCGACCAAGAGAGTTCTTACTTGATAAGGAATGTCTGAATAAGGAAAATGCATTTTAAATAAAAGAAATTCACAGACTTTATTTTGTACATTTTCAAGGCATAATAAAGAGACCACACTATACAATTATACTCAAGAATACTACGAACTAAAGAATTGTGCAAGATTTCAAAGCTTTGGTGTTATTAATGTTATCACAGCTTCTTTTGATAAAACCTAACATTTTGTCGCTTTTTAGTATGATATTATCTACATGTTCATTAAAATTGAGTTCTGTATCAAAAATAACTCCCAAATAATTAACAGTTTCTACTTCAGACAAAAAAAACTTAAATAATTAGGATAACTTAAGGGTGGATAACTGCAGTCTGTTAGTACTATTCTTAGGGTTACTGTTTCAAAATAGTGAAGGTATTATTTAAAAAAAAAATGAAGTTAATGAACAGTACAATCTAATATATTTTTCAAATATTTCTTTAGAGCATATAAATCAAAACAGTATACTGCATTTCTCAGACTGAATAAAGAATAGACTCTCACCCATTCATAAGTAAGAAAATTAAACAATGAAATACAAAGCAGTTAAACCAAACATGGTTTTGCTTATGCTTAGCTATGGAATGTAAGGTTGGGAAAATTATATCAAACATTTTGCCCACGTAAGTACTAAAACAGAACTTTTAATCACACAACTATGAATGTCAGATATCTGCTGTTACATCTTACTGCATTTTTTTATTGGTTGGGTGGCATTCTCAGATATTTATATAAATTCTGTTATGTATTTAAACTAAATGGATATTTTTTGAAACATGAAGGGTTTTTCTATTTTAGTTTTTTGAGGAATAAAATTACTTAGGCAATATTAGTTATTTATTTTATTTCCATTTTTTATTACTGTTTTCGATTGCAACACTATCTGCAATCTTGATATGTAAAATAATAATAGCAGACTCGTTTATACTCTTGGGCCCATTTTGTCTATTTAATTGTATTGTATTGTTTGAAAGCTAGTATTACCATTAATTTGTAGGGCAAATGTTGGCAAACAAATTACTTAATCTTTATTTTAAGACAGCTAGGATTTAACTATGTGAACTGTTTAGTAAATTCATTTGGTATACTTATCTAATACTAAAATGGACTCTGGAACTCAAGGACATAGTTAAGAACATTTGAGTGTTGTGAAACTAGTTATTACTTACAAATTATTGAATTTTGAAATATAAATTACACTTTATGAAGTTATAAGTGTTTATTTTTGTAGGCTTCTACATGCTCTATTGTATTAATGTTTATGATTTTTTTTTGTTTCACAGTGTCAGCTAAATGAACTGAAAAACTCTCAGGCACCTACAATACCTTCGCTTCGTTCAGCTTTACTGGATCCAGCTGTTAACAGTATATTACAGCAATTAAGGTTAGAGTTACAGGAAACTAAGACTAAACTGGAAAATGTCCAGAATGAGTTCTCTGCGTGGAAATTCACTCCTGACAGCAATACTGGTAAGAGGCTTATGGCAAAATGTAGATTATTATATCAAGAAAATGAAGAATTAGGGAAAATTACTAGCTCCGGAAGAATTGCCAAGCTAGAGACTGATCTGGCTTTACAAAAGAAATTTTCTGAAGAGGTTAGGCAATCTCAAAACGAGTTGGACTCTTTTTTGGCTGACTTAGATGAAGATGTGGAGGGTATGCAGAGTACTATACTTTTTCTACAAACAGAATTAAAGCGATCAAAAGAACTAGTACAAACTTTACAAAAAGAAAACAGTATGTTAAAACTTACTAATGGACGGACCAATGGTGAAAATAGTGGTGTTTGTGAAACAGAAAGGACAGACTCTGATAATGAGTTAGATAGGACACATCCTAAAAGGGTTAGGAGATCTTCAGTGTTGAGCCTTGACTTTAATGAAGATGATGCATTAGTGATAGGTAGTAATGGGGATGTTGCTATGTCTTCAGATATCGAATGAGAGTGCCATGACTTTCTACTGGGATAGTTTTTGTACATTCCGTGTTTTTCTTGTTTATATCAAGTGATTAACCCAGTGTTTATTTATCTTTGGCACGTAAGTTATGAAAACTGGGTAGTGATTAAATGGTTTTGCTAAATTAATTGAATAGGTACAATAAATTTGGTAAATACCAAATGATATAAATAATAATTTGAAATTCCCAGTAGAAAATTGCGAGGTAAGGTAATAAGGACTGTTAATCAGTGAGTGAGCGAAAAGTATATAAACTGAAGAACAGTATATTAAATTTTTGTATATAAGAAACTATTAGATTAAATGCAAACTAACTACTACATACATAGTTTATTATGTAAATTTGCCTGCAGGGATTAAAAATGATATTTGAAATTTTCCTTTTATCAGACGCAGGTCATATTTGATATTTCATTCAAAATATGCCCCTGTAGATATTTTTAGCAATGAAAATAATTTTTTGCTTTATAAAAAAATGTAAAATTTTCATCACAAGAACTTAGATTGTACTTTTTTAAAATAGGTCTTGGTAATTTTACAACTTTGATTTTTATTGTAAATTCAGTTCAATATTTTACAGTTTATTACATGTTTCAAATTTTATACCAATGTGTTTTTATAAACTCCTTGTTAAAGTGAATTGGAATCTGTCTTTCATTTATATAGAGAATATTATAATAGTGCCTATTAATATATTTTAATACTTTCTAGAGGTATTAAGAGCTAATGCATATTTTTTTTTTATTTATTTATTTATTGAACACCCAACAGTAACAACCAATAACAGGGTATAATATTAAATTTAAATAATAATTTTAAAAATAAATCTTAAGTGGTATACTTTGAAAGAATGAAAATATAGTATAAATTGATACAAAGCCACACACACAACCTAAATTTTGATACTAATTACTTTACAACAAATAAGTACAGTTATAATAGTTCTATACAATAAGATGTAACAAGTGCTTTAAATTTAGAGGGCCTCAATATAGTATAGTCACCAACGCCATGTATTTTGTTGAAGCAGTAACATATTTTAAAAAATTCGAGAAGTATATTTAATGTTGGTGCTTGTCGTGGGAAGGTAGAACAAATCAGTGCTTCTACTAGTGATTCTAGGAACATAAAATGGCAGTTTACTCAAAAGCTCACTACAATCAATGTTATTATTTAACATTTTATATAACATACAACACATAAAATCTTCTGGATTTTAATGTCATTACATTTAATCTAGAACAAAGGTATTGGTTATCAATTCCCCGTGTGGGATACACACCATCCATTTTTAAACACAAAAACTTTAAAAACCTACGCTGGATTCTTTCAATGTCACATATATACCTGTCATAATAAGGTTCCCATATTATGCTAGCATACTCCAGTTTGTTTCGAACTAGGGCAAAGTATAGTGACTAAGCATGAAATGTTCGTGAAGTCTTTACAATTTCTCATCAAAAATCCCAACATGCGGGATGCCTCAGATGTCACTTTGGTGATGTGTTCTGTAAATGTAAGTTTAGAGTCGATCGTAAGACCTAAATCTTTTACTGAATTGCACCTGGATATTAGAGAACCATTGATGTTGAAAAAAAAGTTGATGATATTTCTTTTTTTTTTTTTGATTACAGTTAAAACCTTACATTTAGATATATTCAGGCCCAGGTCGTTTTTCTCACACCATCTCTGCAACTTGTCAATGTTACTCTGCAAACGAAGTCAATCCTCGCAGTTCTTTATTGAGGAATACAATTTTAAATTGTCCGCAAACAGTAAACTATGAACATCCAATACATCGCACACATCATTAATGAAAAGGAGAAAAAGGTAAGGTCCAAGGTTAGTACCCTGGGGTACCCCAGAAGTCACCTTAAATCCTCTAGATCTATGGCCACAAAATTCGACATACTGATATCGATCAGTTAAATATAAACTGAAAAAAGAAATGAAAGTTTCAGAGAAACCAAAGCATGCCATTTTATGGAGAATTACAGAATGATTGATCTTGTCAAATGCCTTTGAAAAATCGGCAAAGACAACGTCTACTTGAGATTTAGGACAGCTCAGCTTTTTTGACAAATATTCTACAAAGCAACCCAAATTAGTAATTGTTGACCGTCCCCTCATAAATCCATGCTGATTGCTTGATATTAAATGCCTTGTAAGTGGATACAGGTAACTATGGAGTGACATCTCTAGCAGTTTTGAGAAGCCACAGACAAGAGCCACAGGTCTATAATTACTCACATCAGATCGATCACCTGATTTAAATATGGGACAAGTTTTAGAGATCTTCCAGCGATCTGGAAATTGCGATGAAGACAGACTTAAATTGAATATTATTGACAAAGGTGTTGCCAACACACTTGTACAATCTTAGATGAAAAAACTAGGAATTTGATCTGGACCACATGACAGTTTGGGCTTTAGTTTCCTTGAAATTTTTATAATATGCTCTGCTGAGAATCTTGGCGTTATAATTGTCGAAAAATTTTGACGAGAAGGATCATTTATCCCAAAAGTATCTATTAGTATATTATACACACTAGAAAAGAATTTATCAAAAGCAGACACTATCTTTTTTTGGAGTATCAAATGTTTCTCCATTAAGATTCACAACATCTGGTATACCTGATGTTTTCTTTTTAGAATTGATGAAATTCCAGAATCTACTGGGGTCATCCAGCAGATTATCCTGAATTGTATTCAAATAATCATTATATGCATTATTTATTTGTATTTTTGTGAGTGATCCTAATTCTTTATATTGTGCTAAGTGAGCAAGGCTGCCAGTTTTTTTATATTTATGAAAAAACTTATCTTTTTGTTTAACATTTTTAATTATATCTTTATTATACCATACCAGGTACTTACATTTAAAATTAGTGTAATTTTCTCATAAAATATGTCGCATTGAGTGTTTATATTAGTAATATTATCTAAAGCCTTCCAATCGATCTAAGACACTTCATTATATAAAAGAGGATAGTTAGCTTTTTTAAAATTATATTTTTCATTAAAAGGATTATGCGGTATGTTTTTTAACACTGAAACTTTGAGATCACAGGTGATGCTTAAGGCCGGAGGGTGTGCATCAAGTTTTACCAGAGGTAAATCATCCCTCTCTACAGAACACTGTAAGTTGGTCATAACTAAATCTAATATGCGATTATTTCCATTTAATGTATAATTGAATTAGGATAAATTAAAAAATTGCATAAAATTGTAGTAGTAATAGAAGTTTTAATAGGATCGCATTTTTAATTTGGTATGTTTTCTACATTTTCCTTAACTTTGCTTCAAATTCATGTATTACAAAATAGCTGGTCGGACAGTACAATATACGAATTAAAAAAAAATGTATTTTCATAGACACTCAGTATTGCAAGTAAGGGCGATTGAAGGGAAGGGGGAGGGACAACTTTTGGGGGAAGCCAAAAGTTGTCTGGTTGGTAAAATGTAGTGGTTCAGAATGTAACAGAAATGAGAACACAAAATAGAAGTGAGATATTTTTTAAAGCTAGGAGAGACATCTCAGGGAACACACATTTTTTGCCCTAGTTACTTAACCTGAAGGGTTTGAAAAGTGAATGACACAAACAAATTAATATAATCAACTGAACAATAAACTTTGGGCTTTATGCTATCAGTATTAATATTTAGCATTCAATATTATACAGGATGTACAAAAACCTAAAATATAGTCAGAGCTATAAGTACTCAGCAAAAGTACTTAAAGTAATCAGTTGTTTGCAAAAGTACTTAAAAATATTCAGTACTTTACTTAAAACAGAAAATTTAAGTATAAGTAACAAGTATATGCTTTTATTTAGTTTTTAACTTTTTCTAAAACACATGAGTGCTGTTCGTATATTTGAACATCAGTGAAAGGTTTTAGTTTTAGAAAAAAAATCGATTTTAAAGAAAATTACATAAAAAATTGCATTGCATATGAAGAAAATATGCAACATAACTCTAGACAAAATTGATAAGGAATTAAATGTTGAGTTCATGAGTTTTTCTCTAAAAAATGTATGTATATTTGCATTTTTAAAGCTGTAATAACAAAAACATATTGTTCTACCATTAAACTGAAATGTTAAGGAAACTGACCTATCTATATTATATTTGCAGTTCATTTTATCTTTAACAGTTTTGATATTACCTTCATCTATTTTAAGTGCAATGTTGCCAGGTTACTTATTTATACAGATTTATGAGAATGATCCCTATATACCTTACGTGAAACGCCTTGTTGTTCTAGACAGTAATGACAAACATTTTAATATTTATTTAAAGCATTTTTATTTTGAATATACAAAATATTGATCAAAACATGTATTTTAATTCATTATAAAGAGTTTTTCTATATATTTTAGGGCATAAGTGAAGCTCTTATTCTAAAGGCTAGAAAACAGTTAGGGAATTCAAAAAATATATATACTGGGTGCTCCAAAAAAAACACACACAACTTTGGTGCAATTTATATAAGAAATTACCTTTTTTTTTGTTTTGCAAAAAGTATATAAACTGAAGAATAGTATATTAAATTACTTTTAAAAATTTGTATTATAAAATATATGAAGAATGACACCGAACAAGTCAAAACTTGATAATGAGAAGTTTAGAAAATAAACAAAAGGCACACATATGGAACAAAAAACATAATTTAACTAACAGTGATTTTCACACTACAGGTTCCTAAACTCCTTCAGACAGTAGAAGGCATTCGCAGACAGGTATTCTCTCAGTTTTTCTAAAATGGTGTTTTATCATATTGGGAATTTTATTGAAATTTTTAATAGAAGAATATCTTTCAAAAACAGTGATTTTGTCTCCCTTTACCACCCCTTCAGTATTTTTTATCTGGTCTGCGGTAGCACCAGCATAGAAGCATTTATGTGATGTGTATTGTGTAAATCAATCTTTGTTTTTAAAAATGTGGAATGCACATTTAAATTGATGCAACATTAATAATGTTGCGCTTTTGAAATGTATCTTTACATGTTTGAAGTGCCCGTAAATGAAATGTCAGCCTGATGTTTTTGTGAAATAAAAACTCTACTGACGTCGAGGGCTTGACACAGAACATGATGTTAGATATTGATTAGCTAGGGCATAGGAGTTAGAGTAAGAACCTAAAATGCTTTGTATAATAATAATCCTTATTACCAACACAATTATCTATAGACAGCATAGTAACATCAAACTAAATGAACATATTAAGTTCTACAGTACTAGTGTCATATTGATTAAGTAATAAGATTATTAATTAGTGGTGATCAATGTTAATTTCATATTCAAATGTGGATTAAGTTTTTTTTATCTTTCTTCCAAGAATGACAGGAGTGGGAGTGCATTTCTTTCTATGCCATGCTGAAACAATCTATATTTGATAAAATTGAGGTTCAAGGTATCGAATACCTTATGTCCTAGAAATATATCAAAAAAGAGATCCACTACAGCATGTCCCAACTCAAGTCCTTGATGTATGAACTGCTGTCTCTGTAGATGTTTGGCTTTTATATCTGTGTTGATATAATGATTGCAGAATATATTAAATTTATTTATAAAAGTATCAAATATTATTTATTTTCAAATGACATACTCGACAGAGACAATCTCCAAATGGTATGGTAAAAGCCAAAATCAAAATAAGTAAAAAAAAAAATAGTGTGTGTAAAAATACAAGGTCAGAGTTCTTTTACTAAGTAAAACAAAAACGAAAAGAACAGACAAAGAATTTTAACAATAAAATAATCATTACAGCAAACTTCTCGTAAAAGTGCCCCAAAATCATCTGAAAAGATCAACAAATGTCCATTGTAATTTCTGAGGAGCTGATTTGTAAAAGCATTGAAACCGTAATTAGTTCTGTGTGAATTCTCAAAGAAAAGCTAGAATTGTTTCAGAACCTTGTAAAGGAACACCATGGCAACTCTTTTATCATATTTCAAGCTCCTCATATACTTTGCATTCTTTCGATCATGTTGATATTGAAGATATAAGGACACCAAACAATAGAACAGTACTCCAAATTGATGGACTCCAACATTCGAAAAATGTTTTAAATATTTTGGAAATGGGTACACCTAATAGAATAATTGATATATGGATGTGTCTGTTTAAAATAAAGCTAATTTATTAGATGTAAACCACTACAATGTAAAAAAACTGTAGATTGTACTTAGGTATATGGAGCCCTAATAAAGTTTACAGTTATGGTTTCTATCAAAATAAATCAACCACAGATAAGTTGGTCTAGTATGAGATTGACTTATTGCAGGTCTTGGAGAATGGAGTCCAGATTGACTGGGTGACAAGGGTGAAATTGAAAGTCAGTTTCACCCTTGCATAATTAGGTGGTTGGAAAGTTTTCTGGGGGGGGTTTCAGGGGATGCACGCAGAGTGTTAAGATAAATAATTTTATCTGTGAAAAGTTTCAATCTCTTTCAGGCGTCTCTCAAAGGTCCCACTGTGCTCCTTTGCTATTCAATCTACTTGTAAATATTATTAATTAGTCTATTTGCAGATGACTTAAAAATATACAGACGGTTGAATGCTGGAGAGATGTAGAGTTGATCCAAAGACTTGGATAGCCTATAGAATTGGTCCACGGTAAACAACTTTTCAGTTTCTTTAGGGTAATAAAAAGATTCCACACCTCTTATTAAATCAGTGGGGAGAATCTTCTTGATGTTAAGGTCATAAAGGATCTGGTGGGTCTGGTTTTCAGAGAACATCAGCTGCATTGAACACAATTGTTAAAGTAAGTCTGAATGAGAAGTATGAGTATTCTTGAGTTTTTATTTTAATACTATAAGCACTTTACTGTTCCTTAGTGTATTCCAACCTGAAATATGCATCTATTGTTTAGTCGCCCCAATATATTCACTATGATGAGAGGGTGCAAAATAGGTATTCATGCTTTGCTGCTTACAGGCGTGGTATAAGAATGAAAGATTACCATTGCTGCGACATGATGAGGTGACTGAAACTTCAAACTTCAGAGCTTAAACACCAAAATTCTTATTTATGTTGATTAATGGAGGTACTGCTATCTCCACCTACTATCCTCAATGAACTATATACTACGTTACAGTTCATTGACTATCCTTATTCATATTTAAAATGGTTCCTTCCTGGAATCTCCATAACAGTCATTTGTTTTCTGTCATATTTCACTCCACGAATTCTGGGATACACTCACCCATAAACAGAACTGTGAGAGTACTTAATACTTTGAGCCCAAACAGAGATTTTTAACTGTTCTTTATCAGTTTTTTGAATCAAAGCTCAAAATCCTTGATTTTTAGTTTTGAGGCTACATGTGGTGTCCTTAGTGCTTTTTTGTTACCACCATTGAGGCACATTATTTGATGGTGCTTTTGTATTAGTACACGGGTGTACCCTTAAATTTGTAATAAATAAATAAACATTCTTTCCTCTGGTGCAAAATAACAAAAGTTAAAAACAACTTAGGTATAATAAATTAAAACCTTTTTTATAATTTAAAGAGTCCTCATAAAAAAAAAACGAAAAAACGGTACCTAACGATAAATACAGAGTGTTCCAACCAGAGACGAAATTGCTAGTAATGCTAGTAGTTATTTTTAAAATAGGGAAACAAAGTCTGTTACACTGGGGATTTTTGTGATCTTTTCAAATGCAGAATATAAAGGTTGAACGGCCGAGGACATTTAAATACACGCGAATTTGATATACTTTTTAAATTTCACGGCATAATACATCACTACAAGTGCAGTTTGCAAGAATAAAAAACCCTTAATATTTACAAGGAAATTGGAGATATTTAAATTATTTTAGAAAAAATGCTGTATTTACGTCAGGGTTGCCAAATGTAAAAAACTCTTGTTATTCTTCTTTCTTTCATCTGTTTTACGGTTTTGAGCTCCTAGGACTATACAGCCGAGACAATTTACATGGAAAGCGCGGATAGCAGGCTCTAAACTCCTGGCACACCCTGATTATTTCAAGGATCTTTTTAAATTATTCTCTTTAAATATTTCTATATTGGCTTACACTAGCTGCTCTTGAGAGTACTACTGGCATCATGAGACGACTCTTTCTTTCAAGGTATCCCCATACCTTCCTTTCGGCCATTACGCTAACATTCTATGTAGAACTGGGCAGACGAGCAAGATGGAATGCAGGAACTAGGTCTCACACGTACTCAGCGTCTGCTCTCTGAGCGTTTAAGTCTCCCATTTCCCTTCCCCAAACAAAGCAGTTAAACACGAGGAACCACTTACGTTAAAAATATATAGATACGCCTTCCACGAGGCGTTTCGAAAGACTCAACTGTTCCAAGCAGGTCTCTCAAAAATCAAACCTAATCTACACCAACGCAACTTTATATAAGACCGTAAATACGCCTGGACCAGTCATAATAATATGCTCCCTATTGGTTGTTCTATTCAATGTTGTTGTGCAATTCTATCCTAATCTAATGATCTTAAATACCCCTCGACTTCCACCAATCACAACACTTTAGAACGCGTGCGTATTTCAAATCTGATTTTCGATTTTTTTTAAGGGGATATTTTTTAGCTTTAATAATGTTATATAGATTTAATGATGGTTTTATCGACGAACCTGGGCTAACCTAATACCAAATGGACAGATCCACCTAACAGTACAGGGTGTCCGGATTTGGTTGCAAAAGCAGGGTATCTCACTTATTTTTACAGATAGAACTTTGCGGTTTTCAGGAAACTGAGCTAATTTTTTGTGAAACTCATGAAGCCGTAAACAAAATTTTCATAGCCTTTCTTCGTTTATGAGATACAGGGCGAAATAGAAAATTTTGCATTTTCAAAAAATTAGCTCAGGTTCGTAAGCGGGATCTCCCTCGTATCTCGGTTATCCTTTAACTTAACGCAAAGGGAAAAATTGCTGCTTATGCAGTTTTTTACGCTGGATCCAGTGGCGTAGTCATATTTTTCATTTGAGTTGTTATTTTTTATGATATGATTTATGATATGAAGGATGACGCATGATATTATTTTTTAAGAAAAAAGTGCAAATTATATGTTGAAGATAAATTATGAAGATTCAACAAATGCGTTTTGTTATATATTTTTTTTATGTCTTCTATTCCGTTAATTCGTACAAGAAAATGTTATAACAAAGTAACAGTTATATTGAGAAAAGAAGTCTACTAAAAAATCACGGTATGCTTTTGTAAATGGAAAATCTAAAAGTTGTGTGTTTGTAATACGAAATATCGTGTATTGGAAATATCTGTATTTTGTACATTGTTCTGGACAGATGTGCATGCAAGCATGATTAGCGCACCAAAATGTACAAGTGTACCAAAAATCGGCCTTAAATGTTAAGTTTTGTAATCATAAAATCTAAAATCCGTTTGTACTTACATATTTTCAAAGCAAAAATTACTTTATAATTCACCTAACCTGACAAGCAAGTGAAACGTTCCAAGAAAATTGTGACTCTTTTTATTGCCTCCTATATTTTAAACAGCTAGGCCGGCATCGTTGGGTTTTGTTTCGTTATATACCCCAAATATTCGGGTACGTATTGCCGTACCGAATTTATTGTGGCCTTAACACTTTGAGATCATACAGGGCTAAACAGAAAGTGTCGTTCTTTAATAATCATTCAGGACGGCGCATTGTTTTTTTGAAAAGTATCCGTGTGACCTAAATGAATTCATAAACATTTCCTTTCTTTAACGTGTCTCGATATCTTGGTTAATTTCAGGGATATTGATTTCTTTTAATAAATAAATTTTGTGATTCTATACGTTAATAAAATACCAGTGTTGCTTAGCACTATTTATCCCGTCAAAATGTCAAAAGTGACTTTGGTGTTGCATCAATTCGAGAAAATAATAAGTGGCTTTCTTTCAATAGTTTTTTCTATAATGCTTCGATTATCTCAAGAACAATTCAACCAGGCCACGATCCAAGCGAGTTGGGCATAGCGGGATGCAGCAAATTTCTTGAATTCGACCCCCAGCACAATAGGGCAAGCATGGAGACGATTCCAATAGACATACTCTGTTCAGTATGGCCGTGGCCGTGGCAGTGGTGGTGGTGGTGGTTCAAGAATAACAACACCATCTACCGGCAGATTGATTCAGTTAGAGGCCCGCTGAAATTCAATAGTGATCGCTTCACAATTAGCATCTACAATTCGTGCAGCTCATAACGTTGAGATTTTTGAAGATATTGTTCGCAGGAGGCTCCATGAAGTAAACTTGAAATCTGGACGACCGGCAAAACATCCCCCTTTAAACGCTTTGCGTAGAAGAAATAACTTATCAATAATTATGAAGTTGGTATTTATCCTCCAGTAATGCTAATGCTCATTCAATTTTCCTAACCCCCTTAAGTGAGAATGAGGCTTCCAATAAGAGCTCATCTAATTTAGATCAAGTTCCCCCAAGATATAGCGGCTATTGAGAATTACCGACCTATTGCTATACTTGAGAAAGCCTATAGAAAAAGACTGGTAAATTTGTTAGACGCGGTTTCCATCCTAACCTTCAGAGAGTTTTGTTTCAGGGCTGGTCATTCTACAGACGACGCTATACTTTTCCTTTGTAAAAAAATTCTTGATAATTTTGAATTAAAAACGGTTGGTATTTTTTATGACATTATTAAAGCGTTTGATACTATCAATCATGAGATGTTGCTAGACAAACTAATGACTATGGAATTAAAGGACCGGCATGGAACTGGATTAAACCGTATGTCAGGTGGATCTCACATTTTTTAAGTGGGTAAATGTTACTACAGGAGTGCCACAAAGTAGCGTCCTGGGACCAACATTATTTCTGTCATTCATTAATGATCTTCCTCTACTAGTAAATGACTATTATGTCACACATTATGTCGAAGCTGACTAATATGAAATCCTTTGAGCCAAGGCTAATAGCAGTGTCCGTGACATATCTGCTTGGTGTGAGAACAATGGACTTCGTCTAAATAGCTCAAAAACCAACTTTATGCTTTCCGTCCCTATAAGAGTTCTGCAGGATAGAAGTCTGCTTATGAGAGATGGGTCCACTAATATCCAGCAAAGAGAAACTGTAAGTTCTTGGGAGTTTCAATTGACCAACACCTCTCCTTGAATACTCACACCGAATGCGTGTGCAATAAATTGTCGTCTCTTAATTTTGCAATGCTAAGGTTGAGAGACTGTGTCAACACCGACACACTTAGGACTTTTTACTACGAATCAGTAAATTCTGTCCTGTCATATTGTCTACTGGCATGGGGCAATTCTGCTAGCATTTGATCAGGTTCTCATAAGTCAAAAGCGTATTCTCAGAAGCATGTTTTGACTACCACTAAGGGCCAGTTTTTGCTTCTGAGAAGATACTTACTGTGATGAACCTTTATGTCCACCAGTGTGCTTGTATTATTTTTAAACATCGTTTTAGCTATTTGAAATGGAAAGATATTAATCATTACAAAACATGAAATGCAGACAAGCTTTATGTGCCCAGTGCGAGATTGACTCAGGTGTAGGAAGGACCTGAGATAAGTTCTGTGAAGTGTTCAATCATCTACATACATTAAAGAAAAACCCAACTATGTTCAGTTTAAAAGTCAATTAAAGGCCATATTAGCTGCAAATCCTTTTTACTCTCTCAATTAATTTTATTTGTTTCATTTTTGATGACTTTGTATACAGGTGTAGATTTTTAGAATATCTGATGTACACTATACTATTGTATTGTATTTTATTTAAATGTATTTTCTTTTGTTTTTTTAAATGTATCTTCTTACATGACAATTCCAACGCATCCTGTATGTCTATGGAAATAAACGATTTTGATTTTTATTTAATTTGATTGTTTATTTAGCCGCGATTCCCAGTTTAGGCTCCTAAACGCTGATGGGCGTGTTAGAGTTTAAAGGGAACCTGGCCAACGTTATCAGGAACATTTTATGGTCCCAAAGGAACCGTTCGGAGAAGGATCTGTATATTCATCGGAGGTGGAACTTAGTAGTTTTTGTAAGGAAAATGTAAATGCCGAAAATTACATCTAGCGGGTTCTTCAATCAGTTGTTCTATCGATGTCAAACGAACGAAGACCCAACTTTATTTTTGTTGACGACAATGCAACCCCTCACTGTGCCCGCATTGTTAATACATTTTTTGAACAAAATAATATTAGACGAATTATTTGGCATGCTAATTCGCCAGATTTGAATCTGATCGAGCCTGTATAGGACTAAGACTTAAGGCTCGACCTGTATTACAAAATTTGAATGAACTAGCTGACGCACTGTTAGAAGTTAGTGGCTACAAACCGACCAAATAAAAAAAAAATGTATATCAAGTATGCCTAGCAGATGCAGGGCAGTAATCAATGCTAGAAAGGGGACCACTACGCTATTAAAGTTTATGTTAAGATATGTGTACTTAAAGTTTCTATTTAATTAATTTCAATTTGTCAGATTTGTACTCCAATCAAAATGTGGCCTCACCTGTAGATACTAAATAATAAAACATTTTCAATGTTCTAAAATGATTTTCAAATACATAAAGGTAGACATAAACTTCCCCATACTCCCAATAAAGCTTTCTTAAAATTTTTAAAGAAATAATCACAAAATATAATTAATTAGAAAAAAGTCAATATCACTGAGATGATTCATGATAAGTAAAAAAAGGAGATGCTAATGGATTACCGCTAGGTCACATGGATATTCTTCACAAAAACCATGCGACGTCCTGAACTATTATTAAAGAACAACACTTTCTGTTTAGCTCAGTATGTTCTAAATATGTTAAGGCAACAATAAATTTGATACGACAGTACGTATCTAAATATTTAGGCTATACATTGAATCAAAACCCAACCATATCGGTCTAGCTGTTTAAAATATACGTGACAACACAAAAGAGTCACAATTTAATTGAAACGTTTCACTTGCGTGTCAGTGTATAAGATAAGTAAGACTACTTTAAAAATTGCTGGGGCTGACAGTCCCAAATTTAATATAAGGGCCACTGGTTGTTCTCATTTTTATTATAATTTGTTTTACTTTTTTATACGAATTTTTATGTTATATCTATTGGCCAATATTCCAAACTTGATGCTTGCCAACATGCAATAGGTGTACATTTTCAACACTTGGCTGATCTTTGTCTTTGTGAAATTATTTACTCACTTATCTGATGTAATTGAAAATAGTTGTTTAATTTGGTACTGGGAGTTTCACTAAAAACGGTCCTTTTAATTTTATTTTCCTTAATGAGGTTGAATTTTTTCTACGAATGTTATTATCTCTCTAGACAACTGAAAACAATCTGTAAAAGAACCTAACTAGAAATTATTTACTGAATTTTTTTGTCTACAAAAATTAAAGAAAACGGAATTCATGTGTTACTATCCCCCGATTGCACAAAACTTAATTGTTGTATAGAATATTTAATCGAGCTTCCGGATTTGACAAGCTGTTTACAGAAATCTAGGAACCCGCTGTCAAATTTGACATTCCGTTAAACATTCTAAACTTTAATTGAGTTTTCTGCAATCGTACTTCACTATTCTTAGTAAAAGGAAATATTCATAACGGGAGAAGTTCTGGATAAGAAAATTTAGTGATTTTTTTTATGTATTTTTATATAATTTAATAAATATTGTTTTGGCAAAGTTGAAAATCTCTTGACAGACCTCAGACCTTTACAGTGAAAGCCTTAAATCTTTAACCATTTACATCATATCGAAAAGTAAATAGGTTTTGTTTATCTAGCATTTTAGGAGTCATCAGAGCAACTCACGCTATATATCGTCTGTATGATGTTCTCCACAGCTTTAATTCAGTCTTTTAAATAGAGCAAAATTTTTCTAAATAAAGGGCTTTCGGCCGGTCCTTGACAAATACATTTAATGTTACGAGTGGAAGCAACGTTCACGGCTCATACTATTGCTATCTTTGTCAAATTTGCCCCTGACACACTTTTAGAAGATTTTAGCAATGATCGGAGCCGTTTCAGTTACGTAGTAGAGTTCATTGGATACAGACCTTTACAGAGAGGACCCCTCTAGCGGGTTTTAGATTTTCGATTTGGGGAAGGAAGAGCAACTCGAACGCTTTGATTGAAAGTCATCCCGCTACAAAAAAAAACAGATGCCGGGAGCGCGGAGATCCTTATATTCTTTTCGGATTTTATTCTGTCTGTCTGCAAGAACCGTAAACCACACAGGATAGTTACATCGGCGATTTATTTCCGACAATTTAGCGCAAGCGGACGTTGCCGCATTGACGTCGCCTGGACCACTCAAAATAAGTTCATCCTATAGGAGGATAATATAGTTTAGCCTTTTAATGCTGTTATTTTGGTTTTTAATGCAATAAATTTCGACAAACTAATACACCAACATTACCATATGAATTTCGGTCAATAAGCAATGTTTAGTTGCTTATCAAAAGGTTTTTGAAATTTATACTCGGACATAAAAATAAATGATTAGGAAATAATATAAACATTATGTCAAGACAAAAATATATTATTATGAGTGTCCTCTTAATTTATGAAATTTTGTTATATTATGTTCTTTTTTGACAGGATGCCCCAAATCGTTAAATAGAAATAAGCACTTTTCCGTAATTTAGGTATCTAAATGTATTAAATTAAAAAGCAAATAGGTAAAGTGATTCTCAAATAGGAAAGTAAAAACATGGTATTACGATTTTTTAATAATTGCTATTATTGTCATACATATTTTTTTTCAAAATTAAAAAATTATGTATTCTAGAGATTACAAAAAATACTTAAATATAACCACTATACAACGAAAATGGAAAGAAAAAATACAATAACTACAGAGGCTTCTGGTCTCTAAGTATAAATAAGTTTTAGATTAATTAACAAAGTTCAGATTTGCGTTAATACTAAAAAAGCAACAATCTACGGCAAAAATTAGAATTAAAAGTAAGTAAATGTTATAGCTAACATTTTTCTAGTGCACCGGCGTACCTACTGTTTCTTCATAATGATTGATTTCGGAAACCTATGAAAAGTTACACCTGGCAAGTGATTTTTATAACTATTTTTGCAATTATACACAGCACACATATACCCAGACATTGTTTTTTATGTAGACTTCTGCAAATGTAAATATATTAGTTATAAAAGAACTTTTAATTCTTTCTTTGGCTAATTACCTAGAGTCAAACACAAAACGGAATAATATACTTGCGTGTATTAAGCAAACCCTTATGTGCGCCCACCGCACCGGCAACAGATGGCAAAAAGGACCTTTTAATTACGTGTCGACAAACGAGTGTGCTGACAATTAGTGCTAAAAAAGACATTAAAAAATTCTGATAAATCCTACAATATTCATTTCAAAAATTCTTGGTTTTTTGAAGTTAAGTGGCTGTGTAGCAATGGATATTGGCAAAAGATATTTTGCATGCGGTGCCCATTCTAGATCTTGTCTGTTCTCCTTTTCTCTCACTAACACTTCCCCTATTTTTTACCCACGAGCCGCCACTGATCACTTGTAAAAACTCAAGGATATTGAAAATCAATGTTTAAAATTCGGATTTCTATTACAGAACAATGTGACTGATACAAAATCTTTAAACTTAGACAGCCGGAGTACATCACGCATCTAGTTATTGACCTTTGCATTCGGCGAGATCCTGACGAATATTACGCTGGCGAGAAGTAACTATCCTTTGTGGTTTACGATTTTTGTCTGCACGTTTTCACAAGGAATTTTAAGTGTAATAAACGCCTGATTATAAAATTGTGCAAAGACTGCTAGGATCTGAAAGTAAAAGTTATGTGCGCGACGTTGGAAGTAGGTCTTAGGGTTGCCCTGAAGCCTAATATAAAACAAACTAAAATTAGACACTAGAATATAATTAAATTTATTCAGTGAAAATGACTAAGTGTTCTGAATGCATTTAAAATAATTTGGTAATATAGATATCTGTTTCGTAGACAAAAGCAATAATCAAATGAACAAATAATGAAGGCTATTTAAAGTTGTAGCTCGATGGTTCTGGCAGTTTTAGCCGAGTCGACCTTGCGACAAGTAGAAATTTCTAAAATGTAAGTGCCATTTTCAAGACCCAATGATTTGGATTTTCGAATTTTTATACCAAAATATTTGAACCGCAGTTGCCATTATCTAAAAATTCAAAGGGCAAAATGTGTTTATCTAACAATTTTTAATGTGTACTTGCAGTTCTGATTTAAAAAAGTAACTTTTAACATTTTTTTTTTATTATACGATATTACTTTTTTATGTTTCAATGTTCTGCGTTTTTAGCAAAATGAATTTATCCACCATTACTTGGTTAAAGAAAAGTAGTTATTTGTTAGAAGCTTGAAATTTGTTGTAAATTCTACAAAATAACCAACAGAGAAAAATCTACTAATACATCATGTCGCTGACTGCAATGCATCAGTTTATTTCTACTCTTAAATCCAAAAATGAGTCGACAAGATCTAAGGCAGCTAAAGAACTTTTTATGTATGTGAAAAATGATTTAAGAGATGCAGCCACAGAAGAAATTGTGATGTTTTTGGACCAATTCAATCATCATATATTTGAAATGGTTTCAAGTAATGATGTTAATGAAAAAAAAGGAGGAATTCTAGCAATTGGTAAGGCAATAATTGTTTTTAGGTAGTGCATACATTATTTGTCTGGGAACCCCATTTACTAGATTGTAATGGAACATATGACTAGCAGGTTTTAAGTTTCCGCATTTTTTTTTAAATGACAATTCAGGGTTCTTAGCGACCTGGAAAAAACTGGAAAAGTTAGGTAATTCAGAAATCTGACTAAAAGTCAGGGAATTTACAAAAAATAACAGAAAGTTGGGATTTTATACTAAACCTGGAAAAATAATAAAACTAATATTTCCACCAGCATTGCTTGATTGTATTTACCCAAAATTATTTGGCCGAGTTTATATAACAATAATTACATTTAACATATATATATTATATACCTAACTATAATTTATTTAACATCCCTTATATTACTTAAAATTAGGAATTTTGCGGCTCTTACATAAGAAATTTATCTAACAAATTTATATACAATTCTGACAAATTCCCCTATACATTTTGTAAAATTAGATGGTCAGAAAATATTCTAACCTGTGAAAGGGCTTTGGACATTTAAAATTTGGATGAAAGATAAAGCTACTAAGCTTCCATCAAATGTCTCAGTTACTAAGACAAAAATGGCTTTAAAAGATACATTTTTAAGACCAAGACTCACATTTTTTTCACACATTGCTGCTATTTTAGAACTATTAAGAAAAAAATCAGACCGATATACTTATGGTTTCTATTTTGTATGATCTATAATAAATAAAAATACTAAACGAATTAGTCAAAAAAATCGTAAAAACACAAGTTATGGATAAAGGTCTCCAACAAATTTTAAAATTAAATTTTGATAATAAAGATATTCTTTTACCGACTAATAAGACTGATGTTGGTTTTGCCACTAAAAAAAGCATTCAAAGACTTAAATGTTGCTTATTATTTTGTCGGAATGTCAGACATTTTTGATAAATCAAATAAAGAAGTTAATAGAACAAATTAATTTTGATTCTTTGTCATGGAAACGCCACGGGTGATTGGGGTTTTTTATAAATAAAAATATTTTAGTTGAAAATTGGTTGGAGTCAATTATCTGCCCAAGATAAGTATATAATACAATTTATCAAATAGGTGGTGCATTTAATGTTAATATTTCTGACAAAATGGGGCTATGTGTTAAAAATGTTTACAAAAACTTATCAAGATGCCCTTGACAACCAAAATCTCCAAAAAGGGAAAAAGATATTGATCTCAAAAAAAAAGTGGTGAAAGCGAACTTTATCATTTAGAAAATAAAAAGAAAAAACTAAAAAAGGAAGCAGCATTCATGGAACTGGAAATATTGCAACTGAGATGAAAAATTTGAAATACCTATTTTCTATTTTTTCTATAATCCTTTTAAATTTAATTTTTAATAATGTCGCAAGTATATATTAATTTTTTGTTTATAAATGCTTTGTATTACTGCATTTTTTTTTACTTATTTTTAAATAATATCTTCTTGAAAATGTATACCTCTTGCAGTTAAAATAATCCTGCTTGCTCTATTAAGTAAGGTTTAGTTTTATTAGTTTTGTGGCTATTTATAAGAAATATAAGTTCTCAAAATATAACCTGAAATTGTCAGTGAAAATCTGGAAAAGTCTCAGGGAGTTTGATAATTGAAAATTGCTAAGAAGCCTGCAATAATGTTTTTTGATATATTAAAGGACGACAAATTGCCCTCGCAATATTTTTTTATATTATTTTAAATCTGCAGTATCAAACTAATTTTTTTTTTGGCTTGAAAATGTCGATATAAATGTAGTCTATGGTTGACACAGTCAAATGCCTTAATTAAATCACAGATTTCTGCTGAAGTAAAGTCCCCCTTATGTGGAAGTTTGTTGGGAATATGGAATATTACATCAGAATCAAATGTGTCTTTATTGTGATAAAAAATATATTTTCAATTGACAAACATTCAAAGCAACTAATAACGAAGGGGTATAGCATATTGACAATTGTTTAAAGATTTTTGCATTAGGTCATCAGTAACATATCAAAATTGAAGCATTGAAAATACATTTGACATTAAATACAACAACGCAATATGGTTTTTATTCCAGCAATACATTCATCATTTGCATGAAATTTATTTGGGTCTTTGCTAGTTTAATAAAAAAAAAGGGTATCGTAAACATGAGCAAAAGAGAACAATATTTAGATTCTTTGATGTCCATCTGACAATTCTGAAACAGTCAATTAACAGAAATAACTAATTTAGATTATATTTGGTTTTTCAGAATGTCCAACTTCCATACTAGTTAACGATTTTATGCTATTTATCTTTCCAAATTCTTGTTTATTCATATTCACAGTATGTAAATCACTTATTTTTAAGCAGCTATTGCTTAATCTTAAACATTGAATGGTATCGAATAAGTTATATAGACAAAAATATATAACAATTTATTACATTTAGTAACTAATGTGTGTCATTCATCGTAATGTTAGGGATACATGTGTAAGGTAATAAATAATGACTTTATTTTCATTTTGCAGTATGTCTGCTTGGAGCTGACGTGGGTAATAATACAACAAGAATCAGTAGGTTCGCTTATTATTTAAGAAACCTGTTAACTTCAAGTGACGTAGGTGTTTTGGAATTAGTTGCCAAAACTATGGCTAGTTTAGCACTGGTTTCAGGTTCTAAGGCATCCGAATATGTGGAGTTTGAAGTAAAAACTGCTCTAGAATGGCTTAATGAAGACAGAGTTGAGGTAAGTAAATTGGGGGGATGATAGTGCATATAACCCACATGCATACTATATGCTTCTGGGTCAATAACACAAAAAAATGCAGAGGAGTAGGAGATTTGCAAAAATATATTTATTAAAATGTTGAGTATTCTGTGATACAAACTTTTAATTGTATTCTTCAAAATGTATGCACTCTTCCCAAAAATAAACTGAAATGGTTTTTGTGCAAAAAAGTTTTTTACTCCATAGATCAATTTTTTTTCAGAGTGATAAAAGTAAGATAGGTTAAGACTTTTGTTTTATTTAGGGTGCAATGTTATTTTCTACTGGTATTCATATTTTTATTTATTTTTCATGTTTTTATTATCTTTTTTATTTAAATCTTGCTCTTACGTTTTTTTGTTTTTCTTTCTGTCCCAAACATTGTCTGGCTTAATTGGCAATACAGAAAATCATACTCTAGTACCAACAAAAGCACAGTAAGTCTAATTCACAAAAAACCTTCAGGGATAACCTAAACCATCCAAATTAGCGCGTAAATCCGGGATCTGGACAATTTATTGGATGTGTCCTTGTTTTTACTAAATGTCTCTTAAGAGTGTTAACTGTTTTAAATGAATGTTGATATTTTTAATATTTTAAAAAAAATTCGCCAAAGGAAGCGTTTAATAAGGAGCATGATTGACAAACAAAAATCTTTTTTGGCTTTTTCGCAACTGAATAAAAATATTTAACTTTAAATTAATTGAAGCAAATATATAATATAATTACATACCTCAAATATTTAATATAATTTCTATTGCTTGTTTAAATAATATTGTTTATATTATGTTTCGAAACATTCCGTAGACAGACTAGTCTACATGTTGAGGTATGTAATTATATTAAATATTTGCTTCAATTAATTTAAAGTTAAATATTTTTATTCAGTTGCGAAAAAGCCAAAAAAGATTTTTGTTTGTCAATCTAAACGCAACAAATAATCTGAACACATTTAAAGGAGCATGATATTATAATGCAGATTGCTATGAACAATGGTTTTCCTTTGGAGTCTATCAACAAATTATATTATATTTTTGTAATATTTTTGTATATAAAAATTTGTAAACAAGTACAAAATGTCCTATATTGTCATATATTCCAAAACTTAGGGATGAGACAAATATTGTTAAGTGCATTACTTTTTTCGGAAGTATTTTTGTCCAATTGTCTAAATTTTTTAAAAATATCAACATTTCATTCAAAACAGTAAATACTCTCAAGAGACATTTAGTGGGGATAAAGGACACAAATGATAAATTGTCCAGATATAGGGTTTACGAGCTAAATTGTGGCGAATGTTCCACGACCTATGTGGGACAAACAGGTAGAAAAATTTCCACAAGGCTGAAAGAACATTTGAGTCTTGTCAACAAATTCAAGAATTCAAATGTGACTGAAACTGGTTCAGATTTTGCCAATCATTTTATTACAATCAGGTCATGATTTTTCCATTTGTCAGACCTTGATGTTTTACATGAATGTCCGAAGGGGAAAGAACTTGACCTTCTAGAAAAAATGGAGATAACCAAAGCTATAAAAAAATCCTATTCTCACTTGCGTTAACAACGTTTTTAATTTCGAACCAACCCCAATATTTAACAATTTAATGTAATAATTATTATAGGCAACCTTCATTTCATCAACTTATTTATAGAGTGAGAGTTTTTAGTTATTTTCGTTGACCAGTCCAGTGCTTTGTAGGTATTTACTCTGGTATCCCACTCAGGCGGTTCGGGTTCGCTCCCAGCTAGAAACATGAATCTTTTTTAATATTTTATTTTAAAATTTTTTATATTTCATTTTAGTGTCAATCGAATATGTATAAGTAGTTGTTTGTTTTGTTGTACTTTAGTGCGTTTTATTCTATTTGTGAGTATGACTATTTATTAAAGTTCTCTCTGTTGTTTGTAGGTCTGATGAGGCGAAAGGGCGAATCACGTGTCATGTTAATAATTATAATTTACTGAGACCTAGACTTGGAGTCTTTTTCTATGTTTGTTATTGAAACTAGGTCTTTTTGAGTTATATGGACAATTTCGTTGCTTTTTAAATGTAAATTATGTAAACCAATATAATTTTATTTCGAATAAACCAAATGAAAGGAACATAAACCATTAAGATAATGGATGACACAAAACCTCTAGTCAGCCAAACAACGTTTTTATGGATTCGTCTTGATGAATTCCTAAACTGGGGCGACCATATAAATCAATTGTACCTGAAATTAAGTGGGGTGGGTTACAGCATTTGCATATTAAGCAAATATTTAAACATAGAAGCCACAAATATAGTTTATTGTTTCAATTTTGAATCGCTAATAAGATTGAGTATTTGTCACACCGGAACGTTTAATAAGAGTCATAAACGAGATGCAGTTTAATGATACTTGCAGGGGAGTATTCAGAGAGTTTAAGATCATGACAGTGTATTGTGTATATATCTATGAACGTTTGATGTTCATGTTTAGAAATAAATTGATCAAAGTAATCGTCAATATCACACAAGGACACAAGATATAATGTACCCTAAGTATAGACTAACATTAACAGGGAAAAGGTCATATTATGTTTGTATAAAACTCTACAATAAACTACCAAATAGGATTAGGGAGAGAAACGATCTGAATATACTGAAAAAAAAGTTATAAAAAGCACTCTGATAGCAATAGAACCATATTCATTGACTAAGATCTTGCAAAGCAGTCTTTGAATTTTAAAAATGTGTTTTAATTATGTGTTATACTGTGGTGCTCGTGTAGTAATGTACTGTGTAATATTTGCTTTGTGGCATGATTTCGAATAAAGGAGATTTATTATTATTATTATTATCCTAATTCTTTGCTAATGGAATATTTGCCACTTTGAACTAAATATTTTATATTTGCTATATATTGTAGTCCAAACGCCATGCAGCAGTTTTGGTTCTGAAAGAACTTGCAACTGCCCTACCCACCTATTTTTATCAACAAGTGTCCCAGTTCTTCGACTCAATATTTTGCGCCATTCAAGATCCGAAGCAAGCCATCAGAGAGGCAGCTATAGAAGCATTGAGGGCAGCATTAGTGGTCACTGCACAGCGGGAAAACGCTAAGGATAACCAAAGGGGGTCATCTTCTTGGTAAGTTTGATGTACCAGTATGCTTTGTCTGATTTTTTTGTAATGGGATTAAAATAATGTATGGGTTTTACTTACTAGGTACAAGCAGTGTTATGACATGTCAGGAAAACTTCTCTCAGTGGATCGGGGAGAAAGAATTCGCGATGAACGAGCTCACGGGTCGCTCCTTATTTTAAACGAACTTTTGCGCTGTTCCAATGCTTCTTGGGAGCGAAAATATATGTTCCTGCAAGAAAACACCGATCCCAGACCTGCTTTAGACGACGAACCATTTAGTTTCAATAGACCTCCCTTCATGTACCCCATTCACGCCAAAAAGAAGTCAAATAATCTGATTATTTCCGCACTTGCACCAGATAAACCGGTGGTTATCGAGTCGTGTATTTGTCATCAGTTGGTGGCGGAAAAATTTGAATATATTTGTATAGATGTTTTGGCACAGAGGTGAGCATTTAAAAGGTCACTCTCAAATCTTATGGAAAATAGGCTTCAGTGAAATTCTCTAATTTTTAATTCACCCTGATTTTTTTTCAGATCTTTACGTTTCAGGGTCCGTAGATGCTGATTGTTTTCTCAATTCCGTCGGTCTGTCTGTTCGCGGCATAGCTAAAAAACTACTTAGGGGTCGTATGGGGACCTGGTAACATAGAACGGAAGCTTTCACAGCTGTGGTCAGTTAAGAAATCATGGTTCTTGGGACTAGACCGTGTCAAATAGGAATCACTATCCGACGTTTCGCCTTCGATTGCAGGCATCTTCAGGGATCTGAACACTAAAGTTCTTGCACAAAAATCAAGTATTATTTAGAAATTAAATGGAATAATTTTGGTGCGAATGCAAGATGGCGCAACAAAATGGCGGCTTAATAAAATATTTAATGGATTGATTTCAAATTTTGCACAGTAATTAATCGTGATATAGAGATGAACTGTAATAATTGTGGTACAATTTCAAGATGGCGGAACAAAATGGAGGCCAAATAAAATGTTTGTAATCTCGAAAAATCACCTTCTTACACATCTTCACGTTTTAGCGTCCCTAAATGCCAAATATTATGTTTTATAATATCTGTTACCTTTGTCTGTCAGTTTGTGGCATAGCTTAAATCTACTTACCCGATCGACGTTTGGCCAAAGATTCATGTTCATATGGGGATGACCTGGTAATATTTTGGTAAAAATTCAATATCCAACAAAAATCAAATGCTATATAGGAGTGAACTTGTAACATTTTGGTATCAATACAAAATAGCAAAAAAACTGCTTGAAATTAATTTAAATTTTTTTTGTAATATAGCGATACACTGGTAAAGTTGTGGTATGAATTCAAGATGGAGTAACAAAATATTTTTAGTAGGAATCCAAATTGGTAGATCAAAGTGGCATTCAATAAAAATCAAAGAAAGTGAATTTTTGATTTGTTCAATGGGTTCAAAGCTCCGAAAGTTGTGGCTTAACTATCCTATCATTTCTGTAAAAATTGAGATTTTTATTTTTATACTTTTTTACAGGAATTCTAGGATGTGTAACCAACAACTTTTGAAACTTACCTCGTTGACTGGGAGGGCTTTATTTTAGCTTTTCTAAGATGGGCAAAATTTATGTTGATAAATTTTAATCTGAAATCTAAAAACCCGAATCTAAGGCCAGATCGGATGTCGAACTTTGCCGGAACTTAAAATTCGGCAGACAAGTAAAGACAAAAACAAAAAGTAAATTGTTATTTTAGTAAAAAATATGTACAATTTATGTGACTGGATATGCGATTGGGAGGGGATAAGGGCATTTTATTGTTTCGTGTCTTTGATTTTTTCAGATTACTCTGTGGTGTAAAATATAATAATTAGGAAATTATATGTATATATATATATATATATATATATATATATATATATATATATATGTATATATATATATAATGTGTTTTCATTCCGGGTGTACATCCGTTCATTACTGTCGTTCTGAAAAGAACAGTTTTGCTGACGTTTCGCCAAAATCACATTTGGCATTTTCGAAGCTTTCTTTCTCGCGTCCGAATAGAGACTGAAGTGTTGGTGACTGCGACGCTTTCTTTTATACCCCCACTCGGGGCCGAAGGTTATATCTGCGCAGGCGTTGGTCGTTATTTATGTTTTCGGGATGGTGCTGTTGTTGTTGCGCTAATTGCGCTTGAGTTTTTGCGATTTTAGATTTGTCTATTATTGTCTTCCATACTGTTGGTAGTTTTAATGATTCGTCCCTTTTATTTAAATCACCTTGCTTTTCAATTTCTATGGCTTCTCGGATTATTCTGGTCTTATAATGTTCTATATTGGCAATCTCCCTACACCCATCGAAATTTATTTTATGGCCGGTTTCCTGATGATGTAGGAATAAAGCTGAGGTTGTTTGTTTATTTCTGATGCTGAGTTTATGCTCTTCCACTCTTGCTGATATTCGCCTGTTAGTTTGCCCTACGTACAACTTTTCACAGTCCTGGCACGGAATACTGTACACTCCGTGGTTTTCCAGTTTGATTTTATCTTTTGGGTTTCCGAGTAGTTTACCTATAGTTGTTTGTGGCTTGTGTATTGTTTGTATGTTGTGTTTCCTCAGAATTCTTCCGATTCTGTCTGTTGTGCCTTTTACATATGGTAAGACTACTCGTTGTTTTCCCGGTTCATATTTTTTGTTGTTCGTTGTTTGGGAAACTTGTGCATTAATAGCTTTCTCTATGGTGCGATTTGTGTAGCCATTTTTCTTTAAAGCACTAGATATTACCTTAAGTTCGTTTTGTCTCGTCTGTGTTTCAGTTAGTCGCACGGATCTAGATATTAGAGTATTTGCCACAGCTTGAATTTGTGCTGGGTGATGATGTGATTTTGCATTTAAATATCTGTCTGTATGTGTTGGTTTTCTATACGCGGTGTATTCGGATGTAAATGGATGGTGCTCCAATGGGGTCCTCGCTATCACCAGTAGTCGCGAATTTATTTATGATATACTTCGAGAAAGAAGCTCTTGAGAAAGCAAGTTTAAAACCCAAATTATGGATTCGTTATGTGGATGACATATTTATTATATGGCAACATGGTCATGCAGAGCTCGAAAAATTTCTGACTCACGTAAATTCAATCCACCCCAGAATACAATTTACTCTAGAGTTAGAGGAAAACAACAAACTACCATTTTTAGATGTTTTGGTCACAAAACTACATAACGGACATTTCGAATACACCGTGTATAGAAAACCAACACATACAGACAGATATTTAAATGCAAAATCACATCATCACCCAGCACAAATTCAAGCTGTGGCAAATACTCTAATATCTAGATCCGTGCGACTAACTGAAACACAGACGAGACAAAACGAACTTAAGGTAATATCTAGTGCTTTAAAGAAAAATGGCTACACAAATCGCACCATAGAGAAAGCTATTAATGCACAAGTTTCCCAAACAACGAACAACAAAAAATATGAACCGGGAAAAAAAGTAGTCTTACCATATGTAAAAGGCACAACAGACAGAATCGGAAGAATTCTGAGGAAACACAACATACAAACAATACACAAGCCACAAACAACTATAGGTAAACTACTCGGAAACCCAAAAGATAAAATCAAACTGGAAAACCAGGGAGTGTTCAGTATTCCGTGCCAGGACTGTGAAAAGTTGTACGTAGGGCAAACTAACAGGCGAATATCAGCAAGAGTGGAAGAGCATAAACTCAGCATCAGAAATAAACAAACAACCTCAGCTTTATTCCTACATCATCAGGAAACCGGCCATAAAATAAATTTCGATGGGTGTAGGGAGATTGCCAATATAGAACATTATAAGACCAGAATAATCCGAGAAGCCATAGAAATTGAAAAGCAAGGTGATTTAAATAAAAGGGACGAATCATTAAAACTACCAACAGTATGGAAGACAATAATAGACAAATCTAAAATCGCAAAAACTCAAGCGCAATTAGCGCAACAACAACAGCACCATCCCGAAAACATAAATAACGACCAACGCCTGCGCAGATATAACCTTCGGCCCCGAGTGGGGGTATAAAGAAAGCGTCGCAAAGTCACCAACACTTCAGTCTCTATTCGGACGCGAAAAAGAAAGCTTCGAAAATGCCATATGTGATTTTATAGTAATGAACGGATGTACACCCGGAATGAAAACACATTGTATTTTTCCATCCGTGAAGGAGTATATATATCAACATATATATATATATATATATATATATATATATATATATATATATATATATATATATACAGGGTGATTCATGAGGAAATGTCAATACTTCAGGTACATATTCAAGACCAAAAAATTAACATAAAAGTCTATATAAATAAGTGTCCGTAAGGCCTTAGTTCTTGAGATACAGGGTGTTAAAGTTTTTATTTAATTTTCCTGTTTTTTAAATAAAATCTGTGATAATGTAAATATTGGAGTGCAAATTGATATACGGGGGTTTTTTGGTATGACAAATTTGAATCTAATATTAGTATTGCTCTTACTTGTAGGGGGCGACACCTACATGACTTTCTACTTCTACAGGGGCTCCATCATGCTGCAAATACATGTTTTGTCTTACATTAAGGGGAACATCTTCTAATAGATTTCGCAAGTGATTTTCAAGAAAGTTCAAATATTTTTCTCCTGTAAGACTACCGTCGATTATAAATGGACCAATTAAGTGACCATTTAACATTCCACACCACACATTAATGCTAAATTTATGTTGGAAATTATGTTCTACTGTAGCGTGAGGATTTTCATAGGACCACCGGTGTTCATTGTGAAGATTATTTATACCATCACGCGTGATGGTATAAATAATAGATACAATTTTCGCACTTGGAAACATCCCAGATTCTCTAGCAGTAGTGAAAACTTGTTGAAAAACTCTTCTATCTGGCACCCTTCTATCTGGAAAACGACGCTGGTACTCCGCGACTGCTTGAATTGCGACCCCATTGCAGAAGCCGTAGACGAATATCATATCTGCATATTCACGATGCTAGAATATCACAGGCATAATGACGTATTTAAATCTAAAGTTTCTTAAATGATTATTGTCAGATAATAAAAGTTATGAACAGAAATTGACAGTGACAAAATTTGATCTTATTATTAACTGACATTACTATTGCTAAGTAACAGGAAAAACGATGAGAACACCAACCAGCAGTTGTTCTGTCAGGCGAGGCACACTTCTATTTTTTTACAATACATGCATACTTTATGTGAATTTGTTAAAAAAAATAACATGCGCCGAAACTGTTTTAAATCCAAATATCTCGAAAATGGTTGCTCGTATCCACTTTTAACAGGTATACCTTTTTGACGTAGAAATGGCAAGGGAATAATTTCAAAAATGTAATACAAGACTGTACCAAAAAGTTGTGATTGTTCGAAGAAGTAGAAAGACATGTAGGTGGCGCCCCCTACAAGTAAGAGCAATACTAATATTAGATTCGAATTTGTCATACCAAAAAACCCCCGTATGTCAATTTTCACTCCATGATTTACATTATCATAGATTTTATTTAAAAAATAGGAAAATTAAATAAAAACTTTAACACCCTGTATCTCGAGAACTAAGGCCTTACGGACACCTATTTATATAGACTTTTATGTTTATTTTTTGGTCCTGAATATGTACCTGAAGTATTGACATTTCCTCATGAATCACCCCGTATATTGACCCCCCTAAAGTTAACCATGAGCGGCCACTGATAGCTTAACAAAATGACAGGTAAAAATCCGAAAAAACTAATTATCTAATTTACCTCAAATTGCATAATCATGTATCTCATATGAATTAACTGGTAAAATTTTGGTACAAATCCAAGATGGCGAAAGAAAATGGTGGCCTAGTAACATATTTTAAAAAATCAGCCTAAAAAAACTATTACTAGACTGATTTAATTTTTTTGCACGAGTTAGGTGTGATATGATGATATCCAGGTTTTACATATCTTCATGTTGTAACGTCCCTAGATCTCAGTTCCCTACATAGCAAAAAACTACTTGCCCGATTGATTTCAAATTTTGTTCAAAAATTAAGGGTCGTATGTGAATGACTTGGTAACATTTTGGTAAAGGTCCAATATGGCCGAACAAAATGACCGTCTAGTGAAATGTTAAAAAAAAATATATTAATGAAAAACCAATTTACCCCAAATTTTGCACAAAAATCAAGTGTTACATAGAAATAAAATTGATTTAAAATTTTGTGCAAGCATTAAGTGTGATATAGAGATAAACTGGTAAAACTGTGGTATGAATTTAGTATGGCAGAACAAAATATTCTTATTTAATTGACTTGTAATTGTATGTAAGGACGTAGCCGATGCACGCATCGGAAAAGTGGCCCTTCAGAAACGTACACTACAGAATGCTAAACATTCCAAATGGTGCGCATTCGCAAATAACGTCAAATAAATAAATAATGAAGTCAGTAACTTTAAGAAAAAATATGTCAGATCAGCAAACAAAAATTACCAATGAGAAAGATTTTCAATTGAAATCAAATAATCCATGAATAATGATAAAACTACACAACTACATAAACAAAAAGTAACATCAATATGGGCCAAAAAACATTACAAAACCAATCCGGTTAACTGCCTTTTCAGCTGCAAAGTGCTTAGTCTGAAAATATCATATTCTGAGAAGTGACGATTGTAATTGTGAACCAGTCGGTCAACAAATGCGCTAAACCCATAATTTGTACGGTGGTACCTTTCAACAAACAGCTGTGATTGTCTTGTTCTTCTAATAGGCACTTAAAACGGGACTCATCCAAGCAGCACTTCACAGTCAATCCCCCATTCACCAATTTATGCAAAAAGACAAGAAGTGCCTTCTTTCTTCTAAATTTAAGAGTTTGAAGGCCGCATAGAAGAGCTCTAGTATTAGATGACAGACCTTAATATGGGAAATGCAATTTATGTAAGAGGTATTTTGAAAACCTATTTTGCACCTTTTCAATTATGTCGATGTGACCTGGTATGATCGACTCCATATTGTACAACAATATTCTAGAACGCTACGAACCAATGAGTTATAGAGACACCCAACTGCTTTGGTATCAGTTACGTGTTTCGTATGTCGCTTTATAAAACCCAGAAGTCTAAAACCCTTAAGTACAATGTTATCAATATGTAGATTAAAAGTAAGATTTTCATCAAAAATTACACCTAGGTCCGTGAAAGAACTTAAAACTTCAAGGTTTACATTATCTATGAAGTAGGTGGAGGGTATGGTATTAATACATTTGTGAAAACGGAGTACCTTACATTTCGAGATGTTAACAGAGAGATAATTAGTTCTGCACCATTTGTCAACCGATGTCACTAAGTAGTTTTGAAATATTGCAAGATTGGTAGTTGTTGAACGACCACATACTCGTAATATAGTGTTTTAAAGACTCAAATATATGATCGGTGATAATTGCCTCAAAGAGCTTTGGTATATGTGAAAGTAAAGAAATACCTCTGTAGTTCTTCACATCACTTTTATCACCAGATTTGAAAATGGGCAAAAGGGTAGAAAACTTCCAAAATTCAGGAAAGGAACCCAGATTAATGGATCTCTGAAAAATTATACATAGAGGCTGAGACAATGACTCACAGCATCGTTGCAATAGAATAGTAGGAATTCCATCAGGGCCACCCTTCGTGGAAGGATCAAAGTCCTTTAATTTATTAAAGATTTCTGCCTCTGTAAAACAATATGTTGATAATATCTTTCCTGAATAACTTATTGGATCAATTTTACTAAAGTCTAAGTTATGGTGGTAAGTATAGCAAGACTGAAAGTGAGTAGCAAAAGCATTTGCGATATTATTTGATCCAGTGATTTCTTGCCCGTCAAAATTCATAACACTTGGCAGATTGGAATCCTTTCTTAAGTTTCATACAAATGACCAAAAGTATTTAATGTTTTCTGGGATAAGTAGCTCAGTCTGTGTGACATATGTAAGATAACACATATCAATTCGAAGTTTAACCTCATGTCTTATGTCAGAATAGGCCAAATAGTCAGCAATTTGTCGGTCCTTTTATATCCTTTGTATAAACAATTCTTTTGCCCAATAAGCTTTTTTAGCGGAAGGTCAAACCATTTGGAATATTTACAATCAGTCACGATCTTGGGGATACAATTATTGATACCCTGAAATAAAACCTCATAGAACTGTTCAACCATTCTGTTAATATCAGGCTCAGACAATAAGAATGACCAGTCGGACTGCTTTTAAAAAATATCCAAATTGACGAAATTTGCTTTATGAAACTGGTAAACACTTACTTGATTTTGATTTTTTATCGGCGAAACATATTTAATTTTATACTCCACTTCAATTGCTGGATGTTAGGCGTCAATCTGTACAAGAGGAAAATTGGAAGATGAAACGAAATCACTAACGAAGTCATCAGCAAATAGCAGATCTAAAATTCTGCCCATGTGATTGCAAAGAGAATTCATTTGTTGCAATTCAAGAAAACTGATTGTCACAAAAAGAGTTTCAGAAGCTAGGGACGGCAAACATTTTGGAACCAGAGAATTGTCTTCATAGATCCATTCCACCGAAGGAAGGTTAAAATCCCCAAGAATAGAAAATGTATGGTTATTGAATCTATTTCTCAGCAACTCACAGGTATTGCAGAAAGACTGATAACATTCCTGGTTAGAATTAGGTGGAAAATATACACATCCTAGCACCAACTTGCTTTGCCTGCCTTCATCAGAACCCAAACAGCGTCGAACTCGATATGAGCAAGAGTAACAATCATAGAAGTCTGAAAAAAAGAAGTTCCTTATAACTTCTATCTGCTCGAAAAACTATATATTCATTTTTAAATATTTCATTGTTAGAAATATCCCCACTAAGCCATGTCTCGGTGAGAAATATTACGTCATAGTCGCAAGACATGACTCTAAGAGAAATTTCATTAATTTTGGTGCGTAGACCCCTGACATTTTGGTAAAACATGACAAGACTACCATCCACTGACGATCTGTCATTAGCACCAGTTACCATTTCTAATTGTGAGTTGGAACGTTGGGCAGTTGACAAAAATTTTGCTGGCTGTTATTATCGACGGAATCATTAATGATCTCCACACCTGGTGACGATTGATTGACGAAAGATATACAAAAATAAGCTCAGATTTAGTTGCATAATCTAAAGCTCCGTTCCGTGAATTGGTTATCAATGGCAAGAAACATGCATGGGAACCGCTTATCGCGCATTATAAATGCATTTTGTTGTGCTATAAAGTCGTTCAACACTGGACGATAATATCGTAGAGGGGGGCCAATAATGAAAAGATTAGTGTCTTTTGTTTTCTCAATCAAATTGTTGATGGTGTCTTGTGGTATTTTTTGCCCATAATTGGTTCATATTTGCCGGTAAACAACAGAACACAGTCACTTTTAGATGAATGAAATCTGATATTGTTTTAATCCGACATTACAGAACAAAATGTCAGTCTTAAAAAAAAATCTGTGTAAAAACTGCTTATTCAATTTATTTTAAATTATGCACAAAAATCAAATGTGTAATTGGTAGAAAAAGTAGTAAAAATACAGGGTTGTAGGGCAAATTATGTTTGATGAGGCATGTTGGATAATAAAATTATTGGACCAATTATTTTTTATGGGAATTTAAATGGTGCCAGATATTTAAATGTATTCATCATGTAATCATCTAGAGAATATTCTGGTAGGTTGGTACAATGATCATATTTGGCTACAAATGTTGTGAAGATTATCGAATATTTAAATAATCGCTATGATTTTTGGATTGAAAGGTCTGGCACTTTTAGGTGGCCGTCTAATAGTCCCGATCTAAGTCCACTATATCTTTTTGGTGGGGATTTTTGAAAAACAAGGTCTAATATGATAGGCCCCAAAATATATTATAATTAAGGCAAATGGGTGAAAATGAAATATTTTTACTTAACAGAGACCACCCAGAGTTTATGTCCAACTCTATTAACAGTAACTGTACTTGCCAGTAAACAAAATGAATAGAAGAGAAAGGAGGTCGGCAAGTAAATACCACTTGTTTCTATTTACTTGACTGTTTAGATAGCTTGCCTGGGAACTTGAATCGCACTTGCTTTGTCTCAATAACAAAGCATGGAGATGTATAGCCCGCTTGCTCATTTGACTTGTTACCCTACTGGCTTCATGTAAACTGGCTTTTAAGAAGGGCGTTTCTTTTTTTTTTTTTTTTTTTTTTTTTTTTTTTTTTTGTAAGGACGTAGCCGATGCACGCATCGGACAAGTGGCTCTTCTGAAACGTATACTACAGAATACTAAACATTCCAAATGGTACGAATTCGCATGCAAGGTCAAATAGATAAAGTAAAAAGTAAAATAGCCCTAAGAGGCATGTCGAATAGAAATAAAGAAAAAAAAAGAACACACAATAGTTCGTCAAAAAAGCAACACAATACATAAATAATTAAAATACAAGTGAATAAAAATAGATACAAAGTATACATATATATAAAACAATCATGAAAGCAATTCGTTTAACCGCCTTTTAAGCTGTAAAGTGCTCAAACTGAAAATGTCATAATCAGGGAAGTGACGATTGTAATTGCGTACCAGTCGATCGACAAATGCGCTAAGCCTATAATTTGTACGATGGTATCCTTCAAAAAAAAGTTTAGATTGTCTTGTTCTCCTAATAGGAACCAGAAATGCGACCGACTCAAGCAACATCGGACAGTCAATATCTCCACTGAGCAGTTTGTGAAGAAAAACTAGAAGTGCCTTCTTTCTTCGAAACTCAAGTGTTTGAAGGCCACACAGAAGAGCCCTGGTATTATATGATAAACCCTGGTACGGAAAATTAAACTTATACAAAAGGTATTTGGCAAATCTATTTTGGACTTTTTCGATTTTATCGATATGGCACTGATACGATGGACTCCAAACTGTAGAACAATACTCCAGAACGCTGCGAACAAGTGAGTTATAAAGACATCCAATTGCTTTAGTATCTGTGACATGTTTTGTTTGCCGCTTTATAAAGCCCAACAGCCTGAAACCCTTCAGCACAATACTATCAATGTGCAGACCAAAAGTTAAATTCTCATCAAAAATAACGCCCAGGTCTGTAAAGGAACTAACAAATTCAAGACTCACGTTATCTATGAAGTAGGAGGAGAGTATGGGTTTAATGCGTTTATGAAAACGGAGCACTTTACATTTAGAGACATTAAGAAGAAGATGGTTAATGTTGCACCATTTGATAAGCTTTTCCAAGTCCGATTGCAGTGGATTAGATTCAGAGGAAACTGGTGAAAAGAATTTTAAATCGTCTGCGTATAAGAGACACTTAGACACTTTAAAGCATGATACTATATCATTTATAAATAGTAGAAAGAGAATTGGGCCAATATGAGAGCCCTGTGGGACACCAGATGTCACAACAACCTCTCTAGAAATTGAACCACATACGCTAACTCGCTGACGACGATTGAATAAGTACGATTCTATCCATTGCAGGTAGGTTCCAGAAAAACCAATTCGCTGCAATTTGAATAACAGAAGCTGATGGCAAACCCTGTCAAAAGCCTTCGATATGTCAGTATATATAACATCGATCTGTTGACCAGCCTCAACCGATGTTGTTAAGTAATTCTGGAAAATTGCAAGATTTGTAGTTGTTGAGCGACCACTAAAAAAACCGTGTTGCATACTAGTGATGTAGTGCTTCAGAGACTCAAAGATATGATCCGTGATAATTGCCTCAAACAGCTTTGGTATATGCGAAAGCAAGGAGATACCTCTGTAGTTTTTAATATCGCTCTTATCCCCAGATTTAAAGATCGGCATGAGAGTGGAAAACTTCCAAATTTCGGGAAAGGAACCCAGATTAAAAGATTTCTGAAAAATTTTACAAAAGGGCCGAGACAACGACTCGCAGCAACGTTCCAATAAAATAGTGGGAACTCCATCTGGACCAGCCTTTTTAGAAAGATCAAGGGTTTTTATCTTATTGCAGATTTCCGCCTCTGTAATACAATAGGTTGATAGTAATTTTCCCGAACAGCTTATAGGGCCAATCTTGCTAAAATCTAAACTACGGTGACGTGAATAGCAAGACTCAAAGTGAGTGGCGAAGGCATTAGCGATGTTATTCGAACCGGTAATTTCCTCTCCGTCATAATTCATGACACTGGGCAGCCCAGAGTCTCTTCTCAAATTATGTACAAAAGACCAAAAATGCCTGATATTCTCTGGGATAAGCAATTCAGTTTGTGTGACATATGCAAGATAGCACATATCAGTCCGAAGCTTAACCTCACGTCGTATGTCGCAGTAATCAAAATAGTCAACATCTTTATTGGACCTTTTATATTTTTTATATAGACGATTCTTTTGTCCAATAAGTTTTCTCAGAGGAAGGTCGAACCATTTCGGATATTTAGAGTCGACTACCGTTTTCTTGGGGACACAATTATTGATACCTTCAAACAAGACCTCATAAAAGTGTTCAACCATTTTGTTTATATCAGATTCTACTGATAAAAAAGACCAGTCGGATTGATTGTAAAAAAGGTTTAGATTGTGGAAATTCGCTTGATGAAACTGATAAACGCTAACTTCATTAGAATTTTTCATTGGGGAAACATTTTTAATTTTAAAATTTATCTCAATTGCTGGATGGTAGGGATCAATGTTTACGAGGGGAAAACCAGATTTTAAAATGGAGGCATTGACAAAGTCACTGGCAAATATTAAATCCAGAATTCTGCCCATGTGATTGCACAATGAGTTCATTTGCTGCAATTCAAAAAAGCTCATTGAAACAATAAGAGTTTCAGAAGCTGGAGATGGCAGAGATTTTGGAACAAGTGTGTTATCCTCATAAACCCATTCCACCGAAGAAAGATTAAAGTCCCCGAAAAAAAAAATGTGTGACTATCGTATCTGTTTCTCAACGACTCGCAGGTATCACAAAAAGACTGATAGCACTTCTGGCTAGAATTAGGTGGAAAATAAACGCAGCCCAAAATCAAACTTGCATTGCCCGCGCGCACCAGGACCCAAACATCATCAAAGTCCATATAAGTAGGAGTAGTAACCAGAGTTACATGAAAAGCACAAGAAACGGCAATCAACACTCCACCGCCGCGATGACACCCTAGTTCCTCATAACTCCTATCTCTACGAAAAACTACATATTTGTTATTAAAAATTTCGTTGTTTGAAATATCCGCGTTAAGCCACGTCTCAGTGAGACATATCAAGTCATAGCCGCAAGACAAAACTGCAAGAGAAACCTCACCAATCTTTGTGTGAAGCCCTCTGACATTCTGGTAGAACATGACAAGACTGTTCAGTTGTGGCGAAGCATTTGTAATTGGTGTCAGAGTTGTTGCTGACTTGTCGGTGAAATGAGAAAAGTTGATTCGACGTTGGTTGTGTTTGAAGATTTCTCAGGTTGGACTGGAAAACTACGGCACAAGAGACTGACCAGCTCTGCCCTTTCGTCATAGTACATAAGGTGTTCGTGAGTAGTCAAGGTAAGAGGAATAAAGCTGACGAGCTCCTGGACAAGTTGTTTTTCCAAAAATATGTTTTGATCACGGATAAAACTGTTCAAAACCGGTCTATTTCTATAACGAGGGGTGCTCATTATCACGAGATTTGTATTACTACAGGCTTTAAGTAGACACTGAACCTGTTCTGCTTTAATTGGAGTCCCCCTAATAGCATTCTCCGGTCCACAGAAAAACACAATACAATCATCCTTTGTGAATTTGGCGCAGTAGGATATGCATTCAGAGACCAGTTCCTCAAACAGAAACTTAGAACGCCATTGACAATTCAAGTCAAAAGTTCCTCGTGTAAACCTCCTAAATAATGACATACAGCCTCTAGCCATCTCGTTGCCGATAATCAAAAGCTGACGCCTTCTCTGACCAGAGCCCCTAACAGAATTTGCACTGACTGATTCGTTATGTGGTTTACTATTGAGCGAGAAAATTTGCTGATTGAGAAGCTTGATGTCCTTTGCATAGCATTCGTTCTCCTTCTTCAGCGTCTCAATGATAATGGTCATACTACTGCTAAGCTTAGTTAATTCCGATACTTCATTTCTGAGCTTGTCTTCGGATTCACTGCAGTTTTTTATTTCTGTTGTTAGATCCCTGTTTTTATCTTCTAACCTTCTTATTTCAGTTCTGAGTCCCTCTAACAGCTTATTCTGTTTATCAAGTTCGGCAGTAAACTTTCTCTCCGCTTCTGCAACTTCATCCTCGAATGCATCGCTGCTGCTTTTTTACTGAGCATTTTCCCTGAGTTAAAGAGACAAAAAAAAACAATCAGTGAGGTAACTATAACGAAGGAAACGGCGTAATATATACTTAAAATGTGTACTTAATATCTAATATAAAATTTAAAAAGCCCATACAATAATAATAATTACAGTGATAAAATAACAAAGACGGGGACACTCGCTTCACGCCCAGGGGTCTGTCTGGACGACTTAAAAGGCACAAACAAAAAAGACCACTATAAAAAGGAACAATAGGAAGGAAAAATAAGGACTAATTATTATTATTATTATTTTATAAATTCAAAATTTAAGGTTGTTCTTGCTAACAGACACTAATAATGTGCATTGCTAAAACTCTACTAAAAACTCAATATAAATTAGATTCGCCTGACCCAAGTAAATTAAAATTACAATTTGGGATCTTCTTATCAGTAAATTTGCATATTCTGTTATATTGGAATGTTCATGGAGTGATAAATTTTAAATTTTTTATTGTTCCATTCAGCAAGTGAACATAGATTAGCATTCTATTTCTTTAGATAATAAGATTGTTTATGAGCTACTGGATTTGAATAATATGAGAATACATACAGTTTTTTTCAAGCAACAAATCAATACCAGACACATATATTTTTTCAAAGTTAAAACCACTAAAAACAACACCTCTGTAAGAACACAATTTAATCACAATTCTACGGCAAGTCTTGCGTCTATATTCAAAGGGATATGTTGCCAAAACGGCTCGTATGATTTGACATGTTCATTGTCATAAAAAATTTAGTAAATTTCAACTGAAGCTGGCTGGTTTTTCATAAGATTTGTGTGTGGCTCTTTTTGAAGTAAAATATATAGTGCTTTATTTATATTGAATATGTTAATCTTTACTTTTCATAAGTAAATTTATAGGTATAGTAAATAATGCTTTCTTTTCAGGATAAACTTTTAAACTACTAGTTCACTAAATTATTTTGGTAATATTTTGACAATATGTAAAGTATAATATATATTTTTTAGATCCTTGAGAGTCAACTTTGTCCAACAAACGCTGTTGTCCATTTTGCCTAGACTTGCAGCCTTTAACAAAGATATCTTCGTTACAAAACACTTACCCAATGCTATGAGTTATCTCTTTAATATTTTAAAAAGCAGAGAAAAGGATAGAAATACTGCCTTTATAACTATTGGTAAGTTAATTACGCAAGGGATAGCGAATATAAAAATTTTGTCAACTAAATAAAAAGACAAAAAGAACCATGACAATATCAACATTCTGATGGTGTCAGAATTCATCAATCAAATCTGGAAAGTGTGAATATTTCGACTGAGATTAGTTGGAATGTTCAAATCAGATTCTCAAGAAATAAACATTCTGACATGTTCTAATCCAAGCCCAACCCAACCTAGCCTTACTTAACTTAATTAACATTGGCAAAAGTCAGTGATATTTACTGTTGAATGTTTTGACTGTGAGTATTTTCAATATTTAGAAATTTGATGCTACGGGTATTTACAGAAATGAGGGTTTAATTTTTGGGGATTTGGTTCCTGTTCAGAATTTTAAATAATGGGATTTTGGTATTTATATTTATATGCTCCTTTTAAATGCCCATATTTATATGCTCCTTTAAATATTTGAATATAACTACGAATAATGTTTTTTATTTTATTTTTTCGGGATTGTATTGGTCAATATTTTGATACATTCGGTATTTGAAATGTCGCATTTCATTATTTCGGATATTGTACTAGAAGCGATATAGATATTTTTTAAAGTAAAACAGAATTATGTTCTGTTTTACTTTTTATTTGTTTTTTTTAAACATACAAAATTATTTTTGTCATATTAGCCAAAAAAACCAAAAGACCTTTAAAACATTATATCAGGGGTGCTCAAACTTGAACTGCTGGCGATCTACCTCAATATTTTTAGACTACTTACGATCGACTCTGAGAGGCTGCAAGTATGTGTGATGCAGTGTTGTCGTACATACACAATACATACACCCTACCTACCTACCTACCTAGGTAGTGTGTACCGTAGCATATATAGATATTAGCTTTCCGCACAATATACATTATTTTAGTCAAGGTTTGGGTTAGGTTTAGTTAGGTTCTTCTCTACAATATCAATGAAAAAACTCATAGTTATTCAAAATTGCGAGTTTATTGGTTGTTACAAAACAAAGAGTTACATATGGTGTTAAACTTAACTAAGGAGTGACTTTGGATGTTGCAGCGTGGCACTGCATGTCCTCAGCATACTTTTCATAAGATGGTACGTAACCACTGAGTGTTAATCGCAAGCATGATGACATATGATCGTCAGTTAGTCGATTGCGATATTTTGACTTATTATCTTCATTTCAGAAAATGCAGACTCGCATAAGTAAGTTGACCCAAACATTGCTGTCAGTTGAAGGGCGATTTGCCTTAGATTCGAATATTTATCTTCAGATTTTTGTATCAGATGCTGTAGCTTTGAGATGTATATCTGATATAATCTGCACCAACTCATTTTCAACAGAACCAGAGTTCATATTAAACTGACTTGCTGTTTCAGTAGCTAATTCCTCAATGTTTTTACATGAAAAAGGATAACTCATAAATGATGCTACTTTTGCCAATTTACTACAATCATAATAACGCATTTCGAATTGTCCCAAAATATTTGATAATTCAGCCTCATACATATCATAATTCAACTGAGGAATCCTTGCTTTCAAAGACGGAAAATGTTTCAGATCCTTTCTTTTCAGTCGATCTATCATAAATTGCAATTTACTTTTGAATGCGTTTACTGCGCTAATCATCTCAATAACAGTTTTTCCTTTACCTTGAAGCTCCACGTTAATGGTGTTTAAGTGCATTGTGATGTCAGTCAAAAATGCCAAATCAGTCAGCCATTTTTCGTTTTTCAACATCTGAGTGTCATCACCTCTTTCGTCTAGAAAAGCTGTTATTTCGGGCAATAATTCTTGAAACCTTTCTAGGAATTTTCCGCGACTCAACCACCTGACGTCCTTGTGAAGAACTAAATCAGTGTGTTCAGCTGACTCCCTATCTTCCAACTGCAACTTAAAGAGTCGCCGTTGCAAGCTACGTGCACGGATGGAATTCACAATTTTTGTTGCAATGCCCATAATTTCCTCCGTGTTAAAAACTTTTGAGCACAAAACTTTTTGATGTATAATGCAATAGATTGAAAAAAATGAAGGGAAATCTTCATTAGCTCGACACAATGCCACAAAACCGTTTTTGTTTCCAGTCATTGCTGGTGCTCCATCGGTTGTAATGCACACTAATTTATATATATTGGTAGCTTGTAGTTTTTTACAAAATTGAAGAAAACGTCATATATATCTTTGCATCGGGTCTTCTCTTTCAGAGGAATGATTGTCAAAAATTCTTCCTTAGCCAACATGTCATTGAATACCATCCGAAAAAAAATACACAGCTGGGCAGTGTCTGTCATATCGATGGATTCGTCGAACTGTAAAGAAAAGTATGTACATTCCATGATATAATTTTTTAGTTTATCTGCCATGTCCTGACTGATGACTTCAATACGCCTTGTGACAGTCGGACGAGATAACTGAAGTTCTCTAATAGCAGACAAGATTTCTGTTTTATTTTTAAAATCTCCAAATAAAGTCTCACCCGCTTCAATAAATGCTTCCTTCACAACCGATCCATCTTGAATGGTTTCTTGTGTTTCTATATATGAGATATTTTAAATGAAGCGATCGTAGCAGCTTTTGATTGTTTGGCTGGTCTTGTGAACATGGTTTGTTCTTTTTTCAAACAAGATATCAAATCACGTACTTTTCGTTTTCTTAATTCACTCTGTGACGGAAAATCCTTTTCATAGTTTTTATGAACCGTTTTATGATGCCTCTCTAAGTTACCACGCTTAGGTATTGCAACTGACGCACGACAAATAAGACAAATGCACTTATTCTTCACCATACAAAATAAAAATTCTTCCTCCCAATCGTTATTAAAATGATACGTTTTAGATTTCTTTGCTGCACTCATTTTGTACTATTTAATAATAAACTTTGTATCGACGTAGTATTGCCTTCAAGTTGCAATTCAGAATGACTCCAATTCCTGCAGGCGCAACATTTATACCGGCGTGAACGAAAGTCTCGAATGTTCCCGTCAAACGCGCCGCCCGAAATTTCTAGAAAAGCGGCAAGAATAAAAAACGCGGCTTTTCTTTGACAAGTACCGCGCGTTCCTCTGATAAAGCCGCCTTTTGCCGCTAGCAGAGTGTTATTTTATTACGTAATACATTTTTGTAGTTTAGTTAAGTACCAACTTACTTTTTTTCTTCTCGAGATTTATTGAAAATGCACTCGCGATCGACCGTTTGAGCACCCCTGCATTATATTATTGTAAAGAATTTTCCCCTAAAAAAATCAAATATTTTACTGCTTATTAAACGAAAGTGCTGAGTTTATGTAAAGATTTTCTGTAAATTTTAAGGCCTAATTGCTGTAGCTGTTGAAGAAGAAATCGAACCTTATGTGGACAGAATAATGGATCTCATAAAAATATCGTTGCCGAAAAGCGAAACACCCAGTAAACGTCGTCCAGTAATAGACAGTTGTGTTTTTAAGTGTATCACATTTTTGGCTGTAGCCTTGAAGAAACATGATAAAATGGAAATTCCTCATATATTGGAACAGGTGAATTCTCAGTTTTATTTATTAAAAACTGTACAGATTTACTATCCAATTACAGAGTAGGACAAAGAGACTTGATTTTAATGTAACATAAATACATGAATATGTCGAAAATTGTTCGCATAATGTTTTCCTTAATGTAGATATACTTATTATGAATATATCACAATCATCACGAATTTGATTATGTAAGTTAAACATAGCAATTATTGGAGAATTCTTGAACTAATTGGGCACCATCCACATAGAAAGAGGATTTTTGGTTCTATAGCTAGGTACATAAAATGTAATTATGGCGAACATATCAGAATCATTAATCAAATTATTCAGAGCTTGGTATAAAAATAGAATAGACGCGATATTTCTTCGATTCTCTAAGCTCTTAAGATTATATTTCATCATAATATCCATTTTTGGTATATGTATGTATAGATTTTTAAGGTATCGGTTCTGTACTTTCTCAAATGGAAACTTCTGATGCTCATAGTAACGATTCCATATTATTTAGCAATATTCCAAGACATTTCTCATATATCAAAATATACAGAGTGTTGATACATGCCATATATTTAAAATCCCTACAGTTCCTAAGGATAAAACCATACATTTGAGATGCATTCTTTGTTATTTTTGATATATGCGTCGTTAAAGTCATTTGAGAATCGAAGGTTACTCAGCCCATGACAATACTGTACCATCGATGCTATAATTATAATGTTCTTTTTTATACTAACCAATAATGTACTTAGTACATAACATTTACTAATATTACAGGGGCAAACTATTATTAATTGACTGTTCTTAAACTTATAATGGTTGGTGATTTTAAAAGAGAATCAGAAAAACCGCTAGGAATATTTTACTAAAAATGTCTTAGTTGTTCAAAATTTGGGGTAAACTGTCTTAGTTGTTCAAAATTTGGGGTAAATTGTACTTTAAAAAATCATTATATATTTCCCCATTTAACTGGCCGACTGTAGCACACCAATTATTGATTGCCCAAGGATACTGGTTTGCAACAGATCTAATCCATTGCTGCAGTACAAAATATAAAAATATGAAACATTACACAATTTTGAAAATTTTTTCTGTTCAATTCCTGATGCAGGGAAATACGATAAGGATGAAAATTTTATGAGTGTAAGATACTCGATACAGGTAATTTTTGACACATTTCCAAATCAGCTTTTTGTTTTAAGATTGTCCTTGTTATATCTATTCTTCTTCTATCTTTCTACCTGTTCGCTGTCTAGTGAGTATATCGTTTGATTTAACCTTTTTCTTTTCTTTACGACTTTTTGGTCTTGTTCATCATAATTGAAGGGTTTTATTACTCAATGTACTTATTCGTAGGTAGCATTGATGATGACTAGTGAGTCGAAAGCGCTCTGCTATGATTTTGAAGTTTGGATATTATATACGTTTCATTATTTTAAAATTTGTCCCTCAGCGTTCTTAACACCTTACCAAATTTGTAGTGAAATATTCCTAGCAGTTTTCCAGATATCCGATTGTAACATCCCGTATTTTTTTGTATTGCTAGTACTACAATGTCACAGATTAACGCCGATGCGAATCTTCCCGATACAACCCGAAACCAGTTTTCAATTTTGTGAAAGGCGACCGCCTCATAGTTTAGTATGCCGGCACATGTTGCTCACGGTGATCGTTCGCGCGTATTGAAAATAAGTTTGGATGTAATAAAAGAAGTGGTACTCTGGAAAACTTCGTGAAATTTAAAATGCCTGGATTGTCTTTGTGTGTGTTGTTCGCCAAGAACGGGAAAGTGAATTTCCATTTGTTCATTATCCTAGTGACTCTGAGGTAGATACATTTTGTGGATTATTATGTTATTAGAGGCAAAATTACTACAAAGTTACAAAATTTAAGATTTATTTGTGAATTTTGAGAATTGTATTGTTATTTTGATGCTTCTCTCTCTGACTACCTATTTATTTGTCAATTTTTCTTTTTGAATGTATAATTTTTTTTTACGTTTATGCAACAATGTTTATTGAAATGCAGATTTATCAACTATTAATCCCACTGAATAGACAAATTTGAAATATGTATGTGAATGATTAATTATTTTTAATGACCCCATCACACAAAAATGTATATATAGATGAGAATACATTTTATTTTAAAATTACAGCAACAAAAACTAGGTTTTTGAAAGTTAATACTTAAAATAGATTTATTTTTAAATAAATTTTTTTTTATCTAAAATAAAACTTATAAAATATGTAAAAGATTGGTCAAATGACGATTTTTAATACAAATATATATTAGTAATTATAAAGTGCTTGCCATATTCGATTATACAGGCATATCGCATGAGTTGATACATAATCGGAGAACATCGAACAATAAGTGTCTGGCAACAGTTCGTGTTTTTTTTTTTATTTGTTTTTTATCAAAAGTTGTAATTTGGTATATAGTTATGTTTTAAATATAGGTTACAAGAGTTTTTTTATTGTTTGATGTAAAAAATGATATCTTCCCCACAGTAAAAATAACCCGACACCAATCTTATCTTCGTTGAAGATCCAGGGTTGGATGTGGACTATCATGAGATTCTACTGAATACAATATTAAAAATGAACCGGTACATTTTCAAGATATTTATAACATTTCTCCTCAGATTTATTTACATATCAAAAGTTATAAGTAATTATAATGTTAATATTCTCCAAAATGGTTTCTAACCTTGTTCAATTCCATGTCTCTTACTCTTGCAAACATCTAGACATATATTTTTTTGCCTCACCAATTAAGATAAAAAAACACTTCCCTTTTAAAAAATAAATTTGTGAAAAAAAAAAGGAAAAAATTTAATCAAATATAGTTGTCTTAAACTCATTATCCGTCTATAAGAAACTAAAACAAAAACCACTTTAGCCAGTCATTGTTTATTTCAAGATTCTTTATGTATAACTTCAGAGTATTTATAGTCTTCGTTTTGAAAACTATAGATAGGTATTATGTTATTAATAATTTTTGTTGCAATATTATCGTACCGAAAGAAATATTTTTGTCTTTTCGCCCTTTGCTGTTAACAATTCTATTTAAAACAAAGGAAACCAATATTTTACATATTTGAATGGTGTCTTCTAAATATCATTTTTATTAAAGTAATTTCGCGAATTCGAGTCAATGGGGCAATTAGTTTTGTAGGACATTTTTAAAATTGAATAATGTATACTAAAAAAATTAAACGCTCTTCGTATATGAGCTTTTATTTATGTTATTCTTATAGTTTTCCAGTTAAGAAGTATAAAGTATACTACACTTAATGAAATTTTAATCTATATTTTCATAACATCTTATACCGTTTTTCATCAAAACATACAATGTCCAAAAAATAAAACATCGGAGCATTGATATAAAACACATGAAGTAAACGCAATGAGTCTGGATGATTATGAAATGGTTTCGTGTTATTCTCGTAAGGATTCATTTCATGATGGAGATGAGCGTAGAAAACCAAATAGAATGCTTGTCTGTAGTGAGTAAACCATTAAGAGCTGTTATTCTCTGCATCTACCGTCCCCCTGGGACTCACTAGATGTTTTTATTGAAGTTAATACTAATATTAAGAAATCAGGGTTCTTGGGATTAAACCGTGTCAAATTGGAATTACTATCCGACGTTTCGCCTTCGATTGCACGAAGCATCTTCAGGGATCTTTACTCCACGAGATCTGAACACTGAATGAGCTCAACGAGATTCAGGCGGGCTTTTATACCCGACTTGTGCTGAATTTTTTTGTACGTTTAAATATTTCAATAGATTCTCTAACTTTTCGTTTATAAAAACCTCGAACCGATGCTAGAACCTTGGTTTCCTTTACATTTATGAAATGTCCAGTGTTATGCGGGTGTTCAGCTACAGCAGATTGAACAATTTGTTTCTTTTTAATACATCGTTCATGTTCCTTAAGTCTAGTTGATATTGAGCGTCCTGTTTCTCCCACATACACTTCTCCACAGGGGCAAGGAATTTTATATACTCCTTCTGTTTGGAAAGGTACAAGATCTTTCGGGGATCGCAAGCATTGTCCAATCTTCTTATGTGTATTGAAGATTGTGCGTATGTTAGTCCGCCGAAGTAATCGTCCTATTTTGTATGTAGTGCCATGTATATAGGGAAGAACAACACTATGTTTTTTTAATTGAACGCGTAATATCTTCAGTGCAATAGCCATTCCCTCTGAGAGCTTCGGTCAGTTTCGATGTTTCCGATGTTAAAGAATCTTGTTTAGAAATCGAAATAGCTCTGCATACTAGTGAGTTAATAACCGATTTCTTTTGTGCTGGATGGTGATGAGAATTTGCGTTTAAGTATCTATTTGTATGCGTCGGTTTTCTGTACACAGAATATCCTAATGTATCATTTTCCTTCCTTTGAACCCATACATATAGAGAGGGAATTGTTCCATTAGATTCAATTTCCATCGTGAATTTGATATTATGATGTTGCTGATTAAGGTGGTCCAGAAATATGAGGTGATTATCCTGTCCATGAGGCCAAACAACAAAAGTATCATCAACATATCTAAACCAGTGCTTCGGTTTAAGTGGAGCGGATGTTAGAGCAATATCCTCAAAGCCTTCCATAAAGATATTCGCTACCACAGGTGATAGAGAAGATCCCATAACTGCCCCTAAAGTTTGTTCATAAAAAGTTCCTTGAAAAATGAAATAAGTAGATGTAAGACAAGCTTCCACTAGGTCTATTAAGTTTTTATCAAGATTACAGCAACATCATAATATCAAATCCACAATGGAAATTGAATCTAATGGAACAATTCCCTTTTTAGATGTATGTGTTCAAAGGAAGGAAAATGATACATTAGGACATTCTGTGTATAGAAAACCGACGCATACAAATAGATACTTAAACGCAAATTCTCATCACCATCCAGCACAAAAAAATTTCTGATCAAGATTCTTTAACATCGGAAACATCGAAACTGACCGAAGCTCTCAGAGGGAATGGCTATTGCACTGAAGATATTACGCATTCAATTAAAAGACATAGTAAACCAACTCCGCCGAAGGAGAATCATAAAGAGCTACCATTAGGTAGTGTTGTTCTTCCCTACATACATGGCACTACAGACAAAATAAGACGATTACTTCGGCGGTCCAACGTACGCACAATCTTCAATACACATAAGAAGATTGGACAATGCTTGCGATCCCCGAAAGATCTTGTACCTTTCTAAACAGAAGGAGTATATAAAATTCCTTGCTCCTGTGGAGAAGTGTATGTGGATAAACAGGACGCTCAATATCAACTAGACTTAAGGAACATGAACGATGTATTAAAAAGAAACAAATTGTTCAATCTGCTGTAGCTGAACACCAGCATAACACTGGCCATTTCATAAATGTAAAGGAAACCACCAAGGTTCTAGCATCGGTTCCAAGTTTTTAAACGAAAAGTTAGAGAATCTATTGAAATATTTAAACATTCAAAAAATTTCAATAGAGACACGAGTTACGGTCTACATCACACGTGGAAACCGATCTTAACACAGGTCACGGTTCGGCGAGCACAAGTCGGGTATAAAAACACGCCTGAATCTGTTGGAGCTCATTCAGTGCTCAGATCTCGTGGAGTAAAGATCCCTGAAGATGCCTCGTGCAATCGAAGGCAAAAGGTCGGATAGTAATTCCAATTTGACACGGTCTAATCCCAAGAACCACGATTTCTTAACTTCAGTATTATAATTACAACACTCGAATCAGCCACTTTGTCATTTAACATTTATCATAACAATAGAAAACATTAATTATCATATATTACACTCTTACATACAATAAAATTAAAAACAAAAACTTTCAGTTGCATCCAAGTCCAGTTAATGTACGTCTTTTTTACCTCGTCCAGTTGATATATGTTCCACCGTCGAGCATGACTGTTACCGGCGCGGTTACCGCCGCGCTTGATTCGAACGAGACCGCTGGGTTTGGGTATATAAAGAATATTAATATTTTCGCATCTGGTGGTTAATCTGTGACAATGTATAGTGTTTTACGCTATAATTTGATTTGAATATTTTTAGATGCTCGCTACTGGTCTGAGCCAGTCTTTAACTATTTGCCTCCGGGAACTAGCCAAAAAAGTGCCAGTACACAAGGATAAGATAAGTTTAGGTTTGCTAAAGATTTTATCTTATATCCTTTTGAACAGGCCTCTGCTGCACCCCGGAATGCCTAGGAATCTGACGTCAAATTTTGTTGCTCTAAACTTGGGAGTTGATACTAACGATACTCAGCTAATTGTATTGGCACTTCATACTTTAGGTAAGCATGAATATTACAAATTCAAGGAATTCCAGTAGCTTAGCCTGTAATTAACGTGAAAGTTTTTTAAAAAATCTGAATCAGTCCATGTGGGTTTTCCTGATTTGATTGAAATTAATAACACAGGCCAACACACATTTTGGTGCTTGCGATTTTTTAACTGTTCCTGGATAATTTTTGGATGCAGAATGTAAAAAAGTTCTCAGATTTTGTCTATCAGATCTAGTTAAAAAAAAAAAAAAAATTGTGTGTATATTTTACGTTATAACTGTTATAATATATAATATTACTATTGCCAGTTAAAGTTAAGTATTTATTGCAAAAACTTAATTTACATGATTACATTAGTCACTAATCACATAAAAATTTTCTTTTATACGACTTTCTAGAATGGAGTTTACTAGGGCAGTCTCGCTGAAGGCTCCAGCAGTAGTCCGCCATCATCCTTGATACCGATGTTCCATAGTTTTAATATCCTGTTGGAATCTTTCCCCCTGTTCTTCACTACAATCACCTAAGTTTTCTGGAAAACGATTTAGATGGGTGTGGAGGTAGTGAACTTTTATACTCATGTTACAGCCGAGAATATTAAAATTTGAAAGCATAGTTTCCACTAATTCTACGTAATTCTCTGCTTTATGATTGTCAAGAAAATGTTGTACTACTTGAATAAATGATCACCAAGCTTTAGATTCAGTCTCGTTCATTGATTTGGTGAATTGTGGATCTTCTACAAGTTGCCTTATTTGAGGACCATCAGATATACCAGCTTTTAGTTTTTCCGTGCTAATGCCAGGAAATTTACGTGACAAATACCCAAAACAATTTCCATCTCGATTTAAAGCCTTCACAAATTGCTTCATTAGGTCTAGCTTGATATGCAAGGGTGGAAGTAAGATTTTTTCTCTTGAAACCAAAGGTTCTTTGATCACGTTTTGTTTTCCTTGAATTATGACATCTCTTGAAGGCCAATTTTGGTTAACCCAGTGTTCATTTTTAGCTGCTGTCCCAAAGGCACAAAGCACAAATTCTATATTATGCGCCATGTGAGAGTAAGGATCACTAAATAACTATGCATTTTTGAAGGTCATCTGCCGTATACAAAATATGGAGGAACATCGGGTTCGTTCGTTAGACTAATGGGGTTTCTGTTGGTGACCTACATTGACCTATCACACTAGAGATATCATGTGATTTATGCTACGATATCTTAACTTATTTGTAGGTACTTTTGATTTTGAGGGACAGAGACTGTTACCTTTTGTCCAGCGATGTGCCAATTATTTTCTTGTGCACGAGGTGATGGAAATCCGATTGGAAGCTGTCAAGACGACCAGTCGATTACTGCGGCACGCCATCAAAAGCTCACAAACGACTCCGAGTGAAACCGTCAGTAGAACGGTGGCTGATGTATTACAAAAAGTATTAAGTGAGTTAGTTAGATTAGTAAATTTCTTTATTTAGCATAAATGCTACAATTTACATTTTTAAAGCATAATTTTAAATATTATAGACTACTTTAAACTAGCTTCAGAAACCATACTTTTGTGTTCCCTATCAGCTTTTAAAATTGATTCTTAAATAAATAATCTCTTAACTTATTTTTAACCCCTTTAAAAACAAAATTTAAATGTTTTTGTTTTGCCTTGTTTGGTAATTATGTTCTTCACAGTTTTCATTTATAAATGTTCTTACATTTTCGAGCAATAAATTATTTTTTATTTTATTAATAAAAATTTGAATTAAATAAAAAATTAAATTTCCATCATTTAACCATTCTAATTTTATTAACATTAAAATAATTGTTGTATATTTATCACAATTTAGTAAAATCCGCATGACTTTGTTTTGTAAAATTTGTATTTTATCAAATATTTCTTCGTTTGCCAAATACAAAAATGTAGAACCATATAGACAATGTGGATAGATAATATAATAATACATTTTTTGGAAAAAAAACTTAAATTTGGAGAAATTATTCTAAAATATCCAATTTTACTAACTGTTTTACTATTACTCTTTTAAACATGTAAGTTAAAATTTAAGTTATCATCTATAATTATGCATAAATATTTAAAAGATTTCACTATTTCCAAATTTGACTTTTCTAATGAAATATACAAATTATCAGTGTTTAAATTTTTATCCAAAACCATGCATTTTGTTTTAGATAGATTTAATTTTAATTTATGTACTTTAAGCCAATTTGATAAAACATTTAGATCTGAGTTAATAAAATCTTGTGCTGCTAATATATTTCTAAAGTGCGGGACACGAAAGAAAACCGGGAGGAGTCAATCGGTTTAGGAAGGTCGGCCAAGAAATCTCTTTAAACCAGTGGTGTCCCGTCGTTCTTTCAATAATATGGCACTCCTTTTTGACTATATGCACTTCAGATAATTAAAAAATGTAACTATGCTTAATGAACCTTTATCTATATGTGTCTGTTTTCTTTCATGTACCGCACTATTTGTATTTCAAAAATGGCGAACTTTCGAATTTTAAAATGATTTAATTTTGATTTTTCTTGATCGATTTACCTATAAATATATTTTTTCTTGAATTCTGTCGTTAACGGTTCCCGGGCTACTGCCTACGTCCATTATTATTGGACCACCCAGTATAGTGATACACGATTTACAAGTCCAGATTTTACAAGGGCAGCCAGCATCAGATCCAGTGAACGAGATTTATCAGAATTTTAATTTATGCAGTTCGACTTTGGGCTACTCGGGTATGCCAAAAGTGGGCGTCTGTCTGTCATATTATTTTATACAGGGGCCGTCATTGTGAAGTACTATACAGGGCGTTTCCTAATTGCATGCTGATGTTAAAGGGGGTGTTTTTATGTCCTAAAACTCTTAATTTTTGAGATACAGGATAGTAAATAAAAAGAAAACATTTTTTTTTCATCCGAATTCTGATGCTATTGTAGATAACTGCATGAAATTTGATACACGTCTTCTATGCATTAAGAAGCATACGGATTTACCCGGGTTAATTACATATGCACGCCAGAAATTTCAAAAATTGATTGTTAATAAAAAATGCCCTTTTATGCATAAAAGACATGTATCAAATTTCACACAGTTATTTATCTATAATAGCATCAGAATTTTAAATCCCTGTATCTCCAAAGTTAAGACTTTTAGGTTAATATTAAACTTTTTTCTTAAAAAGGTCTAAGAATCACCCCCCCTTTAACATTAGCATGTAATTAGGAAACGCCCTGTATAGTATTTCACAATGACGCCCCCTGTACAAAGTAATATGACAGACGGAGACAAACAGTCACTTTTGGCATAACCGAATAGCCCAAAGTCGAACTGCATAAGTTAAAAGTTTGATAAACCTTTTTCACAGGAATCAGTGCTGGCTCCCCTACTATAACTACATTGATGTGTTAATTTTGGAAAAATATGAGTTCTGTAGTTTTTCAAATATTAATTGCAATATTAGATATTTTTTGACACCCGCTATTGAACAGAAAATTAATTATTTTGGAGCAGTTTATTGGCAGCTACTTTATAAACAATTTTACAAAATATATGAAAAAAAAACTAAGCCATTTTTGAGGTTGACGGCTGTGATTCTAATGGTTCGATTCCTTCTAAACCGTTGTCTTCCTCTGAAAATGATGAGGTTTCGTCGTCACTATTTAAAGATCCCAGTGTGATAACTAAATCATCAATAACTGTTCCCAGTATTTATCTTCAATAGAAAGAATATGTTTAACATACGATTTCCAATTTTCATCTATCGCTTCTAATGTTATTTTATTTAATTCTTTAATTGAAAGTTCACCGGTATTGTGCTCTCGAATATATTTTCTTACTCCTGCCCATGCAAGTTCAATAGGGTTGAGGTCGCACATGTATGGAGGCAGCCTTAAAGGTGTATGACCGAGGTTACGTAAAAGACCGTCAATTTTATACTTTTTTTCTCTAGGCTTGTTGGCTGATATTACTTCATATAATTGATATTTTCTCCATGTTGGATCACATACAAGATTGTTCGAAGCCACGATATCGTATGAGCTTTTGTAGAGTATTTAGTTGGCACTTTATCTTCTACGTGGGAATGATAAGACGCATTATCCATTATCACCACTGATTTGGGAGTAATGTTAGGTAGAAGCTTCTCGAGCAACCACTTTTCAAAATTATCTCTATTCATCTGTCCATGATAGTCAACAGTTGTTAGTCCCGAGCGAAAAACTAAAGCAGCACCTGGAACAAATCCGGCTTCTGAACCAGCATGAACTGTAATAAAGCGACTACTAGAGTGGATTCCCTGAACAACACCTGTAACATTTTCACGTTGCCAGCATTTGTTCACTGTCATATCATTATCTACCCAGGTTACGTCTAGACAAACAATATTGCGTCCTTCTTGCCTATGTTGCCTTACAGTTATTTCACCCACCAGTGAAAAATATTTGGTCCCTCAATGAGCAATTTTCGTTTATTTTGGCACTTGCGCCAAACACGACCATTTGATCGTAAAAGCCGATTTAAGGTTTTATACCCGTACGGAAAATCTACTTTGTTCTTTACAGCACGAAGTAGGGGTTTGCAGGTCGGAACCTTCTTCAAGTTTATATAAAAATGCTCTATTGTTCGTCGAATTACTTGAAAATCACCATCGTCAATTTTGTTTTTGTATGATAATCGGGGTCTTTTTTTACCAGGATATTTTAAAGGTGAGGTAGTGAAGTACACTACTTTTTACATTAATTGTTTTTCCTCTTTTGCTCGCCATCGTTACTTCGAAATAATAATTCAAATTCAACGCAACGCATTTATATAGCAATGAAAACAAATGCTCGAAACGTATAGGCGCCACTGGAAATAGCTAGAATCTTCTAGCGGCAAGTGCATGGAAACTCTAGGCACATCCCAATTACAAGTGGACCAGTGCGAAATTTATTAAATCCTCGATTAATTTTCCGTACCGCTTAGCTGGCGTGCTTTTATTTATTTGCGTACACAAATTTTACTTTTCCGCTTGCTTAAGACTATGAACTTTTATTTTAAGGACCGCCCGGTTTTCTTTCGTGTCCCGCACTTTATCTTGTACATGAATTAATGTGTCATCAGAAATAACTGAGTATGGCAAATGTTTTTTAAAATATAATTGTTCTGCAAAATAAGTTTATTTAATTTTGAGAACGTCAGTGCTGTTCTCTTGCTGTAGAAAATAACGTTGTAGGGTTTGTATACAGCTAAGAGTCTCTTGTGTGGTTACCTCCGTTTCTTCTGCGGTATCATCATCCTCTTCAGTGTCCTCAACTTCTTCCTGAAGTGTTTGATTTACCAAGTCTTTGTGAGGTAATTCTTCTCTTACAGCAACGTTATTATCGACATTCACGAAATCCTCAAAACCCTTTAAAACCATTAATTTGTTTATTGTTATCAGCTCGGCCATCCTTTTTCAATATCACTTATGATTTCCTATTTTTCATGTATCAAAATCAACTTTTTCTTTAGAACCCTGTATGTCGGAAAGGAAGAAAAAATTTCAAAACCGCTGGAAATTGTTTTTTTTTGTACCTAGCTCTAGATTATTTTGGTTACACAAAGAGAAAAAGAAATCTTCTACAGTAAAAGTTCTGGTCGAATAAACTTTTCAAAAAATGACAGGGTCTTATATATCACCCTGTATAAGATGGTTGCGATAAAGTCCTGAGACTGTCGTTATCGAACTGCATACTCTAGGAATTCGTCAAAGGCCGAAAACTGTAACTCAAAATCTCATCCGTGTTAAAAATATTTCATTTTGAATTTCCAGTAAAAATTTCTTTGGTGCACTTCGAAGTTCCAGCAGTGTATTAATCAGGGCCGTATTCGGTCAATTCTAATTTTGGATATGGATGATGAGTTTTAGGTCTTGAAACTTGGAATTGCAATTCAAGTATATGGCCTGAGGATATTATTAGACTATTTAAAAAAACCAAGTTGATGAAGAAAGCTAGCAGGCGAAACGTGTTACATAAAATGTGTTATTTCCGTGTGGTTGAGGGGAAAAAGTGGCAGTGAGTATTGATTTTGCATTATTTTTTCAAATAAAGGCGGAAAGATTTAAAAATGTTTTTTTAAAAATTTCAGTTTTTGTGAAAAATTTCAGGTACGAAAAAAATGTTCAGATTTTTCTTAATGGTGTATTAATTGGCCTCCAATTGTGCAACTTTGCCCTAATTTAACCGACCTGTATCTCTTATGGTTTACGAGATCCCAATGGAGAGCCGGAAATAAACAGTACTAAAGTTATTAATTATTTATTGTATAAATATTCGTACGTATCTATATGGTGTAAATGAGTACCTCCATGTTGAAGATAGACTTCATAACGAAGTTCCAAGTTGGCCTCCATAAAACTGAATAAGGGTTCTGTCAGTTTTGCGAACGAAGTTCGAATGTAATTCTTTAATTAATCTATGTTTTATGGTGCTGGTTTAAATTCCTCATTGGTCATGTTCCAAATGTAGGCGTCTGAAGCGCTTAGATCCGGCGAATAAGAAGAACAACTTCAGTCAGTGAAACGTCAAATGATCTCAATTAATTTTAATATCACTGCATTGCTCGATGCACCATTATGTCGACCATATGCGTATGAGCGAAAATAATTACTCCACCAAACACGTTTTTTTCCTCTGTACTTAACATCATCGTTCAACCCATGTGACCACATATTTGTCAAAAAATTAAATTGACATTTCTACAATTACACTTTTGTCGACAACGTTGCTTTCGTAGAAGCACAGCCAACTTTGTTTCGGTACCGTTTATTTCCAGTTATGTGTATGTATATTCTTATCATTGTTTATTTTATTTCAGATGCCTAAATATCTCGAGCTCGATTGTATGTTATACTTTCAATATAAGTTTTTGCTATATGACTTAATTAGCCTTGACATAATTTAGATGTGTACACATTTAATTTTCCAGGTGTTGGTCTCATCGATAGCGAAGCCCAGGTTCGGTACGGTGTTTTAACATCTTTGGATCTAACTTTTGACCACCATTTGGCCCAAGCGGAATCATTGGAGGCTCTGTTTGTGGCTCTACAAGATGAGGAATTTCGAATTCGAGAGGTAGTAAAAATTGATTCTGATAACGAGTAATAAACACTTAAGATGTATGGGCTGTTTCAAGAAAAACATTTAAATATTGTTTTCCTTATTTCAGACTATATTCCTACCGTTTGATTGTTGCAACTATGTAAAATGCATTATTTCTGCTTTCTTTACTATCTGAATCATATTTAGTCCCTTATTAAAAATGGTGACATTTAATTTGGTCAACAGTTTATAATTAATAATCCTATAGTTTTAGAAAATGTTATTAAATATGTGTTCTTTGAACAAATCGCAAGTCTAGAAAGGGAGTCTTCCATTATATTCAGTTTCCATTGTAAATTTAATATTTTGATGTTGTTTATTAAGGTAATCCAGAAATATAAGGAGATTTTTCTGTCCATGAGGCCAAACATCAAAAGTGCCATCTATATATGTGAAACAGTGCTTAGGTTTTAGTGGAACCGATGTTAAAGCAATATCCTCAAAGGCCTTCATAAAGATATTCGCTAGTATAGGTGATGGAGGAGTTCCCACACCTGCACCTGAGTTGATTCATAAAAAGTTCCTTGAAAAATCAAATACATAGATTTAAAACAAGCTTCAACTAGGTCTATTTAAGTTATTATCAATATTATTATGGTCCAATATGTCTGATATAATGGAAATTGAGTCGTTAACAGGAACATTTATGTATAATAATAATAATAATAATAATAATAATAATATATTTATACATTCAGAAGGTCAAATATATGACCAAGGTTTCGTCACAAAAATCAGAGTCAATATTATTTCTATAATAAAATACAAATATCACTTACAAATATAATACGATATACAATATTAGCTCCTTTAGTTTAAAATTTGACAATAAAAACATTAATAAATTATGCGGTACCCACTCCAACAAATAACAAGTGGTATAATTCAGCGTTATAAACTGTATAAAAAAGATAGTATATTCAGGAAAAAGTTCATTAATATGTTCAGTTGTCTTATCGGTTTAGGAACTCCCTCAGGTTGTAGGAGGACTTTTCTACCAGGCCATTATGCGACTGCGGAATTGTCTGATGGTATTTGCTGCCTTCAATTCGTTGTTTGGTAGTTTGTTAAATATTCTAATACCAGCATAGTACGGAGATTTTTCAAAGAATGTAGACTGGTGTACTGGAAAGACCAGGTTATTGCGATTTCTTCTTTGATATTCATGATTCTCAGCATTAGTGTGAACCTTTGTTCTTATATACAAATACAGAACACTTGAGAATATATATGTATGTAAATGCTGACCCATATCATCCTGCGATCAAAGTAAAGTATAAACTTCAGTATGTCCCTCCAATAAGAAACAACAATCAAGTAAGTGTGTACGAGTTTCATCGGACTGATTTCTGCAAACTGACTCTCTTTTATGAACAATCTGATTGGTCATTTTTATCATCAGAATCTGACATTAACAAAGTGGTTCAACTCTTCTATGCGATATTATTTGAGGGTATCGATAAATATGTTCCCAAAAAGGTTGTCTTTGATTGTAAATATCCAAAATGGTTTGACCTTCCCTTAAGAAAACTCATTGGGCAAAAGAATCGTCTTTACAAAAAATACAAAAAGACTGAACAGCAAGTTGATTATTTAGCCTATGCTAATTTACGACGAGAGGTTAAACTTCGAATCAATATGTGTTACCTTTCATATATCACACAAACCGAACTACTTATCCCTAAACACATCAAATACTTTTGGTCATTTGTTCGAAATTTAAGAAGAACTCTAGCTTGCTCAATATTATGAACTATGAAGGTGAAGAAATCAGTGGTTCAAACAACATTGCTAATGCTTTTGCTGCTCACTTTCAGTCGTGCTACTCCAGCCACCAAAACATAGATCTCGGTGGGATGGAGCCCATAAGTTCTTTGGGTATGTCACTGTTTTCACATCATTTTTCAGAAGCAACAAAATAAAGACCCTCGATTTATCTAAAAGGGCTGGTCCAGATGGTGTCCCTAACATTCTTTTGGAGAGACGTAATCAATCATTGTCCAAGCCGCTTTGTAAAATTTTTCAAAATTCCTTTGATCTTGGTTCCTTTTCGGAGATTTGGAGGTTTTCTACCCTGATTCCAATATTCAAATCCGGTGATAGATGCGACGTAAAAAACTACAGGGGTATTTCTTTACTTTCCCACATACCAAAGTTGTTCGAGGCTATTGTCACCGATAAAATTTTTGAATCGCTGAAACATTATATTTCGGAGGAGCAACATGGTTTTAAATGTCAAAGTCAGAGTCAAAATATGCTTTATTGTCTAAAGTAAAAAGTACTCAATGACAAAGCTATAAAAATAAATATGTTAACAATCAAAATAATAAATAAATGAATGGGCAAGAAAGAATTTGAGACAAGTATGATTAAATCACTGTAAAAAAGCCCAAAGTCAAATTCCTCAATAAAAGAAAATAATTTTACAGCATTAGTATAAAACTGCACAAAATATAAAAAAAAACTAAAAAAAGAAAAAAAAAATATCACATCACATTGCAACAATGATTATCAGTCATAATATATAACAACATAATACACAAGATTAAAAATTCAATAAACAGATTCATCCATACTATATCCCGTCCAACAAGTAAAAAAAAAAGAAAATAAAAAAAGAAACTAAAATAACATACTTAATACACTTAACATATGCAAGTCCTAAAGTATAATTATTAGTACAAAATATACACATATCATAAAAAGCATTAATTAAAATTCTTAGACAGAAATTCTTCAACACTATAAAAAGCCTCAGAGATCATTAGATTCTTAACCCTAATTCTAAACAGTCTGTAATTACTGATGCTTCGAATACTGGCTGGGAGGTTATTAAACATCTTTGTCGAGGTATAAAAAATAGAATTTTTAGTTAGAGCTGACGAAGGTATAGGTAGACCAATATTGAAAGAGCTGCAGGTGCCCACCAAAGACACAGTATGAATTCTGTCCAAATACTTTTTGTGCGTCAGGCACACTGACTCCAATATAAACAGACCTGCTAAAGTCAGAATTTTTTTTGATTTAAATACAGGCCTACATGAATCACGAGGTTTTATGCAGTACAAGTATCTTATAGAACGCTTCTGCAGGACGAAAATCGACCGAAATAAGTTATTGCAGCAAGAGCCCCAAAAACATATTCCGTATCTTAAATGTGCTTCGATAACTGAAAAATAGACATTCCTTGCCACTGTTTCATTTAATTCATTTCTGACTGTACGAACGGCATAACATCCAGAACTCAATGTTTTGTACAAGTTATTAATATGTACCTCAAATTTCAATTTATTGTCTATAAACAACCCTAAGAATTTGTTTTCTGTCATGTTTTTCATAGTCTGACCATCAAACAAAATTTCATTTATGTGGCATTTAAAGTTTAAAATGTTGGTTTTTGCCCCATTAAATAACAGATGATTCGCTTTGCACCATTCTTGTATATTACGCAGGTCAGACCTCACCATATCATTTAGAATGTCGGGTTTCTTGTGATGCCATAAAATTGTGGTATGAAGGAAGGCAGGTCATTAACATATGTCAAAAACAAGCGGTCCAAGAACAGATCCTTGAGTCACACCCGCGGATATCCCAAGTTTAGATGACAGTTCCCCCTGAAAACGGACATTCTGATGACGGTCACTAAGGTATGATGTAAGCCACTCCAAAAATGCGCCCCTAAAACCATAGAGTTCAAGCTTCCTCAATAGTATCCTGTGACAGACACAGTCAAAGGCCTTCGTCAAATCACAGAATACCGCCGAAGCCACCTCTCCCTCATTGAGACACAGATACAATTCTTCCATAAAATGGAAAATAGCATCATCAGTGTTTCTGGAGAACCGAAAACCAAGCTGTGCATTGGAAAGCAGTTTGTGTTTATCCAAAAAAGCAAGCATTCTAGTTTTTACTGCTTTTTCCACAATCTTGCTGAGTGTAGGTAGCAAAGAAATTGGCCTAAAATTAGAGGGTAGGTCTTTGTCACCTCCTTTGAATAAAGGAATGACAGTAGCCATTTTGAGGAGAGAAGAGAAAGTTCCATTTTGAATACTCAAATTGATAGCATCAGCAAGAGTTTCCAACGCAGAGTTGGGGATGTTCTGGAAAATTTTGATTGAAATTTCATCCCAACCTGAGGAGTTTTTATTTTTTATGTCTTGAAGAATGACTCTTAACTCATTTTGACTAACAGGTGTAAAATAGAATGTCTGAGGTACAGACATGCATGCTTGAGAAAGGATAAGGGGTCGATGGAGTCCTCAGTAAGATTACTACTCAATTGTCCCATTACTACCCAACAATAATCCCATTCTTTCCACGTACTATATAAACAACATAATTCTCGAAGTTGTTACATCTTTTAACGATTTGGGTGTCATTTTCGATGAAAGCCTCACATTTAATCTGCACAATGATAACATAGTGCTTAAGGGTTTTAGACTGCTAGCTTTTATTAAAAGACACACTAGGCATGTCACTGATACTAAAGCGATTATTAGTCTCTATAACTCTTTAATACGGAGTGTCACATCGAGAGGATTGAAAAAGTTCAGAATAAATTTGCAAAGTATCTTTTGTTCAAGTTTAATTTTCCATATCAGGATCTGTCTTATAATACAAGAATTCTTCTCTGCGGCCTACAGACCCTTCAGTTTCTGCGAAGAAAGGCGCTTCTGATTTTCTTGCACAAATTATTGAATGGAGGGATTGACTGTGAAATACTACTACAGTCAGTCCTATCAGAAGAACGAGACAATCACAGCTGTTTGTTGAAGGGTATCATCGTACTAATTATGGGTTTAATGCATTTATTGACCGACAAGTATATAAATATAATCGTCACTTTTCGGCATACGACATGTTCAGCCTTACCTCAATACAATTAAAAACGCAGTGAATGGATTGATTATGTGATTGTCCTCTTTTTATATGATTTGTCTGATACTTGTGTCACCATTCTTTGTTTTGTTTGTTTTTATTATTTGACAATATATATATATATATATATATATATATATATATATATATATATATATTGTCTTATTTTACTCTTAATATTGTCTTTATTTATTCTGCGAATTCGTACCATTTGGAATGTTTAGCATTCCGTAGAGTACATTTCTGAAGGACCACTTGTCCGATGCGTGCATCGGCTACGTCCTTACATTATTCATTTATATACATGTCAGTGTGAGAATCTTTTGGGCTTTAAATGTTTCTTTGCATTTTTCTGTAGTTTTTAGTCCAAATATGAGCGGCATGATCCTTTTCTGTCCCACAAATATTTTATTTATTGTGGTCGTTTGTCCCCAAAGCATTATGTTATAGCTAAGATGTGGGTGTACAAGTGCATAGTATGCTGTTTTGAGGGTTGTAGTGGCAACTGTTTGTTTGAGCCTTTAAAGTGTGAAGTACGATTTATATATTTTTGAAGAAACATGGTCAAGCTGTATATCCCATGAGAGTCTTGAATCGAGATATGAACCTAAGTATTTGACTACTGGTTCACTACCATCCTCTATAGCTCTTGGCTCGGTTTTGTAAAAGGGAATTATTACCGTTTTTTTCATTATTTAATATTAACCGGTTTGAAAAACACCAATTATTCATATCTTGTAGAACTTGTTTGATTTTCACATCTATTTCGACGACATTTGTTGCTGATACTAATACAGTCGTGTCATCTGCAAACTGTGACGTCGAAGGAAGCAGTTTCTGTATACTTCCCGGTTTGAAATCCATGTTGCTCTGCTCCAATATATTTGTTTTTTCCAAGGAAATCCTTCATTCTGTTATACAAAATATGCTCAAAGACCTTAGAGAAACTGCTGAGTAGCGATATAGGTCTGTAATTCTCGATGTTTGTTTTGTCTCCCTTTTTATGAGCCGGTATTACGGTTGCTAATTTTAGCGCATGTATAGTGATTATACATCGAATCTGAACAAAATATTTCCAGGATTCAACCGAATTGCCTTAAGTTTCTCCACGAAATGTGCAGGGTTTTTTTTATAAAAGAATCTATTTTTCCAGGAAATAGAATAAGAAAATTGTAAAGATATTTACCTAATTTGTATGTGGGATAAATAGGCGAGTATATTGCACTGACGATCAGTTGAAGTGGTACATTGTTTTTGTGTGTGTGATGGGGGCCTTTGAGGATATTGCTTTAACATCCGCTACACTAAAACCAAAACATTGGTTCGTATATGTAGATGAAACTTTTACTGTTTGGCCTCATGGTGTTGAAAATCTCCTCATATTTCTGGACCACCTTAATCAACAATATCATAATATCAAGTTTACAATAGAAATTGAGTCTAGTGGAATGATGCCCTTTCTAGATGCATTTGTTCAAAGAAATTAGAATGATACCTTAGGACATTCTGCGTATAGAAAATCTATGTACACAAATAGGTATTTAAATGTTATTTCCCGTCACCTTCCACCACAAAAGACATTGGTTATTAACTCACTAGTATTTAGAGCTATTTCAATTTCTGATTCGAGATCAGACTTGTAAACTGACCGAAGCCCTGAGAGGAAATGGCTATTGCACCGAAGTTATTACGAATTCAATTAAAGCATATCGTAATCCAACTCTGTTAATAAGCAGCCGCTGTTAGGTAGTGTTATTTTTCCCTACATACCTGGCACTACAGACAAAGTAGGACTAATTACTTTGGCAGTCTAACATATGTACAATCTTCAATACACATAAGAAGGTTGGACAGTGCTTGCGATCTCCGAAAGATGTACCTTTGTGGGAGAAATAGAACGCTCAATATCCACTAGACTTAAGGAACATGACCGATGTTTAATCTGTTGTAGCTAAACACCAGCATACCACTGGCCATATTATAAATGTAAAAGAAACCAAGGTTCTAGCATCGATTCCAGGATTTTATAAACGCAAAACTAGAGAATCTTTTGTAGTTTTTAAACATAAAAAAAATCATGAACACTACATTCGCTAGAGGGAGCCAAATATGGAACCCATGCGTTGCGGCGAGTTTATATAATTTTTGGAAAAGGATAGAACAATCTAGGAAATTCCAGAGGAATCTAGATACTACAGGGTAAAAATAATTAAGCTTATTAGAACATTCAGGAAGGATTAATGGCACAAACATAGTCGTAACATGAATCAAAAACAAACGTAATTACTTTAAATAACAAATAAATTAACGTAAAACTGTACAAATCTATAACTAGGGCTAAATTCGCAACAATATTTAATTCATTGTGCCCAAACTTTTCGATTGGTAAAAACAAACAGCAAAATCTTGGCCAGGTCAAAAGAACATAAAAAAATTAAATTCAAACACTTTGACACCCTGTTTCTTAAAATCAAATTGTGCCAATGTAATGCACGTTTTAAACAGGAAGTCGATATTTAAAAAAATATTGCTTACCACAACAGTTGTTGCAAACTACAAGCGGCATGTGAACTTTTAAGTTTTTGAATTTTTCATTGACAATATGTAGGTGAGTATTGTATGTCCATACTTTATAATCTAATAACTTACAGGTGGCACTTTTTACGATTGGAAGACTGAGCTGTATGAATCCTGCTTACATTATGCCAAGCCTACGAAAAGTGTTGGTTCAGTTGTTAACAGAGCTAGAACATTCTGGCACAGGGAGGAATAAGGAGCAAGCAGCAACTCTGCTAGATCATCTCGTAGTCAAAGCTCCTAGACTCATTCGGCCATATATGGAACCTATTTTAAAGGTATATATTCTAATGAGGCCAGACCTTCCTTAGAAGTTCTGTTTTATCATTGCAGTGAATGTTAATTTCACTGCAAACATAATTTAGAAATACAGTCCATAAATGGATATTTTATTAACTATAAGTATACTATTTGCAGTAAACAAACTTATTAAACTGTTCAAACATCGTTTTTAATAATAGGAAATAAATCAGCACACAATTATGCTTAAACGGTAACAAATTAAAAATGTAGTTAATTTTTTTCATTTTTTTATACAGCTCTTCAGAATGGCTTCTTTATTTACCTTTTTTTTCTCCGTCAGTTCATTTAATTATTCCATTCTTATAAATAACCTTTAATAAAAATACTGTGAAAAAGACAACTGACAAATATTGCAACGAAAATGTCAAGCTGAATAAGCAATAAACTGGCCGCCTTGTCAGATCGGGTCGCCAGTCGACGTCACGACCTCCGCCTCAGCCGCGCGTCCTCCTCGCCGGATAGCTGCTCATCGAGGTAACCTAATAGAGTTAATAGGCTTTGGGGTAATTCGACATGGGTAGTTGAAAAAACAAGAGCCTTTTTTTAAAGCTACAAAAAAAATTTTATATGAAACTTGTAAGATTTTCCCTAAATATTTACAAGACGGTAAATTTACGATCTAAATACCAAGAAATCACTATCAACATTGTTATTTTAAATGGAACACCCTATATTTTTGACTTTTTCGGCTTCTCCTTATTCTTTTTTGTTTTCGACGTATTTGGCTTTTTAAGTTGCCACGTATGACAAATTCACCGTGATGCAAATCAAAGATAATAAAATCGCTTTACCCATGAAAAACAAATAAAATTAGTAACATTAAAGCTTCCAAAATACGAAACTATAGAAAACACAAAAACATACAATTCCACCGACGCAGAGTATAAAACTAAATTAAAAGAAATGAGAAACGTTTGGTAACCTACCCTGCTGGCTTGAATTCGGAGCTGCTATTCCAACTTATCCTTGTACTACTACTCTACCACGGCTAACCCATCAGTCAGCCTTTCTCTAAGGTGAAAGCTCTAACATTTTTGTGCATTCTGTAGGTGTTAGTTCCGAAGCTGAGGGAACACGAGCTAAATCCTGGAGTTGTCCTGTCAGTCCTTTACACTATTGGTGATCTGGCAGAGGTCACTGGAGGTGATTCCGAGCTTCAAGTTTGGATGCAGGAGTTGATGGTAAGATAAGTCAGTTCAATACACTTTCATTTTGTTATATTATTACAACATTTTGCTTACTATCAAAGAAATAATTTTTTTTTAATTTTTATACCTCCTAGGTTATTCTCCTTGAAATTCTCGGGGATGCTTCTGCTCCTGATAAGAGATGCGCCGCTTTGGTCACTTTGGGTCAACTGGTTGGAGCCACTGGCCATGTGGTGAGGCCATATAATCACTATCCTGTATTATTGGATGTTTTGATCAACTTCTTGAAAACCGAACAGCATCCCTATATCCGCCGGGAAACGATTAGAGTTTTAGGTCTTTTAGGTGAGTCTTTATTAGTGATGGGCAGCGGAAACTTTTCATCTTTGGAAACTTTACGGGAAAAACATCGGTTTGGGAAACTTTCCTTTTGAGACTTGTAAAGGAATATTCATCTGTAATATCATAAGAGCTTAAATTAGGATAGGATCAATGTATGAAGTATATACTTTTATCCTATTTTATGTTTAACAAAACACACATTAACAACTTTAGTTACACTAACTGATTAAAAGTCGATTGTTAATAGCTCTATTTATAGCTCTCATACCATTTTATTTCACCAAAGCTGGTAGATTGTATTTTTTTACAACTATTTCAAAGCAAGACTAATGAAACTAGAATATAATACAAACTACCAACGTTAGTTACACTAACAGCCGGTTGCACAAAACTTAATTGCTGTTTAGAATATTTAACCGAGCTTTCAGATTTGACAAGCTGCCTATAGAAATCTAAGAACTCGCTGTCAAATTTGACATTTTGTTAAACATTCTAAACTGTAATTGAGCTTTCTGCAACCGGTCGTAAGTGATTAATAAAAGTCACTTGGTAATAGCTCTATCTATCGATTGCGTATCATTTTAAGGTGGCGGATTATGTGTCAAAATGGCAGTTTTTTAAATGACAGTGATGTTTTAAATGTCAAAAAAAATTTAAATTGTAATTTTCCAGGGTTCCCTAGGAGGAAAAAAATTTCTGGAAAATTTTCTAGTTACCACAGTAACGGTTTAAAATTAATATACTTGATGACGGTGTGACATGTTCGCTGGAATATTTCCCAAAATTTCCACAGGCGTTGTACATTTTTTAAATTTGGCGTTCATTTACTGACAATTTTATGTAATTTTTGAATTAATACGTCATATATGTTTATTCGCCAATATGTCAGGATCTACTTTTTTGTCACCTGTCTAAATTAATTTTACTAAATATTGTTTACAATTTCTATTTTTCATTATAATTTGTATTAAATAATCCCTTATATAACTGACACCTTGGTATTTTATATACTATCATTTAATTTTACAGTTCCCATAAATCTGGTTGGCCAAGGATTTCTTTACACTGAAAAAGGGGTCGTATTTTTTTAAATCTTCATTTATAGGGTATTGTTTATTAAGGCTATAGAATTGCTAACTATTTTACCTTATTTTATTTCTGTTTTAAATCAAATCAATTTTATAAGGATACAATTGAAGTCAAGCTGTTTGATTATATTTACGAAATATGGTATTTCCATTGTAGCATGTTTTTAAAATGCCACAAATATGCTTAATTTCCTGTAGAATAATGTCAAACATTCAGTCAAATATTCAGCAACCAAGAGGTTGTTTTATTTAAATACCATCCTTTCTCCTATTTTGGTATTAAAATAAAAATGGGGTAAAGTGACCAATTTCGTTTTGCTTACTCGCCTACGTTAACGCCAATAGTCCGACAAAACCTAAAACCTGAGTTGGTTCCGCCAAAAGAATACCAAAAACTTAATTTTGGAAATTATAATTAAGAGGTAATTTCAATTTAGATGGTTAATTAATATAATATTGAATAAAAAACAACATTTAGAAATAATCCATTTAGCTTTACGAGTAAGATTTAATGTAATAGAAGTTGCCTACATTTAACGTAGTGCAAGTTGCCTAACTTTTTGAAATCAGGGGCGTATCACTTCATCGATTCTTTTTATTTTGTTGATAAGGGAAACGAGGACAGAATATAAGGACGGGTTATTAGAAATAGATATCTATCAAGAAAAAACTTTTAATTTCCATTTGTGGTTTTGTTTTCTTACATTGTTCTCTAACGTTATCTGTTTTTTCAGATTATTCTATTTTTATGTTGAGCTTAAGTGTTGGTTTTTTGCTAAATCGTTAGTTTAGTAAGAAAAAAAATTATGATTAAAAAACAAATATGTTTTGTTTTACTTTTTTGATGATTTGTTTTTATTTATTTCTTATTTGTTATTTCTGAAAAGTGAAGTAAAGGTTTTGTCTGATAAAATTTAAATTGATTTCAAAAAAATCTAATATTTTTTAGCTCTTGTTAACTATTTGTCCCACTAAATTTTACGAATTTAAAATATATGTTACTAAGATTCAGTGGCGGCTCTTCCATAGGGTCATTTGATCAATGACCACCAAAAATAATTCAGAAAATAAATTATTCGTTTGATCGTTCCTCCTAATAGTTGTAATAAACCGCGAATCTTGGGAAAAGTTAAATACGCTTCACTATTAGCCGCGCGCGGTGGCTCGGATGGTCTCGTTGTGTTCCTTAGGCATAATAAAATACGGTATACTAAGCTAGGCTGGGCAGTCCGAATTGGCCTGATTACCTTAAAGCTTGACGAAAGTACCCGAAGATTTCACACCTACCTAGCGGCAGCCGAACGTGATAGCAAATGGAATATGAAATTTTTGAGCTATTAGCCGGTCTCTTCTCATAATTCGATCGATCGGTCGCGACATCACGTCGGCATGCGGAAGTTCAGTTGTTCAGAGGTCGCGCGGTTGATGGTCTAACTCGATATTTTTTCGGACGTTTTTAATCGATGAAAATTGATTTATATACTGTTTTTTGTAATATATATTTTTTTATTTTTATGATCCATATGTGAGTTGGAAATATACAGGAAATAAAATGTTGATGGTAGTGACTAGTGCAAAAAAATAAACAACTAAAAAGTGCTTACGAACTTAATTTTGCAAAAATTACCAATTTCAAGGTGGTCTATGTTTGAGTTGTGAATGTAGATGAAATAAAATGTCGATAGTGCAAAAAATTAAACAACAAAAGAGTGGTAATTTTGAGAAAATAGCCGAATTCAAGGTAAGTGGTCGCAATTTGCCAGAACTTAGTATACGACAAACCAGTAAAGACAAAAATAAAGAGGTTCATCGAAACTTTCGCAAAAGTATGTACGATTTAGCTAACTGAATATGTGGTTGTGAAGTCTCTAACTCATTTTACTGTTATCTTAATATTATGTGTTAAAGACTTAGAACACTTAAAAGAAAAAATAAAAAAACATGCGTTTTCTGCAGACCACATGAATTGTTCGGTGAACTATTCTAAGGTCGGAAGAGTTGATATTCGCACTCAGCTAGACACAGCTTATAGAAGATCCCTTAGAGATTTTAATGAAAATGTATCCAAAAATGGTTATATGTTAAATAAAATTATAGATTGTGAAATTATGTGGGGCATTCGAGCTGGCACTACATGGCCATGATGAAACGGCTTTGTCTAAAAATCCAGGAGTTTTTTGAGGGCTTATAAATTTTGTTGAGGAGTTGGGCCAAGATAGACTATCCGCTTTAGCGAGAAATCGTTTATAAAAGGAATGTGCGTGCAATTTTAAAGAACGTGTTTTTGCATTTTTCTAAAGAACGAAGAGTAGACCTGAACTTCAAGAGAATTTAAAGCTCCGTTCAAAGATAAGATATTTATATTTATTTTAAGTATGCCTATTTTTAAATTTATTATTGACCTCCCAATATAATTTACCACGAGCCGCCACTGGTAAGATTACTTTTTCCCTGTTTGTAGTGGCTTCAACAGAAACATGAATGTATGAACCACTTTTTTCAAAGTGTGGCCATTAAAACTAAAGTTCTTGAAAGGTAATTCGAGGTTAATTTGTTTTTCACCTTTTGAGAGTATTGTTCATAAAATTTTGCCTAAGAAATAAGTACAAGATTACCATATTATTCATACGATGATTTAGCACAGAAATTGATAATTAAAAAAATATATAAACAAATAATTGTCCCAAGTTAGGATTATCTCTTGTTTTAATGTATATCAAACTAAATAAATAATTGGATTTATCAAACACAAATGTCAACAGCTAAGTGCATCACTGTCGGGGGATAAACATAAACATTTTAAACAAAATAAAACAAGGTCAGACTGGCACCATTGTAAAATATCTGTCATATAAGAAGTTTTCGCAAGGAAAATATTGAAATTCTTTTTGTTTTACTTTCTTCGTAAAAGGGAAGTACTTGAAAAAATAAACCCCCGAGATTTTTTCAGATCTTTATGATTAGGGGTCCCCTAGATGCGAAAGACTACTTATCCAATTGGCTTCAATTTTTGTCGAAAATCAATTGTCATAAGGGAATGAAATTGGTACATTTTGGTAAATATCCAGTATGGCGGAACAAAATTATTACTAAAAGACTATTTGTCCAATTGACCTAAAATTTTGCACAAAAATCAAGTATTACGCAGAAATCAATTGGTAAAATTGTGGTACCAATCCAACATGGTCAAACAAAATGGCAGCCTAGTAAAATGTTGGTAAAGTGCGGGACACGAAAGAAAACCGGGCGGAGTCAATCGGTTTAGGAAGGTCGGCTAAAAAATCTCTTTAAACCAGTGGTGTCCTGTCGTTCTTTAAATAATATGTCACTCCTTTTTGACTATACGCACTTCAGATAATTAAAAAATGTAACTATGCTTAATGAACCTTTATCTATATTGTCTGTTTTCTTTCGTGTACCGCACTTCTATATCTCTTTCGTGTTGCAAAAACGGCGAACTTTCAAATTTTAAAATGATTTAATTTTGATCTTTATTGATCGATTTACCTATAAATATATTTTTTCTTGAGTTCTATCATTAACGGTTCCCGGGCTACTGCCTACGTCCACTATTATTGGCCACACAGTATAGTGATACACGATTTACAAGGGCAGCCAGCATCAGGTCATTGTGAAGTACTATACAGGGCGTTTCCTAATTGCGTGCTGAAGTTAAAGGGGGTGTTTTTATGTCCTAAAAGTCTTAACTTTTGAGATACAGGATGGTAAAGTTTAAAAAGAAAACATTTTTTTCATCCCAATTCTGAGGCTATTGTAGATAACTGCATGAAATTTGATACACGTCTTTTATGCATTAAGGAGCATACGGATTTACCCAGGTTAATTACATATGCACGCCACGGGTAAAAAACTTCAAAAATTGATTATTAATAAAAAATGCTCTCTTATGCATAAAAAACGTGTATCAAATTTCACACAGGTATTTATATTAATTTATATTAATTATGACGCCCCCTGTAGAAAGTAATATGACAGAGACAAACGGTCACTTTTGGCATACCCGAATAGCCCAAAGTCGAACTGCATAAGTTAAAATTTTGATAAATCTTGTTCACTGGAATTAGTGGCTCCCCTACTATATCTACATTGATGTGTTAATTTTGGAAGAATTTGAGTTCTGTAATTTTTCAAATATTAATTGCAATATTAGATATTTTTTGACACCCGGTATTGAACAGAAAATTATTATTTTGAAGCAGTTTATTGACAGCTACTTTATGAATAATTTTACAAAATATATGAAAAAAAACTAAGCCATTTTTGGGGTTGACGGCTGTGATTCTAATGGTTCGATTCCTTCTAAATCGTTGTCTTCTTCTGAAAATGATGAGGTTTCGTCGTCACTACTTAAAGATCCCAGTGTGATAAATAAATCACCAATAACCGTTTCAATTTTGCCATCTACTTCCCAGTATTTATCTTCAATAGAACGAACATGTCTAACATACGATTTCCAATTTTCAGCCGATATTGAGTCAATCGCTTCTAATGTTATTTTATTTAAATTTTTAATTGAAAGTTCATCTCCTGCCCATGCAAGTTCAATAGGGTTGAGGTCGCACATGTATGGAGGCAGCCTTAAAGGTGTATGGCCGAGGTTACGTAAAATACCGTCAATTTTATACTTTTTTTTTCTAGGCTTGTTGGTTGATATTACTTTGTATAATTGATATTTTCTCCATGTTGGATCACATCTAAGATTGTTCAATTTAAGCCACAATATCATATGAGCTTTTGTAGAGTATTTAATTGGCACTTTATTTTCTACGTGAGAATGATAAGACGCATTATCCATTACCACGATTGATTTGGGAGGAATGTTAGGTAGAAGCTTCTCGAGCAACCACTTTTCAAAATTATCTCTATTCATCTGTCCATGATAGTCTCCCGTTGTTAGCCCCGAGCGAAAAACTAAAGCAGCACCTGGAACAAATCCGGCTTCTGAACCAGCATGAACTATAATAAAGCGACTACTAGGGTGGATTCCCTGAACAACACCTGTAACACTTTCACTTTGCCAGCATTTGTTCACTGTCATATCATTATCTACCCAGGTTTCGTCTAGATACACAATATTGCGTCCTTCTTGCCTATATTGCCATACAGTTGATAGATATTTCACCGGCGGTGAAAAATATTTGATCTCTCAATGAGCAATTTTCGTTTATTTTGGCACTTGCGCCAAACAAAACCATTTGATCGTAAAGGCCGATTTAAAAAAAAATTCTTATTCAGTTGACTTTACATTTTTTACAAAATAGAAATAAACTGGTACGAATTCATCACGAAGGAACAAAATATCGCCTTAAAAAAATCATTGTAAAAACCACTTATTCAACTTATTTTAAATTATGTCCAAAAATCAAATGTGGCGTAATCCAATATGGTGGAACAACATGGCGCCCTATCAAAATGTTTGAAAAGACAGTATAATTAAAAAATTGTCAAATTCGAGACCCGAATTTAAAAGGAAGACTTTCCGGAAGTTTTCTTGGGAAAGTTTTCTGGAATCTTCCCAAAGGAAAGTTTCCGAGAGGCAAGTACGAATTTTGCTCATCACTAGTCTTTATTTTATTTGAAACTTATGCTTTGGTATTTTTTTCTATTATCAATTATTTATTTTCGTATTTCCTAAATGTGTTATAGGTGCTTTGGATCCTTATAAGCACAAAATACACAGAGGCGAAATCGACTACCAACCGCAAGCCCCTACTCTGATACCGATGCCGGATAAAAATGCCACAGAAGATAGTGATCTGACTTCAAGTGAAATGCTAGTGAATATGAGCTCAAGTACTTTGGAGGAATACTACTTAGGTAATTCAACATCCACATCTCTGCTTAGATCACTGTTCAAATATAATTTGAACGGAAGATAGAGTAAAGTTGTACAGTGTTCACTGGAGATATTTTTATCCAAATATTTCATAACAGGAAAATATACTAGCTCTCACAAGATGAGTAAAGAGTCGCACTTGATGTTGGCAGCTATATACAGTGTGTCCCAGATTGGCTTCTCTATACATCTCTATTATACCTACAGCAATGGTTAAACGGGGAAAGTTTTAGAGGAAACTTATTGCATTCGATATCTGGCTTCAGATTTACGATCGATCAATAAATTTGGGAAATATCGGCGAAAAACCGAAAATGGCGAATTTTGTTTTTCGCCAGTATATCCAGAACGGTAAATTTGACAGCTGTCAAAATGTGACATTATTCGGGCACATTTTTAAGACAAATAAGATGGCGTATACTACACGTCTTCATTGTTTATTGTTAACCCGCAACCCGCCTCAACTTTCATTTTTCTTATGACCGCCATATTGGATTTTTCGATTTTTGGAAAGAGCCTAAAATTTCCAGTCTAGTGATATCTCACAAGTGCATTAAAGATTTTGGTATCATCAAAATATCACACTTCGTAAATTAGGTTTCAATGTTTTTAAAGGCCATGATTTATTTGTCACAAGATTACATTAATAAGTAAGTAATGTATTGAACGCATTGAATTTTCAGTAAAACATGAACGTAAATAACGACTTAAAAAATCTAAATGAACTTTAACTACTTTGTAAGTGGGTAACATTAATTTACAAATCTGCAAAATGACGTCCATTTGCATCGAGACATTTTTGACAATTGGTGACTGTTTTTCGTACAACCCTGGTAAGTGTATTTCGGTTAATATTTCTAAATGTGTCCAGAACTCTTTTTCTCAGGATTTCTATGGTCACAGGGAGATCAAACCCCAGAGGTAGAAATCCAAGGGCGACAGGTCAGGGGATCTAGAAGGCCAAGATATTGGACCATTTAAAGAAATTATTCTTTCATCAAACTGCTCTCTTAAGAAGTTCCTGACTTGAATGGTATTGTGAGCGAGACGTCCGTCTTGTTGAAACCAAGTTCTTCTTAATTCATCTTCCGTTAGAATAGCTCGTAAGGCTGGTACAACCTGGTTTCGCAAAAGCTCTAGGTACCTCTGCCCGTTTTGGTTGTAGTCAAACAAAAATGGTCCAATAAGTCGATTTCCTGAAATTATTAATAATTTATAAATAGGTGCCCAACAGTCAAGGGCGGCAGGGTCTGCCGGGTGGTACTAGAAACTATCAATTATAAAGGGAAAATTATCTTTATTAAAAAGTAGATGTTTTCTTTCCAAAAATAATTATCGAAACATCCCGTAATGAATGAGCTTATATACAGTTGAAACCTGTTCAGCTTTATTATGAAAAAGAAAAACATATTTGGTTAGCGGGAAGTAATAGCCGTAATAAATTATTTTGTTGGTATTGCATATTAATTACGGAAATACTAAATCAATTTATTTCAGCGATATAATAATCTTAAAGAAGTACATCGTGCCTTAATAAAACATAAAATATCAAAAGAACAAACCCCTTCCGCTTTAAAATTTAAATTATTCGGAAATACAGCTGAACGCCTTTCTATAAATAATAATGAAAATCGAAAAATAATTCGACATTTGATTAATATGGTATTTTTTTCGTAACGCGAGAACTAGGCTTCCCGGGTAATAATAAATCATTAAATTCAGAAGATCAAAATAATTTTAGAGAATTAGCTAAATCTGCAGAAAATTTAGATAAAGTGTTAATAAATTTATAGAACCCAATTCTATTTTTATAGGTCCTTCGAAACAACAATACAAAATGATTCAATAAAAATGTAATACAATATCAAAAAAGTAAGTTGACTGACTAGAGTAGAACGTTTTACTTTTTTTTTTATTATATTATACTTTTTAGTATCATTAAAGAACTAAACGAAAAAAAAAAAGATTATTATTTGACCATCATTTGGTGCCTATTTAAAAAAGATTGGTTAGATTAACTTACCAATGATCCCACACCAAACGTTACTTCCAAATCTGATTTGTAGACGTCTCTCTGCCACTTCGTGAGGATTTTGCACAGCCCAATGATGACGGTTGTGCCTATTAAAGACTCTACAATTCGTGAACCTGCTCTCATCGGACCACAAGACATGATTTATAAAATCAGTATTTTCATTACATCTCCTAGTATACCACTTACAGAACTGTAGTCGTCTTGGAAAATCAGTTTCCTTAAGTCCTTGTATAATTATGGGTTTGTATGGATGGTACTTATTCTTTTTTAAAACTCTACTGTTGATTTTGGCACATTAGTTTCCTGTTCTACAGTTCTTACCGATGCACTAGGGTTTTCGTTGATAGCTTGTAAAATGTTTCTGTCTCGATTTTCATTGTTATTATTGTATCCGCTTCTAGGTTTTTCGAAGGTACCATGATTAATTAAATTAACTACGATATTCCTGAACTGAGTTTTATGAGGCTACCGTCGTTCGGGGTACATCTCCAAATACCTTGCTGAGGTGCAGGCCTTTCTGTATGATTGAAAGTACAGAGCAAACATGTCAACCTTTTCTTCATTTGAATACGGAATGCCGGCCATTTTCTATAGGTTTTTGACAATTTATGTGTCAGATTTATGATTTTATTGGGATAAAAGCGTACCTCCTACTTATTAAAACCCAGCTTTGATACTTTCAACTATTTAACTTAACGTCAAAGTCAAAATCCAATTTTGTTACAGATAAATCATGGCCTCCTTAGAAAAGCATTGAGAGCTAACATTACTTTAAATCATGGCCTCCTTAGAAAAAACTGAAACCTAACTTTATGAAGTGTAATATTTCGATGATACTAAAATCTTTAATGCACTTGTGAGATATCACTAGACTGAAAATTTAAGGCTCTTTCCAAAAATCGAAAAATCCAATATGGCGGCCATAAGAAAAATTAAAGTTGAGGCGGGTTGCGGGTTAACAAAAAACAATGAAGACGTGTCGTACATTCCAACTTATTTGTCTTAAAAATGTGTCCGAATAATGTCACATTTTGGCAGCTGTCAAATTTACCGTTCTGGATATACTGGCCAAAACCGAAATCCGCCATTTTCGGTTTTTCGCCGATATTTCCCAAACCTATTGATCGATCGTAAATCTGAAGCCGGATATCGAATGCAATAAGTCTCCTCTAAAACTTTCACTATTTAATCTTTGCTGTAGGTATAATAGGAGCCGAGATCCCTGTATAGAGAAGCCAATCTGGGACACACTGTGTTCTTACTTATTCTTATCCCATCCTACTTTCCTTTCCTAACTAACTTATCTACAATTATCATAATCTTCATAATCATAATCACAATATACCAAATTTTGTACAAAAACGTAACAGTTGTAGCAAGTCATAAGAATTAACATTCATAGACCTGATGTTTTAGTATATGCACACAATATACGCAAAAATGAAAACTAAGCACTAAGATAAAACAAACAAACAAATAAGTATACATTTCAGATATTTGTCCTAGGATTTACAAAATCAAAGAATTTCTGTATTGTATAGAAAGCATGTGATGTTAAAAATTGCTTAATTGCGACTCTAAACCTTGTTTCGTTGAGACATTTTAGGCCCACGAATTAATTGTGCGGATCTTGTGCCATAGTGATGAATATCAGAATTATGCAGGTATTGCGATTTATTTTTATGAATTTTTGGTAACTGGTTTAATATATATATATATATATATATATATATATATATATATATATATATATATATATATATATATATAATGAAGGCAGAATCGAGACGTGTGAACTTATGAAATAAGGCTCAGTGCTCGCGGTGACCAACTCCTGCGATACATCGTATGGCCTTCTTCTGCATTCTAAAAATGCATTTTGCGTTGCATGAATTACCCTACCCCATAAGAAATATGAACAAACAAACAAACAAAAGTATGCTTTATTGCCGCAGAAAAAGTTTACAATTTTATGGACAAAGCAAAATATACTTAAAATAAGACATATCAAAACATTAATCGAAAAGAATTTCGATACGTCAATGCTTTTTAAAAATGTAAATTTTCAATTTACCAAATCGTAAAACACACGTTAGAATATAACATATCATTGCCGCAAAACAGTTAATGAATCCTAATAACCTTATAAAAGTAAACAAACACACATGTACGAGGTGAATAATTTCGATGACATTGAAATCAAAATTGCAACTATGCGACCTTAAACTCTATGTTATTATAGTTATACAAATAATTGTGATGTTAAACAGAAAGTATAATGAACTAGTGTAGAATGTAGTATACAAAAAAGAATTAAATTTTGTTTTTAATCAATACCTAACAAAAATAATTAAGTTTTAAGTGAATGTTCGACAGTTCTTTTCTCTATATGATGATTTTCAAAATGCTATGCTACGAGTTAGGACATGACTCACAAAAGATTTAAGCAAACAAGCGAATTTAGTGACAATTTAAAGAGACTTTAATCATTAACGCTGTAAAATGGTCTCTCAATGAGGTATGCTTTGGTGTTTTTTCGAAATTGTGCAAGCATAGGGATAGATTTTAAATGTACTGGCAGATTGTTGTAAAGTTTTATGGCGTTGTAAATAATTGATTTTTTTATTAATTCTGAGGAAGGAATGGGAAGATATATATCATGCCTAGAGTTTCTGGTAGGGTATACATGTTGTGGCCTTTCTGGGAGGGTGTTTATATGTTTTCTCAGCAAACATACCGTTTCCAAAATAAATAATGCAGGAAGTGTTAATATTTCATGTTTTTTGAAATAGTATTGGCAGTGAGCTCTATTATTTAGACCAAACAAATAACGAATGGCTCTCTTTTGAAGCATAAAAATACTACGAAATTGCTCGGTGGTACAGCAGCCCCAAAAGGGAAGGCCATAGCGGAGGTGGGATTCAAATAAAGAGAAATAAGTAAGTCTGGCAGAAGGAACGTCTAGTTCTTTTGAAACTGATCGAATGGCGAAGCAGGCGGTAGAAAGTTTTTTAGTTAAGGTGTCAATATGACTAGACCATTTTAGGTTGTTGTTTATATTTAAACCCAGGAATTTAACCGACTCTACGTATTCAATATTGCTGTTATGTACCTGAAGTGGTTGTAAAGTTCCCTTATAAGATAACGCCACCGTTTTATCGACATTAAAGCAAAGCATATTGGAATCGGACCAAGCCTTAATTATAACCAAGTCTTTGGAGATACTAGAGTGTAAAGACGTTGTATCAAAATCACTCCAAGTTATGCTTGTGTCGTCAGCAAAAAGGGAAATTCTTCCATTAATTTTAAGGTTCGTGATATCATTAATGTATAACAAAAAAAGAATAGGTCCCAAGACTGAACCTTGAGGGACTCCACTTGTAATCAACTTACAATCAGAATCGGAATCATTAGCCCTTACAAGTTGTTGCCTTTTCCCAAGATAAGATTTGAACCAATTTAAAGAAGTACCACGAATTCCATAAAAATTTAGTTTGTTTATCAGAATTTCATGACTAACACAATCAAAGGCTTTCGCATAGTCACAAAAAACTGAGGCAGTTGGGTGGTTGTTATTGAGAGATAAGTAGACGCCTCTAAGCAACGTGAACATGGCGTCGCTGGTGCACTTGTTGGGTAGAAATCCGAACTGCTCCGGGGATATTATCTGATGTTTCAGGAGAAATGGCATAAGACGATTCTTCAGTAGCCTTTCGATGATTTTTGATAGCACTGGTAGTAGTGCAATTGGGCGATAATTGCAAGAGTTAGTTTTTTCGCCGCCTTTATAAAGTGGAATAATTATAGCTGTTTTAAGGCAATCAGGGAATACACGTTTTATAAAGGACTCATTTATTAATGTTGTAAGGGCCTCTATGACTGGGAGTGGCAAGTTCAGGAATATTCTAATTGATAGGCAATCAGTGCTACACGAAGATTTACTTTTGATATTATTTATTACCTTCAATAGTTCAGCATTAGTAAAATAATCATTTAGATCATTAGCCCCTGGCAAGATCTGAGTCACAGGGTTTGATTTGTTTCTGAGGTTATTGATGATGGACCAGGTTTCTTTTGAAACGTTATTTGAGTTTGTTAGACGTTTTCGGTAGTGTAATTTTTTTGCTGACTTAATAAGAGTAGTGTAGATCCTCCTGTAGTTAGAGATATAGTCGAGAATAAGAAAGGAGTCGGTGAATTTTTTTATATATGAGAGCGAGCGCATATTTTTAGCAGAAATTCGTATTCCTTTCGTGGTCCACGGTTTATGCCGCTTAGGTTTGATATTCTTAATCGGGAAGGCCTTGTTAAAAGCACTTAAAGTTTTATTTAAAAAAGTTCTGAAGTTTGTGTTGACATTATCAGATTCAAAATTCCAATCGGTGTTAAAGCAAATATTATGAAATACTGAGAAATTTGCGGCCGAGAAAATTCTGCCCCGATGGCGAGATCTTGGTAAGGGCCTAATAGGTAAACTAAACCTGGAAATTACCGCCTAGTGATCGGAAAGACCTGAGTTATAGACCTGTGAATGCACCTCTGATGGAGAAAAATCAGACGCCATGTAATCGATGATAGAAGAAGAGTTTTTTGAAATTCTAGTTGGCGAGGATACATGCATTGAAAGACCGAAAGAGTCGAATATAGAAATTAGATATTTTTGGATGGCACAAATAGTAGCATAGTCAATATTAAAGTCCCCGCATAGAATTTTTTTACCTTTAATCGGTAGACTGTCTAGCAAACTTACCAGGCTATTTAAAAATGATTGTACATCAGAGTTTGGTGATCTGTAAATACAAATTACATAAAGATCAAGGTTTTGATTATATACCATAGAGAATTCAAAAGAGCTATCCGCTAACAAATGATCATATTTAGATACCGACATGAAATCTCCATTTAGGGATAGAATCAGTGTTCCCCCATGAGCTGAGTTTTTTCTGTCATATCTAGCTATTGTGGTATACCTCTCAATATAAAAGGGTTCGTTTAGATTCAGCCAGTGCTCAGTAATTGCAACAAGTTGGGGAACTCCAATTCTTCCAGAAATAGGTACAACTCGTCAGTTTTATTTCTTAGAGAAGCAATATTAATTAGAACCATATTAAGACTAGTAACAACAGGAAGTTTTAAGGAATCTAGTTCCTCAGGACACGTCGTGTTTTCTAAAAATTTTTTTTGGGAGAATTGCTGGTAAAATAGTTTTTATGGCATTCTCTGGTCCTCTGAAGATGGATCGTTCTCTCCGAAGATATGTAGGATCCATAGGCTGCAAGATCCGCTTCCACTTCTGCTGCGTTATATCCGTAAGCAGCATGAAAATCGAAATATATCTTATGTAGGGTTCTATAATCTGTAGGAATGCCTTCAGAAGCCAAAAACAGCCTGGTGCTTGTATTTGTAAACCCTTCAAAGTGAATTGGCGCAGGTTGGTCGTGCAGGAAGGCGAGATATAACTTGAAGGCCTTTAAAATGGCTGGTTCTCTTAGTCTAGACATGAAGAAACAGGTATCAGAACTTTTTTCGGTTCGCGTAAGCTTCACTGTTGGGGGATATCCCTTAGAGACTTTAATAACATATCTGGCTTGTAAGCGGAAAACTCCCTCGAGAGATTGTGGATATCGTCAATCTTTTTCTCCATGAGATCCCACCTGGATTCACTCTTCACTAAAATGTCATACATTTCAGAACTTGTCGGTACACTACTTGACAATTGGGATACACGGTTTGCGACTGAATCAAAAAGTTCATGTGGAATCAAATTTTGAGATACCTTTGTGATTTTATCATTGAGATATTTCAAACTAGGGGAGTCGCACTATGAAATAAGGAATAATATGCGTTAACAACAGATTGTCGGTTTAAAATGAATTTTAGTGTTCTAATTACAAACAATGCCGAAGATAATTTAGAACGCAATGATTCGATGTGAGTGGTCCAATTAAGAGAACCTTCCAAGTTCAAACCCAGCACCCTTGCACTTTCTCCCTTTACCAACTGTGGATTTGTTGAAAATATAAGTTCTTGCGTCTTATCAGAGTTTAATTTCAGATGGTTTTGGGAAAACCAAGTCTCCGCTTTTACAGCCAATAAACTACTATTGTTTTTTAATTCAGCGATATTTTTATGATGACATAAAAAAGATGTATAATCGGCATAACATATACATTTGTTTGGAGAGAGATATGCAAAAAGATCATTTATATATATAATAAAGAGGATGGGACCAAGAATTGAGCCCTGAGGTACTCTATGAACCGTGGTGCCAATACCAGAAATGTCATCATCAAAGGAGACACACTGTTTTCTACATGAGAGGTATGTTTCTAAAAGTTGTAAGGGCATTCCCCTAACTCCATATCGATAGAGTTTTTTAATAAGAAGATTGTGTGAGACACTGTCGAAGGCCTTGCTCAGGTCGCATAAAATTAAATCTACATGCTCTCCCTTTTCAAAGCCATCGACCATGTCATGCACTATCTGAACAACTGCCTGCATCGTAGATTTTCCCTTCCGAAAACCATACTGAGACACATCTAACAATTTGTTAAATTCAAAGAAATGAACCAAACAGTTTTTTATAATAACTTTAAATACCTTTCCAAACAGCGGCAGCGGGACAATAGAGATAGGCCTGTAATCACCAACTGAATTTACATCTCCCTTTTTAAAAACCGGCACTACCCTGGACAGTTTAAAACATGCTGGAAAAGTACCCCGTTCTATACATATGTTAAATAAAAAGTTAACGGTTAAATTATTACTGTCGATATATGTTTTAATATAATACTATTTAATATATATATATATATATATATATATATATATATATATATATATATATATCATAAGAACTGGTTTTTTTAAGAGATTGTATAGCATCCCATTTATCAGTTTCACTAACGGGTAAAAATGTTAGAGATTTAGAGAATAACGGAATAGACTCAATCAGTTTTTGTTGTAATTCGGGATCAACTATCAGACTGAACTAAATCAGATGCGATGGCCAAAAAATGCTTACTAAAGTCATTTGCTGTTAGCTGAGGATTTGTTCTTGGAACTATTGATATAATTGCTATATGAGCGTTTTTTGGCTTCAACGATAGACTTCCTATAATCTTTATGCAGGGATTTAAAAACGGACCTTCTATCACCGTTACCAGTAGCATCACTAATAAGCTTTATGGCAGATAATGTTCCCCTTTTTTCTCTAAATTCCTCCGTAAACCCGTGCACCAGGGGTCTGCCCGATTTAACAAATTTAAAACGAAGATATTTGTTAATAAGTTCTTGACAATTGTTTAATAAGAAAGTTACCATAAACTCTACATTATTCGCAATTCTCTATAATGCAAACAGGCTCCATTTCTCCACTTTTTTTTTTAAATTAATCTCATTAACAGATGGGCTTAGCTCAGTGACATTTATCACTATTTCCAGTTTAACTTTTCTGTGCATTTATATATTTTTTAATTCCAGCAATGGCAATAGCAACTTTACTGAAAATTATACGGGACCCCACTCTATATCAGTACCATACCATGGTGGTGCAAGCGGTCACTTTTACATTTAAAAGTTTAGGAATCAAATGCGTACCATATATATCTCAGGTAAAAAAAATGATATGAGGTTAATTTAATTGTTCGGTTAAATTTTATAATTTCTTCCAGGTCCTTCCTAGTCTCCTGAATGTTGTTCGATCTGCTGATAACAACTTCAGAGAATTTTTGTTCCAGCAGTTGGCACAATTGATAGCTATAGTGAAACAGCATATTCGGAATTACCTTGACGATATATGCGATTTGATTAAAGAGTTTTGGTCACCAAATTGTGCGATACAAGGTAAATTAAATAAAGGTGTGATCTAGAACTTCTAAGATATCACATATGTTGGTTTCAACTGTACTTTATAACATTAAGTAAACTGCAAACATTTTCGGCTGTTCCTTTCAAATCTTTTCAACATTTTAATCTATTGCATATACAGGGTGTTAGGGGTTGACTACAAATATTTTAACAGGTGATAGTAGATGATTTTGAACAAAAAATTCTTGTATATCATCGGGATCTGTCAGTTCTAAATGATTTTCGAGATATTACAGTTTAAAATGTTTAATTTTTGAGGTTTATATTAAGTTTCTTGACAACATGGCAACGTTGCTATTCGATTGTAAAATACGTGATCAACCTGTGTTTTGTCAACAAAGAAACATAAAAAAAACCCATAGGTTTGAGACAGATTCAAGTGTTTTTAAGGAAAAATTAAAAAGTATTTTTATTCTCTAAATTTAAATTGTTGAGATATTTTAGTAAAAATTGTGTTAAAAATGATATACAAACAAATATTAATTCTGTGCTTAAAGATTAATAAAATTTTAAGGCCATTTCTCTCAAAATTGGTAAGGAATAGACACAAAGTTATATAAGACTTGTTTTTATCAAAATGGGTCATACATGTGTTTGAAGTCAAACCCCTTAACACCCCGTATAATGTATTAAAATATATTTTTTGTAGGTACTATAATACTTCTGTTGGAAAATATTGCCGAGGCTCTAGGTGCAGAGTTTAAAGTGTATTTGCCCCAGTTAATACCTCAGATCTTGAGAGTTTTAAACCAAGACAGCTCAAAAGACAAACAACACACTATAAAACTACTCAAGGCTTTGCATAGGTTTGGAAACAATTTGGACGATTACATGCACTTGGTCTTGCCACCAATAGTCAGGTTGGTAATCATTAATTAATTCTATCTTTTTAAGATCAATAAATCGATCAGTTAATCAATTTCTTTTATTACTATAAGTTTATAATTATCTACAGTATAAACAGTACTGAAGTAATAGAAAAGCAAAGAAATTGGGCGTACAAGAAAACATACGCCTCTAATATTTGTTATTTATTATGGCTTTAATGATGATTTGATTGACAAACTTGGTGCTAACCCAACGGGACCGATTCATCTAACAGTATAGCTTTTGTTAAAAAAAAAATACTAAACATTCTGGCGCCTTGGCTTATTAGGTTTTTGAGTCAAGGGGAATGGAACAGTGTGTATTGTCAAACTTCCTCTGAGAACGCCTTCAATATTTTTGCTGACACTTTGTTTCATTATTTTGAAGTTTGTTTTCCAGTAAAGAAATGTCATCTCAACACTGCAAGCAGAGGCGAATTAGCATCGCTAGCACAAAAGTTGGTTAAACTAAAGGAAAATGCTACATTATATGTGGATAATATAGTGATTTGCATAATAAATTGCATTCCATGTAGAGAACAATTAAAAAAATTTCGACAAAAAAGTAATGATGATACAATTTTTAAGTAAGTCTAAAGCGATGTGTCAGATTATTAAAGACCTGCGAAAATATGACAATAACAACAGAAAAGACATTTTGATATTTCAGAATGATAAGAACTAGATGATCCTACTGTTGAAAATATTTTTAATGAAGAATTTACTTCAATGATGTGTCTGGATAATGCAGACTCTGACCTCTTGGATAGAAACATTCCGCTTGGGGTCTCAATGCTGGTGGTTTTGATGACATTTCTAATAATATGTCAAAGTAAAAAATGCTTTATTGTCTATAAGATTTAGTTTCATTGACAAAGCTGAAATAAATTCTTCGTAATTAAAAGCTATATATTATATAATACTACAATTAGTCTTAACTACATAATTCTGCCGTCAAGAAGTTGAAGGGGAACCACAATTGCACCAACAAAAATACAAGAAATTCATTGGCCGACAAAAAAATTTTTTGTTGTAACACAAATCAGAATAGCACAATCTAATAGAATGGACCTATCCAAATACGAAAATGACAAATAGAAAGTTGTAGCATGTAGGGTTTTCTTATTAGAGTTGTAGAACCATATCGAATGTTACGATACTTAATATCTATAGAAAAAATGATTTCAGAAAATTCTTAATCCTGTTAATTGACTATGTTTACAGTTTTCGCCTATTAGACATACCATACATATAAGAGAAAAGCAAACGAAACTTTCTTTTTTCCCTTTATGAGGTATCCTATCTTCTCTCTTCAAAAACCAACAGTAGTCACCCATCATGGCTGGATCCCATCGTCCTTGGTACCGAATTTCCATTGTTCTGATCTCTTGATGAAACCTTTCACACTTCGCCACTAACAGCTCCCAAATTTTTAGGAAAAAATGACAGATGGGAATGGAGGAAGTGAATTTTTATTGACATTCTGGCACCAAGCGCTTTATAGGCATCTAAGAGTTCATTAACTAATTGTTCATAACTTTCATCCATATTGTTGCCTAAAAATCCTCTTACTACATTAACAAATGAATTCCATGCTCTGATTTCCTGCCTGATAAGCTTTTCCGTAAATTTGACATCGTCCAGCAATTTTCTAATTTGTGGTCCAATAAAAATGCCTTCTTTTAATTTGGCGTCACTTAACTGGGGAAAGACTTGTCTTAGGTATTTAAATCCATCACCATCTTTATTCAAAGCCTTCACAAAGTTTTTCATCAGCCCAAGGTTTAATGTGAAGAGGAGGCAAAAGGACATTTTTGGGATCAACAAAAGGTATTGTTACGTATAACGATAAAAGCGAAAAGTTACCTAGCTGAGAATGTGAAAAGTAAATGGCGACAGTTGAAGATTGCACTCACCTTGATGACAATCTCCTGGCTCCTTTAATCCAAGTTATGCAATCACAAAATCAGTCTCTTTGCGACCTGCGTCGCCTTGCCGCGCGGCACGAAATAGGTTCAGTTAACCAACGTTTATGTAATCAATACACGGGAAAAAAGTAGCGTTTTGCGGGTTAATTTTGTGGTTTTCAGCGGTGGCCGACAGGCGAGATTCTCCGTGTCACTTTTAGTACTGTACTCGTCAATCTTCTTGGTCTGCGGCGACGCTCCAATAATGCGCCGTAAAAATGTGCAATTTCAACTGTATATATGTACATATATGTATGTAAAACGCGGAAAAATAATTTATTTAGAATAAATCCCAAAATGCAGTTTCCGCGAATTCGCCAAAATTGAAAATAAAAATGAATACTTCTAATTAATTAATATTAATATACCTTATAAATAAAACTTAATAAATAATATGTGAGCGGATCCTGAACATCCTGCCCACCGTTAAGAATTCCAGAGGAATTTTAACAAGTTTCTTCGGCGAACGGCAAAGGACATAACTTTACCATTGGCCTGCGAAAAGTTCCTTGATTTGTGTGGACTGTAGCAACTCTTGTTATTCCGTCTGCACCAGAGTGTAAGGCGGTTATTTTACCTAAATGCCACTTAGAAGGTGGCGCGTTATCGACTTTAATAAGCACCATTGTGCCAATTTTGGCAGGTGGAGAGGTGGGTTCCAACCACTTTCCACGCTGCTGAAGCGTGTGTAGGTACTCTCGGTGCCATCTGGACCAAAAGTCCTGATGTAACCGTTGCAATAATTGCCAGCGGCTTAAACGATTTAATTTTAAATGTGACAAGTCACCATCTGGCAATATAGATAAAGGTTGAAGTGTTAAAAAATGTCCCGGAGTTAAAACTGAGAGATCATTTGGATCTGAGCTCAGCGGGCGTAGAGGTCGCGAATTTAATAATGCTTCAATTTGTACCAAGATTGTATAAAGCTCTTCAAATGTTAAAATTTGATCACCGATCACACGGCGTAAATGCGTTTTGACAGACTTAACTCCCGATTCTACCAAGCCCTAAAAGTGCGGCGCGGAGGGAGGATTAAAATGGCATTCGAGCAATTCTGTTTCTGCGGCTTTTTTTAACATATCTAGAATTTGCTTATTAGCACCAACAAAATTGCAGCCATTGTCCGACCATATCATATCACAACGACCCCGCCTAGAGATAAACCGACGAAAAGCACACAAAAATGCCTCACTGGAGAGGTCTGATACTAACTCCAAATAGACCGCTTTGGTAGCAAAACATACAAACACGCAAATATATGATTTAGATGATTTTGCGCCGCGATGCCTACCAAACGTAGTTAAAATAGGACCTGCGTAATCCACGGCGACGCAGCTAAAACATTTTAGTTGAGAGATGCGTTGTTTAGGGAGATTTCCCATAGGGGGTTGATATGATTTCGGAGAAAGATTCCAGCATTTCTTACAATTAGATATAATCGACCTTATAGTGCGTTTAGCGGATAAAATCCAAAAATTTTGGTTTAATAAAAATTGCAACGTTTGAGCCCCGGGATGCATATAAACTTTATGGTAGTGTTCAATTATTAGAGTAGTTAACCGATTCTTACGCGGCAAAATAATAGGATGTCTTTGATCATAAGAAAGTTTAGAATTTTGAAGTCGGCCTCCAACCCTGAGAATACCTTTACAGTCAAGAAATGCAGTTAATTTGCGAAATGGTGGAGGGTAACTTATTGTTTTTAATATCGGTTATTTCGTCAGAAAAATTCAGTGCTTGAATATGTTTAATTAAAATTGATAAAGCGTTATTTAGTTCTGATAAACTGATAAAATCTTTGCAAGCATTTAATTTTTTGGTCTTCAAAATAAAACGCTGAGAATATGAGAGCACTCTTTGAATTTTTAAAAGTGAAGAAAATTTATTTAAAAGATAATCTAGACGATTTTCGTCAACAAATGCTGCCAGAGTTATTTTTCTTTCTTCACAAATAATTTCATCACATGTTTCGGGTTCAACAAATTTAGTAACAGGCCAAGAAGTCTCTGATTGACATAGAAAAGGGGGGCCTGCCCACCATAGCGTATTATTTAAAAGTTCGGCCGGCAATAATCCGCGACTAGTACAATCGGCTGGATTGTTTTCTGTATTAATATGACGCCAATTACAAGGAGAAATCTTTTCTTGTATACGCGAAACCCGATTAGCTATGAAAGTCTTCCAGCGGTAGGAAGGATTTTTAATCCAAGTCAGAGCGACTGTGGAATCTGACCAAGCGACAATTCTTGAAAACTCTAAAGTATGCTTCAAAGTTTGTAAAACTATAAACATTAAATCGGCTAGCATAACAGCGCTAATAAGTTCTAATCTAGGTATAGAAACTGCGGAAAGCGGAGCAACCTTTGATTTACTTGTAACAAAATATGTGCGAAAAGAATTATCATTTTGTAGTACGCGAAAATATATTACACAAGCGGTAGCTTTTTGTGTCGCAGAAGCCATGCATTTCGATACTTAAAAATGACTCAGAAATAAAACGGCGTGGAAGTGAAAAATTCGAAAGAAGTGGTAGTTGGGTTTTATACTGCAACCAGCGTTCAACAATAAATGGTGGGGGTTCGTCATCCCAATCAAGACCTAAAGTCCATAGTAGTTGAATTAATATTTTAGCAAATACTGTAAGCAGCGATAAGAATCCTAATGGATCAAAACAGCGGGCGATTTCGGATAAAATTGTGCGTTTAGTACAACCCTGATCTCGCGATTCAAGGCGGTACGCGAATGTATCAGAATTAGGTAGCCAATGTAGACCTAATATTTTTATTGAATCCGATTCAGAATCAAAATTAAAAGATTTTAATAGTAAATGCGACTCGGGTAAGTCCGATAAAAATCCTAACTTATTACATGAAAATTTTCGAAGTTCGAATCCGCCTAATTTCAATAACTCAATAAGTTGATTACGTAACTCTAGAGCCTCTGCTAAACTCTTACACGAGGTTACACAATCGTCTACAAAGATATCACGAGATAAAATCGCCGAGGCTAGTGAAAAGCGCTGGCCTTCATCTGTCACTAACTGCAAGATGACGCGATTTGCGAGGTAAGGCGAACTTGAGACCCCAAAAGTCACTCTCTTTAAGCGTAAATCTTTTATTTCATCCTCTGCAGAAAATCTCCAAAGCATTCTCTGAAAATCGATATGTTTTCGAGAAACTAAAATCTGAGTAAACATGCCTTTAATATCACAAGTAAAAGCTACTGAGTGAAGACGAAAATTTAAAAGAATAGCAAAAATATCTTTTTGTAATTTAGGCCCTACTAATAATTTATCGTTTAGAGAAAAACCTTGAACTTTAGAGCTAGCGTCAAATACTATTCTAATGTTATCACCCTTAGCTACACAGTGATGTGGTATATAATAACCATTATTCGTCTCGGATATAGGCGGAACAAATTCAAAAAAATCATTATTTAAGTATTCTTGAATAGTATCAGAATATTGTTTATAAATATGCGGATTAGACACTAAACGTTTTTCAAGCGACATAAAACGTTTAAGAGCAATTTCTCGAGAAACGTTTAAATTCACTTCTGGAAAATCTTCTTTAAAAGGAAGTTCAATTATATATCGACCCGTATTATCTCTAGAATGCGATTTCTGAAAATTAGTTTCACACTTTTCCTCTTCCGCAGAGAGAAAATTAGACTTTGGAATTCCCTCTATTTCCCAAAATCTTTTAATAGTTTTTTCAAGCGTAACTACATCCGATTCACAAAATGAGGAGAAAAGCGTAGTTGTGGCAACACTGGAAAAATTATAATCAAGTTTACCCATAATAACATAACCGAAAATGGTATTTATTGCAACTGGCATATTATCTCCACCTAGAATTCGACCATCTTGCAAAATATAAGGGAAAACTTCTGCGCCTAAAAGCATATCTATACCTGACGGTTTAGAGAATGTGGGATCTGATAAAGAAATATTAGATAAATATGAAAAATCGCAATTTTTAATTTGCGCGCTAGGTATATCTGAACAAATTTTATTTAAAATAACAGAGTCTATTATAATACATGGTGCCTGTTTACCTACAGGTCGAATAGTACAAGTTACCCCTCCTCTGGAAGTAACTTGTTTCATTTCCCCTAACCCGTGAATAGAAAGAGATAAATCATAGCGAGATAAACCTAGCCTGTTGTAGCATCGTTGCGATATGTAGCTACTTTGACTACCGCAGTCTAGCAATACACGAATTTTATGGCAAAAACCTTGCGCATCTAAAATATCAACTAAAGCCGTACTTAGTACAACACTTTGACTTGTGGATGCTATTCCACAGTGCGTTTCCGGAGCGGAGAGGGGCGAAATATTTTGCGTATCATTTTGGTTAGGCGGCGAGCGTTGCGTTGAGGTAGAAGGAGCTTCAATATTTTGCGTAGTTAGGGGCGAAATTTGCGTAAAAGGCTTCTTAATATTATTATGATTTGGAGAACCACGACCTTGAAAACTAGAGCGATTATTGTTATGTAAAAGGGAGTGGTGTCTAAAATTACAAAACCGACATACTGATTGTGAATTACAAAATTTAATATTATGTAGCGAACTTAAACAATTGGTGCACCAATTATTATTTTTTATAAAAATTAAGCGTTCCTGTGGAGATTTGGAATTAAAATCCGGACATTTATAAATTAAATGATCTGCAGATTTACATAAAGAGCATCCTAATTTATTTGTGTTACCTAAAAAGCCTTTGACATTGCCTTTTGACTTAAAATCAAATGATTGTCTTTGAGGACTAAAATTTGATCTTTGATTATTAGATTTGGCCGAATATTTGCTTGAGGAAAATTCTATAGTTTCTAAAGCGTTACATTGTTTCAAAACAAAGTTTTTTAGTGACTCAAAGGTAGCTATGCTAGTACTATCTAAATTCTCCTCAAGTTCATATCTTGTAATTGTGTCCTAATCTAGGTGCTTAGAAAAAATATAAAATAACAAGAAATCCCATTTTTCAGTGTCAAAGCCCATATTTTTTAGAGCAGCCAAATTTTCTGTAAAAATATCAGCAAGAGAGCGTAGAGTACTACCGTTTTTTATGTTATTATTATTAATAATTGGTGCATTATCAATAGCTTGCAAGTGAGTGAATGCAATAAGTCGTTTATTGTCATAGCGTTTAATAAGAGCATCGTATGCAATTGGATAATTATTAGATGTCATTTGAGTACACTGAACGAGCGAGAGCGCAATATTCGAAATCGTTTTATTTTCGTGCACTAATACTGCGAATTTAACTAGTAAAATAAACAATTTAACTGATTTATAAACAGGTTAACGATCCCCTGACAATAAATAGGTTCCCAATAAACAGCTAGCTCGGCTTTGAGGTAAAAAAAGATAATGGAATGCGGCTCAAAAAAACGAGTTTATGGTCTCGTTTGTACAAATAGTAATGTATTTTATATCTATTAAAGGAGTTAAAAATCGAAATTTAGAATTGCGAATTTAGCTAGGAAACTGCGTTTACAAAACAAAGAAATTAAATATCCGGCTTCGAATTGGACCAAAATATGTTACGTATAACGATAAAAGCGAAAAGTTACCTAGCTGAGAATGTGAAAAGTAAATGGCGACAGTTGAAGATTGCACTCACTTTGATGACAATCTCCTGGCTCCTTTAATCCAAGTTATGCAATCACAAAATCAGTCTCTTTGCGACCTGCGTCGCCTTGCCGCGCGGCACGAAATAGGTTCAGTTAACCAACGTTTATGTAATCAATACACGGGAAAAAAGTAGCGTTTTGCGGGTTAATTTTGTGGTTTTCAGCGGTGGCCGACAGGCGAGATTCTCCGTGTCACTTTTAGTACTGTACTCGTCAATCTTCTTGGTCTGCGGCGACGCTCCTATAATGCGCCGTAAAAATGTGCAATTTCAACTGTATATATGTACATATATGTATGTAAAACGCGGAAAAATAATTTATTTAGAATAAATCCCAAAATGCAGTTTCCGCGAATTCGCCAAAATTGAAAATAAAAATGAATACTTCTAATTAATTAATATTAATATACCTTATAAATAAAACTTAATAAATAATATGTGAGCGGATCCTGAACAGGTATAAATTTAACATTTTGAGATCCCGATTGAAATTCGCTTCTTTCTGGCCAAATTGTTGTTACATAATGCTAATTTACTGCACGACTGTCCCATGTACAAAGAAAACAGTAATATTTTGTAAATCCTCCTTGAAGTCCCACTAAAATCGCTATAACTTTTAAGTCCCCACATATCTGCCATTTATACCTATTGTAGTTTATTTTATCCAAAATCGTGCGCATATTTTCATAATTTTCTTTCATTGCAACTGAATGGGCAACTGGTATAGAGGGTTTTAAATTCCCATTTTGCAATAACACAGCTTTTAATCTATATTTAGATGAGTCTATGAATAAGCGCCACTCACGGAGAGAATTTTCAATATCAAGTTCCTGCATTAAACTGTCTATATCAGTACACGCGCACAACGAATTTTCCATACTGTAGAATTCAGAAAACATAGCATTTCTTTTACTGAAATTCGTAATTTTTGTTTTTTTGGCCAATAGGTTCCATTCCTTAAGACGGGAAACCAAAAGTTCTGACTGTTGCTTGGATAACCCCAAATCACGTACTAAATCATTTAATTCAGTTTGAACAATCAAATGTAGCTCGCCGGAACTGGGAATTGTGGTAAAAGTGGAATCGGTGCACTGTTCTTCTGAGCTCTCTGATGCGTTATCTCCCAAATCAATAGCTTGCCAATTTAAAGGCGCAATCGGCACTGGCAAATTTGCATTATGAGGAACAGGTCGTATGATAGATTGCAAATTTGGATATTCTATGTTGTGCTTTCCCTTTTTGGAATAACCTTCAGTCTTTGTCAGGCAAAAATAACAATCGTCAGAATGATTGGTGAGTTCTCGCCATACCATTGGAACTCCAAAGGCATACTTTTTCTCTTTCCCTTCATCCACTGCACCAATGATACACTACAACTAACACAGCACACAAGGGGAGCCCACCGCTTATCTTGATCCCCATTTAACACACCAACATATTTAAAGTAGGCTTTTTCTACATTTTCGGAAAATGGCCTGGCTTGTAATTTCACCAGAAATTCTCTACAAATATAACAAAATTGGTCAGGAGAAATTTTGCAACTTCGGCATACACTTGCTTGTCGATACACAGAGAGAACCACTCAATTCGAAACTCAACAGAAGAGTGATGTTTAACGTTTATTTTATGTCTAATGTTGTAAACAACTCAGTCTAGGTAATTTTTCCGTTGTAAAATGAACCCATTTAATTAGGCTTTTAAAAAATGGTACGTATTAGGGCTTTCCGAATATTTTTTTTATTATTGGGCGGGTATTTTGCATGGTGAAAATAATGAGCTGGCCTGTGTTAGAAAAATCTTGTCGGCCAGTGAGTTGTCAAAATGCGTGAAACAATGTAAAATCGGAATTTTATGCTTAAAACTTGTAAACTGTACCTCTGTACTTTTTTGATCAACTTATCATTTGAGGAGGGAGGCTGTTTTTCCCAATAAATTGAAATTGGCATCGGTTATTCCAGTTTTTAAAAAGGGCGATACAAATAATTATGACAACTATCGTGCAATAAGTGTACTAAGTAGTATATCAGAAGGCTTTGAGATGTGCCTAAAGGATCAATTAACTTCATTTTTTAATAAATATAACCTGCTTTAATCGGCGCAACATGATTTTACACCATCAAAGAGTACAGAAACTGCCCTATCATACTTTCAGAACAAAATTGTTGATGCTATTGACAGTCAGATATTTGTAATGGGCCTATTTATTTATTTTCACATGCTTTTGATTTGGTGGATCATCGGCTTTTCTTAGCGAAGCTCTATCGCTATGGAATTGGTGATGGGCCTTAAACCTTCTTACTTCATATTTAACCAATCGGACTCAGTATGTCACTATTAATAACAAAAAGATCTGCTGTTCGATAATACAAGGTGTTCCTCAGGGATTCACTTTGGGTCCCTTACTTTCTATAATATTTTTTAATACTCTTATACTATTTTTTGAAAAAGCTGTAAAAATTCAAAGAGAACGTAATGATCGCTCATGTTCTACTTCACCTTTAAAATCTCCTGGTAAAAAAAGACCCCGATTATCATACAAAGATAAAATTGACGATGATGATTTTCAAGTAATTCGACGAACAATAGAGGATTTTTATATAAACTTGAAGAAGGTTCCGACCTGCACACCCCTACTTCGTGCTGTAAAGAACAAAATAGATTTTCCGTACGGGTATAAAACCTTAAATCGACTTTTACAATCAAATGGTTTTGTTTGGCGCAAGTGCCAAAATAAACGAAAATTGCTCTTTGAGAGACCAAACCAAGACTGGCGGGTGATATATCTGTCAAGTGTAAGGCAATATAGGCAAGAAGGACGCAATATTGTGTATCTAGACGAAACCTGGGTAGATGATATGACAGTGGACAAATGCTGGCAAAGTGAAAGTGTTACAGGTGTTGTTCAGGGAACCCCCCGCTCTAGTAGTCGCTTTATTATAGATCATGCTGGTTCAGAAGCCGGATTTGTTCCAGGTACTGCTTTAGTTTTTCGCTCGGGACTAACAACTGGAGACTATCATGGACAGATGAATAGAGATAATTTTGAAAAGTGGTTGCTCGAGAAGCTTCTACCTAACATTCCTCCCAAATGAGTCGTGGTAATGGATAATGCGTCTTATCATTCTCACGTAGAAGATAAAGTGCCAACTAAATACTCTACAAAAGCTCATATGATATTGTGGCTTAAATCGAACAATCCTGTATGTGATCCAACAAGGAGAAAATATCAATTATATGAAGTAATATCAGCCAATGTTAAACATGTTCGTTCTATTGAAGATAAATTCTGGGAAGTAGATGGCAAAATTGAAACAGTTATTGATGATTTAGTTATCACACTGGGATCTTCAAGTAGTGACGACGAAACCTCATCATTTTCAGAGGAAGACAATGATTTAGAAGGAATTGAACCATTATTATATATATTGTAAAATTGTTCATAAAGTAGCTGTCAAACTGCTTCAGAATAATTAATTTTCTGTTCAATACCGGGTGTCAAAAAATATCTAATATTGCAATTAATATTTGAAAAACTACAGAACTCATATTTTTTCAAAATTAACACATCAATGTAGTTACAGTAGGGGAGCCAGGACTGATTCCAGTGAACAAGATTTATCAAAATTTTAACTTATGCAGTTCGACTTTGGGCTGTTCGGGTATTCCAAAAGTGACCGTTTGTCTCCGTCTGTCATATTATTTTGTACAGGGGGCGTCATTGCGAAGTATTATACAGGTCGTTTCCTAATTATGTGCTAATGTTAAAGGGGGGTGATTCTTGGACCTTTAAAAAGTTTAATATGCTCTTAAAAGTCTTAACTTTGGAGATACAGGGTTTTAAAAAAACATTTTTTTTAAATCCTAATTCTGATGCTATTATAGATAAATAACTGTGTGAAATTTGATACACGTCTTTTATGCATAAAAGGGCATTTTTTATTAACAATCAATTTTTGAAATTTCTACCAGTGGCGTGCATATGTAATTAACCTAGGTATATCCGTATGCTCCTTAATGCATAGAAGACGTGTATCAAATTCCATGCAGTTATCTACAAGCATCAGAACTGGAATGAAAAAAAAATGTTTTCTTTTTAAACTTTACTATCCTGTATCTCAAAAGTTAAGACTTTTAGGACATAAAAACACCCCCTTTAACATCAGCACGCACGCAGCACAATGACGGCCCCTGTGTAAAGTAATATGACAAACGGAGACAGACGGCCACCTTTGGCATATCCGAGTAGCCCAAAGTCCCAAAGTCAAACTGCTTAAATTAAAATTTTGGTAAATCTCGTTCACTCGTTCGTTGGATCTGATGTTGGCTGCCCTTGTAAAATCTGGACTTGTAAATCGTGTATCACTATACTGGGTGGTCCAATAATAGTGGACGTAGGCAGTAGCCCGGGAACCGTTAATGACAGAACTCAAGAAAAAATATATTTATAGGTAAATCGATCAAGAAAAATCAAAATTAAATCATTTTAAAATTCGAAAGTTCGCCGTTTTTGCAACACAAAAGAGATATAGAAGTGCGGTACACGAAAGAAAAGAGACAAATATAGATAAAGGTTCATTAAGCATAGTTACATTTTTTAATTATCTGAACTGCGTATAGTCAAAAAGGAGTGCCATATTATTTAAAGAATGACGGGACACCACTGGTTTAAAGAGATTTCTTGGCCGACCTTCCTAAACCGATTGACTCCGCCCGGTTTTCTTTCGTGTCCCGCACTTTATCTAAATCACGACGTATTAATCCTTTCTCTAACTAATGCATTGCTAGTACACTTATAAATATTCTTAGCAATTCCAGAAATGATATGATGTCTCTCCGATATTACATCCTCAACCACAAGCAGATAGGAACGGCATTATTAAAAATAATTGACATTGTAATTATGTCTATGATTATTTCATAATTTATACTTACCATTTTTACTATGCAGAAAGTATTTTCTATATTGCTGCATTATTATACAGTTTTTACTTTCTTTATTTTCAAAATTGTAGACACCATTTTTTGTTCTTTTTGTTAATTTCATCACGTATGTAACTGCAATACAGGATATTTTGATTAATTTATTTATTGAATCGAATCAACTCAACTCGCTGCTGCCAATATTGTCTAAAATAATAGAAAAACTGGTATAAGTGCGAATGGTTGCATTCTTAACCAAGTATGGTGTTCTAAAATCGGAACAGTTTGGATTTCAACAAGGAAAAAGTACAAGTGATGCCATATTTTCATTCTTGGAAAATCTTTATGTAAGACTGAATGAGAAGGAGGTTGCCGCAGCGGTCTTCTGTGATTTATCAAAGGCGTTTGACTGCGTGAACCATAGAATACTGCTGCGAAAACTTGAAATGTATGGTTTTAGGGGGAGACCGTTGAAATGGTTTAATTATTATTTGGAAAACAGAATACAGTGTATTTCTTTTGGGGGACGTGTATCAGGGCATCAAGAATTGGAGTTTGGAGTACCACAAGGATCAGTCTTGGGACCCATTTTGTTTTTGTTATATATAAATGACATTGCGGGTATTAATATATCTGGTAGATTCACCCTATTTGCGGATGATGCGACCATACTTTGGCATAACGGGGACAGTAAGGTCCTAAGTGAGAATATTTAAAATGATATAAAGATAATTAAATGTTGGTGTGATTGAAATCAATTATCCTTGAACCTTACGAAGACTAATATAGTCTCTTTTGGGTGTAACTTGGATGATATAAGTTTGGATGTAATACTGGACAATATAACAGAAAATAAATTCCTAGGTATATACATTGATAATCAGTTAAAGTTCGAATTTCATATAAATTCCATTAAGTCCAACGTTGCTTCAAGTTGTTATACCATTAAAGTAATTTCAAACAATTTAAATGATTACAGTACTGTAAGGAGCGTATACTTCTCCCTAATGATTCGCACTTGCGCTATGGCATTTGTTTCTGGGGGGTATGCTCCATGCAACTTTTCGAAAGTGTTTTTATTCTCCAGAAAAAGACTGTGCGATATATGTGTAGAGCAAGGGTTCGCGATTCATGTAAACCTTTATTTGTCAAGCATGGTATATTGACGTTAGCTTCTTTGTGTATTTTAGAGACTGTGTGCTTAATTTATAAAAAATATAAACACCAAAGTCAGTTAAGAGATAGGCATAATTATAACTTTAGAGACCCTGATTTGCTTTTACTACCTATCCCTTCTAACTCTCGTATAAAAAGCTCAATCATTTATAATGGTAAGAAATTGTTAAAACACTTACCCGAACACCTTAGATTAATACCATCTTTGGTGAAGTTTAGAAAGGAGGTTAAAAAACTTCTTTGTGTGAGAGCCTATTATCGAATTGATTTTTTTACAGGCAGATTTTAGACACTTTTGTATAGTAGAACTGTAATGATTTTATATTTTAAGTTTTTTAAATGTGTGACACTTTGTTAGGTATATGTTGTCTTAATCTTTATATGTTATTTTAATAATATGACTGACTGAATATTTTATATATTTATATTTGGTAAATTATTATCCATTTGGTACAGTATTTAGTTCCACCTGATATCATGTTTCAACATTGTTTTTCTGTACAGCTTTGTCAACCAGATTTTCTTAAGACAATAAAGCATTTTGAGTGAGTTGAGTTGAGAATCTATGTAGCTTTTTTTTTAATTATGTCTGTAACTTATGATTTATGATGTTTTATAGGCTGATTGACGCTTCCGATTGTCCACCAGCAGTGTCGAAACAAGCTTTGGAAACCATCGATCAGTTAGCCGAACTGATCGATCTCTCGGATTATACTTCACGAATAACACATCCGTTGGTGCGGACTATCGACAGGAATCAGGACTTACGTGACACTGCCATAGACACGCTTTGTTCCTTGGTCTCTCAGCTGGGTAGGAAGTTCTGCATTTTTGTGCCGATGGTTCAGAAGGTCATGTTGAAACATAAAATCACTCATAGAAGGTATTGGCAAAAAAATGAGGTTTTCGTTCTACAATGCTTGAACTTCAAGTGGAACGCCTTAAATTTTTTTAATACTTTTAACATTTACTATACAACTAAAAGTATCCACCCCAAATAACGGCAACATCTTGGAGGTATGTTGGGGAAGTTGAAAATAGGCGCAAAATATTTCCCCCTCGAAACAAAAATCGATGGGTCCGAGAGTTTTTTATTTTGTTTTCTTGAGGGCTCGTTATTTGGGGTGGATACCTTTAGTTGGGACACCCTGTATACAGAGTGAAGGGGAAATTACTATAAACGTTTATGTTTCCTCGCCATAGGTGTACATTTATTATATTTTCTTCCCGTAGAATCGGAAAATGATAAGTGAAAAAGAACTGAACATAAAATGTTATTGCTAGGGCTCATTTTGATATTTTTTTCAAATGAAATACTACTTTTTTATGTGGTTTTTCGATTGCCGGTGTATTTGTTGGTCTAAAGTGATTTTCTACACTTCTAAATTCGGAAAATGTTCGCCTACCATGATAAAAATACCTGAAATTGACACAGTATTAATGCAACTACCTGTTCAGTCTTTAGCGTTACTTAACTATGACAAAAAAATCAGATTTCAAAAACTTGACAAAGTTGTTTAGTTTCCACGAATTATCAGGAGAGTTGAGAGATGCATTTCAGTGGATACAATTATCAGGATTTAATCGCTAATCGAAGACACAGAGATGTTATAAGATAGGTGAATAAATGTAAGGAGATTACATATATGAGAAATCAAGTAATGATTCAACAGTATATAAAATGGTATGGTCCAAAGCACCGAAGAGTCAGTTATGGAACAGTTCAGAGAATTCTGAAGCATTTTGGTTTAAAAACATATCATCTTTCCCTTTCAATATCTAACAGTCGGATAAAATGCAAAATTTGGGATGATAATTATAAAAATTAGGATTTTTGTTGTTGTTTATTAAAATAGACCCATACTATTATATATTTTTGAGAAGCTTTTAAAAGGACAAATCAATTTCTGGACAAATATACAGGGTATCCCATTTAAAAAAACACAACTTTGGGTCATATCTAAAAAATAACAACTCAAATGAAAAATATGACTACGCCACTGGATCCAGCGTAAAAAACTGCATAAGCAGCATTATTTCCCTTTGCGTTAAGTTAAAGGATAACCGAGATAGGAGGGGGGTCCCAAAATGCAAAATTTTCTATTTCGCCCTGTATCTCAGAAACGAAGAAGGCTATAAAAATTTTGTTTACGGCTTCATGAGTTTTACAAAAAATTAGCTCAGGTTCGTGAAAACCGCAAGGTTAGGTTACCCTGTACAGAGCTAGACATTCCTAGGACACATAGAAGCCGACCATTGTTCAAGGGCTCATTGAGACTTTCTAAGGAGACTTACCTTTTGTAACTCGTACATTGACAAATGCCAGGAAAATGTAAATTTTAGCAGTGCCATTTTTTAGTTTTTTCAAAATATCTCGAAAACCAAAAAAGTTAAAAGCTCGCCGCTGACGGTTTTAAATTACCAATAAAATTCTGTAAAACTTTGCTCATTTCATTTTTTATTGGAAAGGAAAATGCCCTCAGAGGAAAAGTATTGGAGACCGAATATTTAAAAATGCTGTTAGATCACTGTACCAAAACTAATTTGATAGTAATAGGTCCAACATTTCACACTTACCGGCCCATATTAAATGATATAATTCAGAAGCAGAATCTCGATCTTAAAATCTACTTGTCTCAGAACAAAATATTCTCTTTTATTCCAGCAATAGCGACGAGTCGTCATGGTATAATTGATTACAGAACAAGGGAACAGTTAATGAAGTACATATGGCTCAATTATATGCTTCCGGCAGATTGTGTTCAGGACACAATCGAAGTTAAGATTTAAATGATAATGAAAAGAATTTTCAAAAAATGCAACGACCAAAGAAATAAGACTGTAATTAATTCCAACACCATCAACAACGAAAATAAAATTGTGATGTTTTATCAAAATGTCAGGTGGCTTCGCACAAAGTGCAATGAGATTTCTCTAAATGTTTTGTCCTGTGATTGCGAAATAATCTTGCTTACTGAGACATGGCTTAATAGTGATATCTCCAGCATCGAAGTAATTAATGATGGATATGTAATTTTCCGAAGAGACTGGAAATATGAAGAACTAGAATGTCATCGTGGTGGTGGCGTGTTGATCGCCGTTTCTAGCTCATTTCAGGCATTGATACCCCTACCCATTTTCATTACGAAGATGTTTGGGTTCTTATGAGAGTGGGCCAGATAAATATGGTGCTTGGATGTGTTTATTTTCCACCAAATTCTAAACAAGAACATTATCAATATTTCTGTGACACTTGTGAATCTCTAAGAAACAGGTTTGAAGACTACAAGTAAACAAGACAATACTTTAGTTCCAAAATCTTTACCATCTATATCTTCAGAAACTCTTACCACCACAATGAGTTTTCTTGAGCTACAGCAAATGAATTTCGTACACAATCACATGGGTAGAATTCTGGATTTGTTATTTGCTGATGATTCCGTCAATGTGCTGATTTCTCCTTCAAATTTTCCCCTTGTAAATGCTGACCCGTATCATCCTGCGATCGAAGTAAAGTATAAACTTCAGTATGTCCCTCCAATAAAAAACAACAATCAAGTAAGTGTGTACAAGTTTCATCGGACTGATTTCTGCAAACTGAATCTCTTTTATGATCAATCTGATTGATCATTTTTATTATCAGAATCTGACATTAACAAAGTGATTCAACTCTTCTATGAGATATTATTTGAGGGTATCGATAAATATGTTCCCAAAAGGGTTGTCTCTGATTGTAAATATCCAAAATGGTTTGACCTTCGCTTAAGAAAACTCATTGGGCAAAAGAATCGTCTTTACAAAAAATACAAAAGGACTGAACAGCAAGTTGATTATTTAGCCTATTCTAATTTACGACGAGAGGATAAACTTCGAACCGATATGTGTTACCTTTCATATATCACACAAACCGAACCACTTATTTCTAAACACATCAAATAGTTTTGGTCATTTGTTCGAAATTTAAGAAGAGACTCTAGTTTGCCCAACATAATGAGCTATGAAGGTGAAGAAATCAGTGGTTCAAACAACATTGCTAATGCTTTTGCTGCTCACTTTCAGTCGTGCTACTCCAACCACCAAAACATAGATCTTGGTGGGATGGAGCCCATAAGTTCTTCAGGTATGTCACTGTTTTCACATCATCTTACAGAAGCAGAGATCTGTTACAAAATAAAGAACCTCGATTTATCTAAAAGGGCTGGTCCAGATGGTGTCCCTAACATTCTTTTGGAGAGATGTAACCAATCATTGTTCAAGCCGCTTTGTAAAATTTTTCAAAAGTCCTTTGATCTTGGTTCCTTTCTGGAGATTTGGAGGTTTTCTACCCTGATTCCAATATTTAAATTCGGTGATACATGCCACGTAAAAAACTACAGGGGTATTTCTTTACTTTCCCACATACCAAAGTTGTTCGAGGCTATTGTCACCGATGAAATTTTTGAATTGCTGAAACATTATATTTCGGGGGAGCAACATGGTTTCTATCGTGGTCGCTCAACGACTACGAATCTGGCGGTATTTCAAAATTATCTAATAACATCAGTTGAAGCCGGCCAACAAATTGATGTCGTTTACACTGACATATCCAAGGCGTTTGACAGTGTCTGTCATGAGCTTCTTCTAGCAAAATTGCAACGGATTGGCCTTTCTGGAAGCTATATTGAGTGGATTAAGTCGTACTTGTTTAATCGACGTCAACAGGTCAACGTGCGTGGCTCATTTTCTAATGAGATTGTTGTAACATCAGGGGTCCCACGGGGCTCGCATATCGGCCCAATTCTCTTTTTATTCTTTATAAATGACATTGTATCTTGTTTTAAAGTGTCGAAATGCCTTTTGTATGCGGACGACTTAAAATTATTTTCTCCTGTTTCCCTTGACTCCAATCAACTGCAGTCTGACATTGAGAGGCTTGACAAATGGTGTAACACCAATTACCTGCATCTTGACATTACTAAATGTAAAGTTCTCCGATTTTTTAAATGCAATAATCCTATTCTTTCCACGTACTATATAAACAATGTAAGTTGTTACATCTTTTAACGATTTGGGTGTCATTTTCGATGAAACCCTCACGTTTAATCTGCACATTGATAACATCGTGCTTAAGGGTTTTAGACTGCTAGGTTTTATTAAAAGACACACTAAGCATGTCACTGATACTAAAGCGATTACTAGTCTCTATAACTCTTTAGTACGGAGTATCATAGAATATTGCTCTACCATATGGAGCCCTTCGTATCAGTGTCACATCGACAGAATTGAAAAAGTTCAGAATAAATTTGCAAAGTATCTTTTGTTCAAGTTTAATTTTCCATATCAAGATCTGTCTTATAATACAAGAATTATTCTCTGCGGCCTACAGACCCTTTAGTTTTGACGACGAAATGCACTTCTGATTTTCTTGCATAAATTAGTGAATGGAGGGATTGACTGTGAAATACTACTACAGTCAGTCTTCTTTTTGGTTCCTATCAGAAGAACGAGACAATATTATGGGTTTAATGCATTTGTTGACCGACTAGTATATAATTATAATCGTCACTTTTCGGCATACGACATGTTCAGCCTTACCTCAATACAATTAAAAACGCAGTTGAATGGATTGATTATGTGATTGTCCTCCTTGTTTTTATATGTTTTGTCTGATACTTGTGTCTTATTTTACTCTTAATATTATATTTTTTTATTCTGCGAATTCGTACCATTTGGAATGTTAAGCATTCCGTAGAATACGTTTCTGAAGGACCACTTGTCCGATGCGTGCATCGGCTACGTCCTTACAAATAATCTTTTTTGTATCTCTTATAGTTTCCTTGATCCCAATACATGCATCACCAAAATGGCCCACACTGCATTAAATGATCAATGTTAACAAATCAAATTATTGAGCCACTGTTTTATTGCTGTTTTTTAAGAGACCAAAGATATTTGCAATTTCTTCATAGCGATATTGAAGACCTTTTAGTTGAGTTGCCAATTTAGATATTATTTGGCAGCAGAATGGCGCTTCACCTCATGCCGTTCGAGAAGTGATTGAATATTTCAATGGTCGTTGTGTGTCGTGTGGTTTGGCCATCGACGAATAATTAGTTGGCCACCCAATAGCCCAGATATGTTCAGTTATTTTTCACTCATTATTTTCGGATTCCACGTGAAAAAATATAATAAAAGCTATTTTAGTTTTTCAAATACATATACATACACATACATATTTCGCCCCTATAAATGACAGCAAAAGTTGTTGGTTTCAAAAACTACTTTTAATAGCGGTTTCTCTATGTTGAATGTTGGGCATAAAACTTATCATAACCATTATTTTATTTAGGTGGGAAACTCTAGTATCTTCCATCGAGACCGAAACAACAATGGCAGACGAACTCGATTTGCCAATACCCAGAAGCAGGTATTGAACAATTCATTTATAATTTTTTTTAGGGTTGCATAATGCATTATATATTTTTCTGGTTCTCTTCAGGCAAAGGAAAAACCGGGACATTGGTTTGTCTAGTGATACTTCTACAATGTCACAGAGGCTAAAAGTATCTGAGAAAAATTTGCAGCAAGCATGGGTTCCTATTAGAAGAGTCTCTAAGGTAACAAATATATAATGCTTTTATAAAAAATGGTAATATAGTATACTGGGTATCATAAAAATAAAAGCAATTATTTCACGTTCAGTCCTGTATCGAACGTTTGATCTTGGGTAAAGAAATAAATACACCCAAGAAGACTAGAGGCTGATACAACCCAATTAGTGTTAAGGCAGATTTTTGAGGTATTCTTGAAATTTAGCATGCACACATTTTTTGCTTGATTTTGAAGCTTCCTACCTGCGTAGACGTACCGCTACATGAGTCCAGATATTTGCAAATATCTCCCGAATTGCTTTTAGAGGCGGTAAAACTCGATAGGGATCGAAAAGTAGAATAAATTTCATGGACTCTGCCGAAATTTTGTAAATTCCAACATCTATTTGATGTGGATGTGGTTTTGCAGAACAAATATTTGAAAAAACAACAGCTTTAAATACCCTTGATAATAGTTTTGTAAACTTCAGCAATCATTTAAATCTCTCCCAACAAAGGTATTTGACCCACATATTTCGGATCACGTTGCTATTAGTAAATTCATTGATTTAACCATAAAAAACCTCACCGCTGATCCCTACGTCCTATAGTCAAAAGCAGTGTTATCGTGCGGGTCATACGATTCATCAACGACAAACTTTTTAAGTTTGTTTTTCTTTCATTATGTGTAATCATATTCTCCGCATAAAATCCGGAAGATGAATTAGATAGACCTATGATATTTTCATATGAAAAAAGAGGATAAACATATAAATACCAGCAGTTGCAAAAATCTTTGAGCGATGTCACTTCAAAGTCAGATTGACAAGTCAGTGACAAAATGAGTTAATAGAAAACAATTTTCGGGTTTTTTGCATCCACAAGCGAAAAAAATGGTATTAAATCTAATAAAATATTACGAAAATGAAAATTCACCGGCTAATATCCAGGAGACAGTAGCAAAAGCTCTGGGAATCGGTATAAGGACTGTGGAGAAAATTCAGCATGAAAAAAAAAGCATAATTTACTACCGAAGAAGATTGAGAAATGTACACGAAAGAATCCAAAGACAGAAGATTTAAGTGACAATGTAAAAATGGATGTTCGTAATCCAATTTACGATTTATACACATCAAAAACTAATATAACCCTTCAATTTTTGAAAGAACCTTTAAAAAATCGAGGCATATTGGAAATTGGACTAAAATCGTTGTCAAAATTAATAAAAATGTTGGGTTTACGATATAAAAAGAACTGTAATCGAAGATTTTTATGCGAGTTGCCACATATAGCAAGTCAGCGTATCCAGTTTTTAAAGAAATACACGGAAAATGTTAATTCAAAATTTAGAAAAGTGGTATTTTTAGACGAGACTTGGATATTTTCTAATGGAAGTGGTTCGAAATCTTGGCAGGACGAGTCTGTAAAAAGTGACAAGAGAGATATATATATATATATATATATATATATATATATATATATATATATATATATATATATATATATATATATATATATATATATATATATATATATATATATATATATATATATATATATATATATATATATATATATATATATATATATATATATATATATATATATATAGCGTCCGAATAGAGACTGAAACAGTCTCTATTCGGACGCGAGAAAGAAAGCTTCGAAAATGCCAAATGTGATTTTGGCGAAACGTCAGCAAAACTGTTCTTTTCAGAACGACAATAGTGAACGGATGTACACCCGGAATGAAAACACATATATATATATATATATATATATATATATATATATATATATATATATATATATATATATATATATATATATATATATATATATATATATATATATATATATATATATATATATATACAGGGTGAGTCGGGAGGATCGCCCCAAACTCCAGGAGTGTGTTCTATGAAAGATACTGATTTAAAAAAACTCATATGTTCTTATTCGATTCTCATTTGTTTTCAACTTACAGCATAAATTAGAATATAAACAAGATCTAACAAATTAACGTTTCAATCATTAGATTTCATCATATTAAATGTTCAAAAATGCCCCCATTGAGCTCTAAACATTTTCGGCTTCGTCTACGTAGGGCACCTGTTGCTCTTCTAATTGCCTTATGGCTTTCTTTAATTTCATCTGCAATATTTCTGATACGCTGAATAAGTGCTTCTCGAGTGTCCACTCTCACTTTGTACACTTCATTTTTTAACCAGCCCCATAAACAGAAATCGAGTGGAGTGAGGTCAGGAGATCTTGGAGGCCAAATAATAGGACCACCGCGACCAATCCAACGCCTTGGAAACCTCCCGTCTAAGTGTTGCCTGACTTGATGTGCGAAATGTGCTGGAGCTCCATCATGCTGGAAGTACATTTGCCTTCTGATGTTTAGGGGAACATCCTCCAGTAGTCCTTGTAATTCATTTTCGAGAAATTCACAATAGTAGTCCCCTGTGAGGCGATTTTCCAAAATAAAAGGGCCAATGACATAACTATCTATCATACCACACCATACGTTTACCGAGAACCTATGTTGAAAGTTGCTCTCGACTGTTGCATGCGGATTTTCCTCTGACCAGACATGGCAATTGCGACTATTATTAATACCGTCACGAGTAAATGTTGCTTCGTCCGTGAAAAGTATGCGCGATATAAGATGACGATTATTGTCTATCCACCGACAAAACTCCATACGTTTGGCAAAATCTTCTGGCTGTAGGTGTTGGATTTTTTGTAAGTGGTAAGGATACAAACCTTGCTCGTGGAGCGTATTTATCACTCTTTTTTGTGGAATGTCCAACTGAGCAGCCATTCTGCGTGAACTGATGGTTGCATCTTCTTCTACTAGGTCCAGAATATTTTCTACTTCTTCTAAAGTTTGTTGAGTAGCTCTTTCAGAAGTTGTGTTGGCACTGGGAAGTGTTCCGCTTTCGCATAGTTTGTTGAAAACTCTCATAAATACTTTCTTATCCGGATGACGTTGAAATGGGAATCGTTGACGGTATTCTTCATCAGCAGCTGTAGCATTCCCATTGCAAAAACCATAAACAAATATCATATTCGCATACTCTAAGTGTGAGTAAAAATTCGGCATTTTGGAATATGTTCGACAGCTCGAATTCAAAAATGACACTGACAGGTACGAATTCAAAAATGACACTGACAGGTATAGTACCAGTAAATGGAACATTAACTTATTTTGATTTCTAAGCACCCTATAATTATTATGTTGTATGTATGGAATTATGCTTGAAATCTTATTTTTGTTGTAAGTTGAAAACAAATGAAAATCGAATAAGAACATATGAGTTTTTTTTTAAATCAGTATCTTTCATAGAACACACTCCTGGAGTTTGTGGGGCGATCCTCCCGACTCACCCTGTATATATATATATATATATATATATATATATATATATATATAGCCTGTATTTTTCGCGTGCATGGCCCTTAATTTTAGACTGAAATTTGAAGAAATCTGATAAGTACTTTTTAGCTATGAAGCGAACAGACAGACTGACGGACAGACATACCTACAGACAGACGGAATTGAGAAAACATGTTTTCCGGTGTTTTTACTGGCAGGCAGGCTAACCAAAACGATCTTTCTCGTAAGAAATCTCATCAGTATAGCTCCTCTTGGTGTGTGTATGCAGGCTTTTCATGGGTTGTTTCAACAGTATGCTGCTATGCCCTTTTGGCATGGGGCCATTCTTGTCACTTGGAGCGAATATTTAAGCTTCAAAGGCGAGTTGTGAGACTTGCGGGCGCGCATTATCGGGATGACTTTAGGGGGCAGTTTGTGAAACTTAATATAATGACCGTCACGATACATATATGATTCACTTATCTACATGTACCACAACCAAACTAAATATAGTCAACACAGTGACATACACAATCATGATACAAGATCAGCCAATAATATCTCAGTTCCTTTTCAAAGACTGTACAAGTCCCGGTTTGTGTCAAACTACTTTGGGACAAGGCCCTTCAGCGTAGTGCCTGAAGATGTCCGAAGTCTGCCATTGGATAAATTTAAGGATAGAGTCAAGAAAATCCTACTAAAAAAAAACTTACTACAATACTAATGAGTATTTGACCTTGTTTTATTAAAACGGATTGCAGTTCTTTCTTTCCCAGATTTACTAGTATTGTATGTTTTAAGTTTGTCTTAAGTTCTGTATTATATACTATATACTAGATAGGTTTTATATGTTGTATGTACTTACTAAGTAATGTTACTGTCATATACAATTATTTTAACATGTCAAACTCATGTGCCTAGTTTAAAGGTGATAATTTTTTTTCTATTGTCAACACTAATAAAAATTTTGATTTTTTTTCCTATGTTAATAGCACTCGGGTTTTTATTTTTTTTTTAAATAATTTGTACTTGTTTTAATAAGTGACACTTTTTACTTTATATTAAAATGTTTATAGTATTTAAAAGCTTTCGTTGATGCTTAATGAATTGATAAAAGTCTATAGCCGCATAGATGCTGAAGAGTGGCAGATAATAAACATTTTCGTTCCTTAGGATGACTGGTTGGAATGGCTTAGAGGTTTAAGTTTAGAACTACTGAAGCAGTCGCCCATACCTGCTCTCAGGTCTTGTCTGCCTTTAGCACAGACCTATTCGCAGTTGCCTCGAGATCTTTTCAATGCGGCATTCGTCAGCTGCTGGACTGAACTTAACGAAAATATGCAGAAAGAGCTCATTGGTAAGTGAAACGATTGCAACCGTATTAAGAAAAATTCTTTAGGATTTCTACAGGATATAATTAAAAAAGTGAGTAACAACTACTTTTTTTTAATAAACTTGAAAATTTTTCTTTCACAACAAATTCCTACTGCCCCACCTTTGTTTGTTAGGCATCATTGGTTCAACAATACGTAACCCCATGGTATAATTACACATTGTATAATTATATCATGCCTTAACCTGAGTATTGGTGTGGTTTATCTTATGTTCTTTATACAGGGTGTTACTTAATGATATGTCATAACTTTGGGAGCGCATTCCCGGAGCAATTTTAGGTAAAAAGTTTATATAAACATGTATCTGAAAATATCTGGCTTTTAAGATATTGGGTGTCAATGTTTTTTTTTAAATCTGTTTTTTATTAATGTCTCAAAGATCCTTTTGCCGATTTTGTTTTTTATAGTGATAAAAGGTTAATTTGGCCCTAACTAGATTGTAGATATTGAAACCAGTGGCGTCCTGGGGTGCACGCTCCCGAATATTATTGACAAAAAAATGTACGCCACTGACATTTTACTTTTCATAGTGGTTTAGAACTGCGCAACTAAAGCTAAAACGTTTTGGCCTCTTGACATTTTTTTGCATCTTGCTTCACTTTCGAGAAAAAAAAATAAAAACCACGTTATTGCATCTTTCTTGCATGACCACAGAAAATCTAGCAAAAACGGGAGTGTACTTCTTTTGCATATTAATTTGACATTTCTGAACGAATTCTCATCAGGTTCATGTAAATGTGTGTCCTAAAATGCCTGGTTTTTAAGATACAGAGGGTGTCAGAGTTTTTTTTTCTGTTTTGAAGAAATTGTTTAATGACGATTTAAGATATTGATTTGAATTTTGGTAAATTGGATTATTCCCGTTTAGCTTAGCACAATTTTGTATTGTAAAAAAAATATTTTAACCACTGGCGTATCTGTAACTAAACTCGATACAATTTTAGCAGAAAATTAGAAGGCGAATTGTTTTTGACCGATATCCATCTACAAAAGGGAAAAAATGGGTATAAATACTGCTTGATAATGAATGAAGTAATAATTTTATGTGTTTTTGCTAATATTTTAGAAGATTTAGAGATCTATAGAAAAAAAATCAAATCATCATTATCCAGTGCAAAAAAGAGGTAGATCCTCTATTTTTTTTTACTTGAACTAACCTTAAAAACAATAAAACATATTTTTTACTTTTGAAAGGCTTTATTAATTCCAAGAAGATACAAAAAAAAATCTTATGCTAGGAATTAAAGCTACAGAAAAAAAAATACAATATATATTATCAGCAAATAACACCTTAGAAACTAATTTATCTTGTGATTACGCCATATTTTGCCTGAGAAAAAAAACACTATATTCTTTTCCTGAATTGGGAAAAAATATTAAAGTGATTGTAAAAAATACATAATACATTTTTATACAAGCATTGTTGTCAGATTTCAAGAGTAGACATAATATATACAGGGTTATGATAAATTAAGGAATAAATTCATTATCTTGGAAATTAAAAAGGTAATAGAAAAACGCTCGAACCCGTCGATTTAGATTTATTTTTACGCGTATTTAGAAATTATTTTAAACTATACAGGGTTACTCACAAAAGTTGTACAACTGTCATCTTTGATTTTTTCAATACAACGCCTTACTTTTTTCTGCTGATTTGAATTCTCTATGAAATTCTAGACATTTTTGGTATAACATAACCTATACTGACAACAGTTATCGAAATATGTTTATCTAAATAAAACATAAAACACATATCAGGAAATTAAATAAGAAAACTACTTTATTAAATTTTGAAAATGTCCACCATTTACAGCTCTACAACGCCCTAGACGATGGAAAAACTCTTGTTGCACATTAGTAACTGTATCACATTGAAGAAAAAAGTCTAACGGGCTTAAGTCCGGCGATCTTGCCGGCCACTCTATTGTCCAACGTCGCCCAATCCATCGTCTCGGAAAGGTTTCATTTAAGTATCTCCTGACATCAGCTGCAAAATGGGGTGGTGCCCCATCCTGTTGATACCATAACAGTTCACTGGGAAGATCCGGATCGTTTACATTAGGATGTAGGGTAGCTAATGCTGGTATAAGATTCTCTTCCAAAAATTGAAGATACATTTGCCCCGTTAGTGAGGAATCAAAGAAATATGGACCTATAACTTTATTGCCTACAATACCTGCCCATACATTAACACTTTGACGATACTGTGTATGACTTTCCCTGTACCAGTTAGGATTTTCTTGTGCCCAGTGTCTAAAATTTTGTTTATTTACTTCTCCATTGAGACAAAATGTTGCCTCATCTATGAAACAAATTCTTTTGACAAATAATGGATCATGATTACACATGTTGGTCATAATTTCGCAAAATCGTTTCTGCGATCTGAATCATCATTTATTAATTCTTTAACGAATTTCACTTTATAGGGATAAAAATTTTCTTTTTTCAAAAATTTGGAAACTGTTGTTGGATGTATATCATTATCATAGGCTGCGTCAGTAGTTGAGGAATGTGGATTATCTTGAAAAGTTAAGAGAACGTCTAGTTTCTTTTCATCTGAGATCCTAGACCTTTTCCAAAGCGGTCCGTAACACTACCAGTATCCGTCCATTTCCTTTCTATTTTGCTCACTGCAGACTGAGTGATAGGTTGCCTATGAGGATATCTGTCGTTAAACAGCTGACAAACTTCTTTTTGTGTCCTAGTCTTATCACCAGTACCAAGCATTATTAGAATTTCAATTCTTTCTTTCTCTGTTAAACGCATAGTCAATATTGGCAAATGGCAGATCGTAAATAAATTATATGATTTGTCAACACAGTGACAGTGACAAAGTCATTTTTCTTTGGGATTACGAGACAAACATAGATAGGGTATACAAATGTCCGATAGGTTATTAAATACACAGGTTTTATTTAGATAAGAATATATCGATAACTGTTGATTTTCAGTATAGGTTATGTTATACTAAAAATGTCTAGAATTTCATAGAGAATTCAAATCAGCAGAAAAAAATAAGGCGTTGTATTGAAAAAATCAAAGATGACAGTTGTACATTTTTGGTGAGTGACCCTGTATAGTTTAAAATAATTTCTAAATATGCGCAAAAATAAATCTAAATCGACGGTTTCGAGCGTTTTTCTATTACCTTTTTAATTTCCAAGATAATGAATTTATTCCTTAATTTATCATAACCCTATATATATATATATATATATATATATATATATATATATATATATATATATATGTAAAATTGTAGCTACGACAACAAACTAGTTATCCAAAATTCAAATACTCGTATCTATGTTAATTTAAACGTTTCTATTTTATTCAGTTTTTTGCTTCTCCTGGAAAATTTACAAAAGTGGAGTTACCTCCTTTTTGCACCAATGAAATGTATGTAATTAATTGTTAAAGATGCTCATTATGTACCTAAATGGTTTTTTTTCTCGAAAACGAAGCAAGATGCAAAAAAGACAAACAAGGTTTATTTTTAATTGCTTAATTCGAAAAAAAAAAATCAAAATGAGAAAAAAGTCAGTGTGTAAATTTTTTGTCAATAGTATTCGTGAGGGTGCACCCTGGGACGACACTGGGTTTAAAATTTATCATCTATTACATGGTAAATTAGCCTCTTATCACTACAAGCAACGCTGCCAAATTTCGACAAAATCTGCAAAATGATCTTTCGGATATCGATATAAAATCGATTTTTAAAACAAATTTGACACCCAGTATCCTAACAACCAGACATTTTGAGACACGTATTTATTTGATCTTTTCTACCTAAGATTGGTCCAAGACTTTTAGGTAGAAAAGTCCATATAAATATTTTTCTTAAAATGTCTGGTTTTTAAGACACTGGGTGTCAAAGTTTTTAATAGGTTTTTTATTAATATCTCATAATCCCTCTTGACAAACAAAAATCTTTTTTGGCTTTTTCGCAACTGAATAAAAATATTTAACTTTAAATTAATTGAAGCTAATATTTAATATAATTACATACCTCAACATGTAGACTAGTCTGTCTACGGAATGTTTCGATACATAATATAAACAATATTATTTAATCAAGCATAAGAAATTATATCATTTACCTTAAGTTTTTATACACACATAGTAGTTGTACAAATACTTTCATCCTATCGGGACTCATCAGGATAGGAGCATCATTTAGAATTTTAGACTATCGTTGTTAATCGTTATTAAGAAATTTTGTAAAACAGTTTTCTCATTTTTTTATCTCAAAAACAGTTGACTTTAGGGATAGGGTATGCTTAATAAAATATGATCAGAATATTCTGTATATTTCAAGACATTTTTGAATCATTAATCGTAAGGAACTATACAACTTTTATATGAAACTTTTTTACCCAACTTGTATAGTTTTTGACATATCTCAAGGTTTCCAGACTGTATGCTCTCATTGTATATATATATATATGTTATCTCACTATTTGAAAAATTCACTTTTTAAAAAAACACTTTTTATTAAAATAAAATAAAACAATATGTTCACAACTTTGAAAATCAAATGGACATTAATTATTGTTACAACTTAAAAGAATAATATTATACTGTTCTTAATAAAATCTACATAGTCTATTTATATTAAAAATCTTGCTGAGGTACGTGGGAAACCGGCAAGCATCCGCTGGCTTCCATGGAGACTGCTGACGGTGTTTGAGCGTACTGTCGCAATTCTTGGAAACTGCTGATGTTGGTTTCTGTGAATGACGCAACTGTGTGATAATATGTGGCGACATTCTGGAGGCACGTGGAAGGTCATGGGAAACGGATATAACAGCTTCCCCTTTTAGTGAAAAGTTGGTGCTTTGCAGCTACTTTTAGGACTGAAGTTCAAATGCTTCTTCCTCTTCTTGTGTATTTTCTGGATGGATGCTAGTTCGCCTTTTTGGTATTAGTCTTCTCAACTGGTATGGGGCTAAGCGCTTCGGACTAGGCCTGGGAGGTGATGGAGGATCCTGACTACCAGTTATGGACAGTTTCAGTGGCTTCTTACGTCTACACTTACAGAGGATGTAGAGGATTGCCATTCCAACGACCATTGATATTGTGAGTATCGTAAACCAATGGATATGTTTGGTTATGAAGGGTTCTTTCATCAACTTGTCTAGCTCTTCTGAGTATTGGTCTAGGCGGTGTTGAGCAACGTTCAGGTCATCGGCATTGATGTTGCTGAGCTTCAAGGGTTTGAGCTTTGGGATTTGAGACTGTTCTGGGAACTGTTTGCAGCATTCGAAAGGAATCTGAACAGGATGGCTTTTATAGGTTACATTTTTATATTCCTCCACCAGGTACTTGGAATGAATTCTTGTGCTTCCAATAAAAGCGTTACAGTTTGGTTGTAACTTAAGAAGGGAGTTCGTCTTCAGGATCTGGGTTTCTATATTCCTGGTTCCACATTTTACGGTTACAGGAAGTGGCTCGGAAACTGAGATAAGCCAGTAGTTCGTGGAGATCTCTTGGACGTGGTAATCGGTGACTAGCAATATCGATGTTTGACAGGTTTTCGGTAGTATGTTCTGCTGCCTGAGTAGCTGTGCTTCGCAGATAGCATCACTGTCGATTGGATATTGCAGAAGGTCTGAACAGATCTTAGTGTGCGTCTCGAGTGGCTTGCAGCTGGAGATGTCTTGTGGTAGTACATATAGTAAGGTGTCGTCATCTCGCGCAATGTATTTTTTTGTTGTTGGTATTATGTGAAAAAGACCTGTTCGATTGTCCATAATAGGAATAGGAAAAATTCGATACAAAGTGTATGATTCTGGTTCAGTTAGAGGAATTTTAAGAACGAACACAATCCTATTATCGGACTGGTATGATTCTAATTAAGTCAATATAATTGGCAATATTTGATGAATATATAGGGAGAGGAAGATTATTTTTTGATAGAGAACGCGATATCCCTTGGAGAGAAGTGATCAAATCTCCTGGAGTTATTATAGAACTATGAAGAATTTTCAAACGAGCGAATGTGATGGCATTTATAATATCGTTTAAAGAATCTTCTAGAAAAACATAACTTTCCATTAAAGCTTCGCAAAGATTTAGAGTTTTAATTTGCCCTTCGTAAAACGCTAAGTCATCAGATATGTTCATGATAGCGCTCTGTATAATATCTATGTCTTGGTTGAAGGTTTCTTCATCAATTTGAATCTTTTGAATGGTGGAATTGAAGTTTTTAATTACAGATGAAGTTACCGATATTTGATTTTTAAGTAAGCTTTCAAGTTCGCGTTCATCTCGCGTGATTTTGTTTATACATGCATTGTAATATTCGCCATCGGCTGAATCTAAATTGCCTGTGATAGATTTAAAAATACTACCAATGCCGTTTATTAATCCACGTTTGTTCCTATAAGATAACTTTTTTGTATCTGCCATGATTTCTCTATATTTTTGATTAACTGCGTTTGAAATTTGGGTTAATAAGCTCAAATGTGTTTTAATTTCTATTTTAAAAGATACGGTTCTAGGGGATGGGTCATTCAACACGTCACTGAGTGTAGTAAGTAATTTGTCGTTGTTTTGTATAGTTTCTTTAAGGGGTTGTAAATCTTTGTATACGAGTAACGTCCACTTATCGTTAGTAATTTTGACAAAATTTTCCTCATGGTAAAATAGTCCAACGGTATTGTTGATTGGTGTGAAGAAGTATTGGGAGAAGACGGCTGGAATAAGCCAAAGGAGTCTGGAAAAAAAATAGACTAGTCATAGTATGTCTTTAGCCTATCAAAATTTATTTTGGAAATTTGGTTTGTAGAAAGGTTTTTAAGTTTAGCTGAAGTTTGGTAAAGTTCGATAATTTGAAAGGGGCCATTGAATTTATTTTCACTTTTGTCTTTAATTTGCGATTCTTTGACATATACTTTGTCACCAACTTTATAATCGGGTTGTTTATCGGAGACTGATTTGTCGAATCTGATTTTTGATTTTTCCTTTTGGGCGTTTGTTCTAGCTCGTGCGATTTTGTAATATGTTTCCATTTTATTATTTAGATTTCGGATGTATTTGGAGATAAGTTGTTCTTGATTATATAAGGTTTCTGGGGGTCGGCTAGACGTATGGCCGAATATCAGCTCATAAGGGGTGAATCCATGAGTTTTGTTTTTTGTGCTATTATAACAGATGACTGAATAGGGGAGGATATTGAATGGGTGTTCCTCGGGATGTTCTGCTGTGTGAATCCTAATCATTTCGGTTAAAGTGGCGTGGAATCTTTCGAGCGATCCATTTGATTGCGGATGGCTAACACTTGAAAAGGTTAACTTGACGTCATAGAGTGTGCACAGGTCTTTCATTAATGTGTTATCAAACTCACGGCCATGGTCACAGTGGATCCGTAGGGGAGTTCCATAATGTTGAAAGAATAGCAGGAGTGTATTAACAATCGTTGAGGCTTTTTTATCCGACGTTGGGTACGCCTGTGTGAACTTGGTTAGCTCATCTCGGATCGTAAGGGCATAGTTACGAGTTGGATACTCGAAGATGTCAATATTGATTCTTTCGAATGCAGTTTTTGGAGTTTCTGTTATGACTAGGGGCGTACTAAGATTTTTCCTACAGATTTTAACTTTTTGGCAGATTTCACAGCTTCGAATGAGTTTTTCGACATCTTTAGTTAGTCCGGTCCAATTGTATTTTTGTCGAATGCGTTTGACAGTTTCATTAATACCGCGATGAAGATTCTTTTTGCCAGTATGGTGTTGATCTAAAATTGTGGGTATTTCATCCGGGTCTGGGGTTCTTACGAGGTTATGGCATATTTTTAAGTTAATATCTTTATCAGAGAAAATGAATGAAAATATTTCGAGGATGGGAAGTTGTAAATTATTTTCGATACAATAGGTTTTAGAAAGATCGAATTTATCTTGACATTTATAGATAATATAGAAAAGCTGCTGGACTACGGTATCAGTATTATACGACAAGGGTATTATGAAATATTTGCGGTCCTTTACACTCTTACTAGACAGGGTGTTTACCGTAAGCGGGGCAAAATCATAGTTTTCCTCAAATAGGTCCTCTATAATTTTAAAATGAAAATCTTCCATTTTAGTTTGCCAAAAGAAAGTGACAATATTTTTGTTTGATTTGTCCAAAAATTGATCATTGGAAATTTCGATTTTGGAATAATCGATGATTGATTTTGTCTTGTATAAATTAACAAATCTATTGTATTCGTCGGTTATTTCATTATCGTCTAGATCGTTTTCGGTTATTATTTCTGAAAATGAGTTTTGTTTGCTGGTCGAGGGTCTGTTATTAAAGTCGTCTTCATTTGAGGCGTAAATAGCGATGGTTGATTGAAAATCTGAGCAATTTTTAAAATGGTTAATTTTAATACGTGATAAGGCGTCTGCGTTTTTGTTTATTCGGCCGGGTTTATATTCAATCTTGTAATCATATTCCTCGAGTTTAAGGCGCCAGCGAGCTAGGCGACTGCCGGGGTCCTTAATTGAAAATAGCCAAGTCAAAGGGCGATGATCTGTTACCAAAACAAATTTTCGACCAAAAAGATATGGTCTGAAGTGTTTGACAGCCCATACAATGGCTAATAATTCTCTTTCTATGGTAGAATACTTTGTTTCAGCACTACACAGAGTTGGAGATGCATATGCTATCGGAAGATCTTTCCGATGGGACCTTAAGATAAGACGGCTCCAATAGCGAATGCGCTAGCGTCTGTGGTTAGCAAGAAAGTTTCTTCGAAATTGGGGTAAATTAAGATTGGGTCCGATGTAAGTGCCTTTTTCAGGTCAGAAAATGAGGTTTTGCATTCCGCGTCGAATGTGAATGGGACGTCCTTTTGTAATAACTTGGTCAGGGGTTTTGATATTTTGGCAAAATTTGGGATGAAGCGTCTGTAATATCCAGCAAGACCTAAGAATGACTTTATTTCTTTAGGATTTGTTGGCATAGGAAATTTCTGAATGCATTCAACTTTGCTTGGATTAGGTTTTACTCCACTTTGGGTAATAAGGTGTCCTAGATAAGCAACTTCCTTTCGAAGGAATTCGCATTTATCAGGTTGGATCTTTAAGTTGGCTTTGCGGAGACGCTTGAAGACTTCTGTTAGTCTTGAAATATGTTCATGTATTGTTGGAGAGTACACGATGATGTCATCCATATACACTAAGCAACGTTCATTTTGAATACCGAGAAGGATGTTGTCCATGACTCTTTGGAATGTGGACGGGGCATTCTTTAAACCGAATGGCATACGGACGAATTCGTAATGGCCATTTTCAACAGAGAAGGCAGTTTTCTCGATGTCTTTTGGATTGATCTCGATCTGGTGGAAACCAGAAGCCAAGTCGAGGGTTGTGAAATATTGACATTTCCCTAATTGATCGAGAAGGTCGGAAATGTTCGGAAGAGGATATTTATCAGCTATAGAAAGCTCGTTCAGCTTGCGGTAGTCTATAACTACACGCCATTTGGGTTTTCCGGAGGCATCCAATTTTTTGGGAACAACCCAAACCGGGGAGGACCATGGAGAGATGGACTGGCGAATAATTCCTTGCTCTAACATTTTATTTACCTGGCTTTTTACCTCTTCTTTATGAATGTGAGGATATCTATATGATTTGGTAAATACGGGCCTTGAATTATTAGTATCTATAGAATGTTTGATCTCGTTGGTAAAAGATAAATTATCGCCTTCTAAATAAAAGATATCGGAAAATTCGAGACATAGGTTAGTTATTAAATCGTTTTCTTCGTTGTTTAAATGTTCGGTGCGTAACTGGTCTTTAATAATTGAGCGCCTATCTAAAACTGCGTTTTGTATAGGGTAGGTATTTAAGTTAAAAATTGTTTCAGTATCAATTCCAGGGTCAAAAGGTTCGATATTTAAATTTGAAAAGTCGATTGTTTTTTCTATAGCATTTGAGTTAATTATAGATGTAAAAAATTCACCGCGTTCATTAACCTTAACCAGGGCATTTGGCAATCTAACATTTTCTTTGACATATGCGTGAAGTATAGCATCCGTATTAAATAGTTCGCACTTGAGTTTGAAAATTTTTTCAGTTCTAGCCTCTATAGAAATTTTATTACGGTTTTTAATGCATTCTTGTACATCTGATATGGCTGTAGTTGTGGTTACTTTGTGAAGGGGCATAGTTTTAAAATTTGTAATAAGTTGTTTTGATTTCAGATCTACAATACATTCATAATGTTCCAAGAAATCCAATCCTAATATACCGTCGAAATCTATATCTAAATTGCAAATATACACTTTGTGTGGATCACCAATAGTAAAAGGTATGAGTGTAGATTGAGATATTGAAAGTTTTTCATCGGTAATTCCCTGAATAGTGACATTTTCGGGAAATCGTGTAGGAAATTTTTGTACGGTGTTTTCCTTAAATATAGAAATGCCTGCACCGGTATCAATGAGAAGTTTGAATTGTTTTGATGCGTCATCGATATAATATAGATTCTTGGAATTTACAGTAAGAAGAGGACTTAAAGAAACGCTTGTTCCGGGAAATTGAGATTTGGATCCATATTCTCTAGATTTAGTGTTTCTATTCTCGATTGGATCTCGGTCATTGGGTTCTGGGGTGAATTGTCTGGAGGGTCGGTATTCGTAAGGGGTGTAAGAAAATCCTGGTAATTACTAGTGTCATTTGAATAGTTTATATCTTGGTAAGATTCTTCCTCTGGTTGGAAAAAATCGTAAAAACCGGGATTGCCGTTTTCGGCGGTGTACTGATCGTATTCGGGCAAATAATTCTCTGAGGAGCATTCTTGTCTTGTATTAACATGATGCGTCTTAGCTGGTTGAAAATTGGGATTTCTTTGAATTATTGATGGCCTAAATTGTGCTTGGTTTGTATTTTGGCTAGGATTATTTGGTCTATTTTGTTGCGAAAAATTTGGTTGATATTGTGATCTTTGAGAATTCGAGTTTATTGCGGGTCTTTGAAAATTAGAATTTGTTATGGGTCGTTGGAAATTATTATTTTGGGGAAAATTAGAAGAAAGTTGCCTGCACTGAGATATTGTATGACCAATTCTGTTACAATTGGAACACTTTAATTGTTGTGGCTGGTGTGGTCTAGGTAACTGAGGACTGGGTTTCGGAATAGTTGGTTTATTAACTTTTTGATTTTCGAAATACGAAAGCTGAAGTTCTCTCCGAATTCTTGATTGTGCTTCTAAAAGTGACGTTGTATTACTAGCACGGATAAGTTGTCCTAGGCGTGGCTCTAGACCGGTAAGAAGTGTATTAAGAGTCATAGTTTCAATTAACATGGTCTGAGCATCTTTTTGTTCTTTTGAATGTAGGAGTGGGGACTTTTGTATGCTGGCATGCATTTTAGCGTTCAGGACCTGAAGTCGATTAAAGAATGTAAGGGGCGACTCATTAGGAAGTTGTCTTAGTCGCTGCAGATCGTGTATAAGGGAAGTAAGATCCCTTGAATCACCGAAGTGTAAATTTAACAATTGTTTAATTTCAAGGTATGAACTTGGATTCCTTGAACTAATTAATTGAGCTGCTCTACCACGGAGCTTGTTTTTTATGTGAATAACTAAAAACACTTTTTGTTGCGTTGTTGCCATGTCGTATGCACAATCGCATGCGGTTATAAAATTGCTTAAAGAAATTTGATCACCTTCAAATTCGGGTACAATGGAAAAAATTTCAGAAAGTTTATAAGGTTCAATTTCAATGGTTGTTTGGGTATTATCGAGAGACATTTTGAATTTTAAATGTAGATGCGTTAAAATAAAAAGGTTTTATCAAAAACGAGTAAAATGAAAACGTTAAGTTATTAAGACTATCTTAACAAAAATAATAAATAGTTTTCCTTTTTGTAATTTAAGAAAACAAATGGTAAGGGAAGTAATAATATGTTTAAATCCTATTTGAAAAATACAGTATAGAAAAATAAAATCAAATACGAGACGATTCTTACGTAATCGTAATCTGCATCTGGGTTGTCTTGTTCTCGATGTGGCTCCAAGCTTTACGAGTGAGGACTTCTCAGGTTCCTTTTGTTTCGTTAAGGGATTGGAATCCGCCGCTACCAGTTAGACCTTTTTCTTGTTCTAATAGCGTTTAAACGAATCCTACCGACTGCGCCAAATTGTTATCTCACTATTTGAAAAATTCACTTTTTAAAAAAAAACTTTTTATTAAAATAAAATAAAACAATATGTTCACAACTTTGAAAATCAAATGGACATTAATTATTGTTACAACTTAAAAGAATAATATTATACTGTTCTTAATAAAATCTACATAGTCTATTTATATTAAAAATCTTGCTGAGGTACGTGGGAAACCGGCAAGCATCCGCTGGCTTCCATGGAGACTGCTGACGGTGTTTGAGCGTACTGTCGCAATTCTTGGAAACTGCTGATGTTGGTTTCTGTGAATGACGCAACTGTGTGATAATATGTGGCGACATTCTGGAGGCACGTGGAAGGTCATATATATATATATATATATATATATATATATATATATATATATATATATATATATATATATATATATATTATTTCTCGTTAGCCCCGAGTTTCTGGTTTTATATCAAATTTTCTCTTAAAATTAATAAAAAAATTTACTTATTTTAAACACGCTTTAAAATTGTAACAAGTATTCTATAATTATTTATTTATTGCCTACAAAATTACAAATGTACTAAAAAAGGAAGCAAAAAATGGTGTCCAATTTAATAAAAAAATTTTTAAATTAAAATTCACTGGCTAATATCCAGGAGCCAGTGGCAAATGCTCTGAGAATCGGTATAAGGAATGTACAGAAACTTGTGCATGAAAAAAAAAACATAATTTACTTCCGAAGAAGATTAAAAAATGTACCTGAAAAGTCCAAAGGCAAAAGACTTAAGTTACAATGCAAAAATGGATATTCATAATGCAATTTATGATTTATACACGTAAAAGACCAATATAATCCTTCAGAAACTTTTTAATATTATAGACTAAAAAATATCATCATCACTTAAAAAGTTCTCATCTTCTGAGTTGTCCTCAAATGGCGCAATGATCATTGGTGCTATTTCGACATCTAGAACTTGTTCTCGATTCCACCAATCCCATATTAATTTCTCCGTATGTTCCACATACTTCTTCCAGTACTCCGACGTGATATAATTTAATGAATCTTGCCTAACAATTTGCACTTTATCTGATGTAAGACCATCGTTCACGTGTTTTTCCTAATATGATTTTGCCACAGCCCATATTAATTCTATTGCGTTAAACTGGCAATGGTATGGCGCCAGTCGTAAAACGTCATGTTCATTTTCCCGTAATATTTCATCTACGGCATATATTGTTGGTTTTTTAAGTTCTAGTTTCAGTATATTGGGTAAAGGATTTTGTTTTATTAGCCAGTCATAAATATCACTTTTCTTCCAGGATGAAGTAGGTTGTTTATTTTTATTTAAGATTCTTGAATGATAAGATGCATTGTATAGAATGATTAAAGATGGAGCATCTAAATTTGGAATCAGTTGTTGTTTTAACAACTTTTCAAACAGTTCACAGTTCATGTTATCATGGTAGTCCATATTTTTGGATGTTGAGGAAAACAGTAAACTTGCACCTGGGAGAAATCCTGTTGAAGAACCCGCATGCAAAATGATGAACCGTTTTCTCGTCCCACATCCATTTTTTCTCTTGACACTTTTTACAGACTCGTCCTGCCAAGATTTCGAACCACTTCCCTTAGAAAATATCCAAGTCTTGTCTAAAAATACCACTTTTCTAAATTTTAAATTAACATTTTCCGTGTATTTCTTTAAAAACTGGATACGCTGACTTGCTGTATGTGGCAACTCGCATAAAGATCTTCGATTACAGTCCTTTTTGTATCGAAAACCCAATAGTCCAATTTTCAATATACCTCGATTTTTTAAAGCTTCTTTTAAAACTTGAAGGGTTATATTAGTTTTTGATGTGTATAAATCGTAAATTGCATTACGAACATCCATTTTTACATTGTCACTTAAGTCTTCTGTCTTTGGCTTTTTTCGTGTACATTTCTTAATCTCCTTCGGTAGTAAATTATGCTTTTTTTCATGCACAATTTTCTGCACAGTCCTTATACCGATTCCCAGAGCTTTTGCTACTGTCTCCTGGATATTGGCCGGTGAATTTTCATTTTCGTAATATTTTATTAGATTTAATACCATTTTTTCGCTTGTCGATGCAAAAAACCCGAAAATTGTTTTCTATCACTCATTTTGTCACTGACTTGTCAATCTGACTTTGAAGTGACATCGTTCAAAGATTTTTGCAACTGCTGATATTTATGTTTATCCTCTTTTTTCATATGAAAATATCATAGGTCTATCTAATTCATCTTCCGGATTTTATGCGGAGGATATGATTACACGTAATAAATGAAAAACAAACTTAAAAAGTTTGTCGTTGATAAATCGTATGACCCGCACGATAACACTGCTTTTGACTATACCCAGTTTTTTCTAGATTTTCTGTGGTGTAGCAAGGGAGATGCAATAAAGTGGTTTTTATTAATGAGGAAAAAGTCAGTGGCGTACTTCTTTTTTGTCAATAATATTCGTGAGGGTGCACCCCGGGACGCCACTGATTTTAATAATAAACATCTAGTTAGGGCTAAATTGTCCGATTCTTTAGCGAAACTAGAACACGAAGAACAACGAATAATTCGTTTTAAAGTAAAAATAAACGGTAAACCCCAAGAATTTAAGGGGAATCACCGAATACCGAGTTTAAAAATGTATGTTAAAAATCTAATTCGCCCGGCTATTGGAACTTCATCGCCACTTATGAGAGATATTTTGTAATCTTGGGTACAAATAACGCTGCCCGCGGACTTTTTGTAAAACCGTGCTTTAATTAACAAAAACATTTTAGGTTGTTTGGAACAAGCTTTAACTGTTCCCGATGTGCCAGAAATCACACAGACCATCCTAAATTTAGCTGAATTTATGGAACATTGTGATAAGGGACCGTTACCTTTAGACGGACACTTGTTGGGAGAACATGCGATGCATTGCAGGTAATTTTTATTTACGGTCTTACGAGGGCCTTTATTTAAGTCAGTTGTTGATTACTTTATATTTATATACAGTGTGTATCAGCCAAATGTAATAAATTCGATAATAAATAAATGGGGGCGTGTTCGGAAAAACGCTTGGACCCGTCGATTGGTATTTTTAGTTGCTCATTTTCTCCAATAAAAACTTTTTATACAGGGTGTGTCCTGTAACAGTGGTCAATGCCAACTTTCTTATTTCAAATGCAACACCCCGGATATTATTTAATTTTTGGATTCTTTAGGAGATTCTAAACATATTTTATGTTCAATGTCCTATACCTATCTTCAACTATTTCGGCAATATTAAGTGTTTTCAAATTTATTTTTATTTTATTTATTTCGAATTTATTATTATTCATGAAAGTGGCTCTGGTTACTGAACTATTTATTTGATTACAAAAATTCGCTACAACACACTCAATACTTATTTACCATTTAGGTCTTCATATTAAGAATGTAAGCAAAAACCATTTTAGCGTTCCTTTTTATTGATATGGAACAAAAAGAGCCAGTTTTGTTTACTTTTAAGTTTTGTTTACTTTTGTGTAAAATGCCTGGCCTTTCTCTTTGCAAGACAGTAGTTGTCAGTGTCAGTGTCATAGTCTTTTGAATTTCGTTAACTGCCTAATACCTAATATCAGAAAAATGGTTCATTTAACAGAAATGCATAAAATAACAATTCTACAAATGATTGGTTATGGAGATAACACACGAACACAAGTGGAAGTTGCTCGCTTATTTCATGAAAAATTTCCAAATTTGCCGCATATATCCTAAGGGACAATTAGTAAAATAGAAAAGCAGTTTCGCGAGCTTGGACATGTGAGGCAGATAAAAAAAGCAGCTGCCAATTCAATAAATGATGAGTTTGAGTTTGATGAAAACCCACATATCTCTAGTCGACAAGCCGCCGCAATGTTCGATATTAGCCATTCGTCGATTATTCGAACATTAAAAGAAAATAAAATGCATCCCTATAAAGTGATACCAACTCAGGAGCTCATGGAAGACGATTATGATAGGAGAACTTATTTTTGTGAACAAATGATGGCTATGTTAGATAACAATGTTATTCAATTAGAACATGTTTTGTTTTCGGATGAGTGCACCTTTACACTTCACGGTCATGTAAATCGTCAAAATTGCCGCTATTGGTCTAGGGAAAATCCTCACTGGATCAGCGAAGAATATACTCAATATCCAGAAAAGGTTAATGTATGGGCAGGAATTGTTAGGGATCATATCATAGGCCCCTTTTTCATTGACGGCAATTTGAATGGCGATAATTATTTAGCACTGCTCCAAAATAATGTCGTGAACTTTGACAAATTTGTATCCGGATCCAGCAAACCCACAAGTTCCAGCGAATATGATATGGTTTCAGCAAGATGGAGCACCGCCCCATTACCAAATTAATGTCCGGCAGTACCTCAACGGAATATTTCCAAATCGGTGGATAGGGAGACGAGGATCGATAGAATGGCCAGCGCGATCCCCTGATCTGACGCCATTAGACTTTTTCTTATGGGGACATATTAAAAATGTTGTATACAAAACTAAACCCCTCGACTTAGCTGACTTAAGAAGACGAATAACGCTTGCGATTAGATCGGTCACGCCTGAGATGCTAAATAACGTTAGAAGAAATTTCTATTTAAGATTAGGAATTTGCCAAGACGTTCGCGGCGAGCATATTCAACAGTTCCTAAATTAACTTTTTTACTTTTGTTTATACGTTATGAAGAAATAAATAATTTTATTTTTTTAATCTTAATTTTTGCAATAAATTTGAAAACACTTAATATTGCCGAAATAGTTGAAGATAGGTATAGGACATTGAACATAAAATATGTTTAGAATCTCCTAAAGAATCCAAAAATTAAATAATATTCGGGGTGTTGCATTTGAAATAAGAAAGTTGGCATTGACCACTGTTACAGGACACACCCTGTATAAAACGTTTTTATTGGAGAAAATGAGCAACTAAAAATACCAATCGACGGGTCCAAGCGTTTTTCCGAACACGCCCCCATTTATTTATTATCGAATTTATTCCATTTGGCTGATACACACTGTATAATGACTGGCAATATAATTGCACGAAATAAACTTGTCGGTGACCACGTTACTGACTGTTGCTTTTGCTTGACACCTCCCATCAAGAAAGGCTTCCCATCTCAGGAATATACCCTTGATTCTGATGATAATCAAATGGATTCGAACGGTAGTGTAAAAAAACAGAAACAATTGGCAATGTGAAGAATGTTCTTTAAATTTAAAAGAAAATTATTTAAATAAACCAATATTGGATCAAATCTTCTGTCTGTGTGAAGCAAATGATAAATTAAATTTTTTAGTAGAAAGAATTATCAAAATTAACGAGCATCTTGGTCCAGATTGTGGTGAAAATAAACGACATTAAGGAGTTCATATTCTGATATTTTACAAAAGCAACAAACAAATAAAACCCCAAAAAGTAATTTACTAGTAGCTATCATAAAACACAAAAATATTTAGGGTTCTAAACTAAGTCAAAAAAACAAATCAACCCAACAGTATCTAGGCGACTGTGAGCGGTGTTCAGGAAATAAAAGATGATGGAATTATAATAAAATCAAAATCGCAAAATGATATTGAAAAGCTAAAAAAATTGCCTGAAGAAAAACTACAACAAAATTATATAGTACAAATTTCAAAATTAAGAGCGACACGACTTGTGTTGGTAGGTACACGGAAAGAATATAATGATGAAGAAAAAACTTTAAGTTACATTAGCAACTAAAATACATTAAAAATTGTATAGGAGACAATCAATATATACGAGAAAATATTATTTTCACCGAAGCATCGAGTGGAACTTTAAAATAATTAGTTGATAAAGAGATCTCGTTAGGATGGGACACATGTAAAATTAAGAAAGGCTTAAACATATTAACATGCTTTAGATGTTCTAAATAAATTTAAAAACAAATCAGAGTAAATTGAAATTTCGGCATTTGAAGGACTTATTAGTTACAACAGAATCTTGGGTAAAGGAACAACCATACTATAACTTTAGAGATTTTAACTTAGTTTATGCAAGTAGGCAAAAACGTGGTGGAGGTTTAGGGATATTTATTAAACAAACATTCAATTTTGAAGTTATAGAAAAAAATTGAACTCTCGTATATATTAGTGAAATTAAAATCCCCGAAAAAAATTATTATTTGCGGAATTTATAGGCCACCATTCACTAAGACCAATTATTTTCTAAATTTTTTGAATGAAGCCCAACTCAGAATACCTTGTGATTGGTGATATGAACATAAATATTTTCCAATAGAATATTACAACAGATAAACCAAAGGACATATGTTATACAAAAGACCTGCTTTCCTCTTTTTACCCAACATTTTAGGTCGCCCATGGCAGCGAATTGCCGATTCTAGGCAACTTACTACGAGTTTCAGACTCGTACTGTTTTTTCTATTGTATGTATACTATGTTTTTAACATCTTTGTCTTACTCTTACAAAAGCACTGCTTTTTTACCCATCTGCTCATACGATATGCTTTTGGGGTGTAATATTTATAGGCGGCTGGGTACTTGTTTTTAATAACATAATTTATATAAGAAAATATAATCACTGACGTCATGACAAGAAATACCCTCCCAATAATAAAAAATATATTCCCAAAGTCCTAATATGTACAATTTTTTAATACAATTAGATTATATTGGCAGGTAAACAATTTTACAAATTTTACAAGGGAAAAATTACCTAGACTGGGTTGTTTACAACATTAGACATAAAATAAACGTTAAACATCACTCTTCTGTTGAGTGCCGAATTGAGTGGTTCTCTGTGTATCGATAAGCAAGTGTATGTGAAGACGAGAATGTCGAGTCAAACACGCCGAAGTTGCAAAATTTCTTCTGACAAGTTCTGTTATATTTGTGGAGGATTTCTGATGAAATCACAAGCCAGGCCATTTCCCGAAAATGTAAAAAAGCCTACTTTAAATATTTTGGTGTGGTAATTGGGGATCAAGACAAGCGGTGGGCTCCCCACGTGTGCTGTGTTACTTGTAGTGTATCATTGGTGCAGTGGATGAAGGGAAAGAGAAAAAGTATCACTTTTGCAGTTCCAATGGTATGGCGAGAACCCACCAATCATTCTGACGATTGTTATTTTTGCCTGACAAAGACTGAAGGTTATTCCAAAAAGGGAAAGCACAATATAGAATATCCAAATTTCCAATCTGCCATACGACTTGTTCCTCATAATGCAAATTTGCCAGTGCCGATTGCGCCTTTATATTGGCAAGCTATTGATTTGGGAGATAATGGAGATAACGCATCATCAGGCAGCTCAGAAGAACAGTGCACCGATCCCACTTTTACCACAGGTCTCAGTTCCGGCGAGCCACATTTGATTGTTCAAAGTGAATTAAATGATTTAGTACGTGATTTCGGGTTATCCAAGCAACAGTCAGAACTTCTGGGTTCCCGTCTTAAGGAATGGAACCTATTGGCCAAAGAAACAAAAATTACGAATTTCAGAAGAAGAAATGCTATGTTTTCTGAATTCTTCAGTATGGAAAATTCGTTGTGCGCGTGTACTGATATAGACAGTTTAATGCAGGAACTTGATATTGAACATTCTCCCCGTGAGTGGCGCTTATTCATAAGACTCATCTAAATATAGCTTAAAACCTGTGTTATTGCATAATGAAAATTTAAAACCTTCTATACCAGTTGTCCATTCAGTTCCAGTGAAAGAAAATTATGAAAATATGCACGCGTGTTTATGGGACAGTCGTGCAATAAATCATGTAACAAAAATTTGGCCAGAAAGAAGCGAATTTCAACCGGAATCTCAAAATGTTAAATTTATACATTTTATTGATCCCAAAAATGTCCTTTTGCCTCCTCTTCACATTAAACTTGGGCTGATGAAAAACTTTGTGAAGGCTTTGAATAAAGATGGTGATGGATTTAAATACCTAAGACAAGTCTTTCCCCGGTTAAGGGATGCCAAATTAAAAGAAGGCATTTTTATTGGGCCACAAATCAGAAAATTGCTGGACGATGTCAATTTTACGGAAAAGCTTACCAGGCAGGAATTCAGAGCATGGAATTCATTTGTTAATGTAATAAGAGGATTTTTAGGCAACAATATGGATGAACAACAATTAGTTAATGAACTCTTAGATGCCTATAAAGCGCTTGCAGTCAGAATGACATCCATCTTCCTCCATTCCCATCTGTCATTTTTTCCTAAATATTTGGGAGCTGTTAGTGACAAGCAGGGTGAAAGGTTTCACCAAGATATCAGAACAATGGAAATTCGGTACCAAGGACGATGGGATCCAGCCATGATGAGTGACTACTGTTGGTTTCTGAAGAGAGAAGCTAGGACACCTCATAAACGGAAAAAAAAGTTTAATTAGTGTTTTAAGTTAATATTTTTCTCGTTTGCTTTTCTCTTAGATGTATGGTATGTTTAATAGGCGAAAACTGTAAACATAGTCAATAAACAGGGTTAAGAATTTTTTGAAATAATTTTTTCTGTAGATATCATTCATTCGATATGGTTCTACAACTCTAGTAAGAAAACCCTACGTGCTACAACTTTCTATTTGTCATTTTGGTATTTGGATAGGTCCATTCTATTAGATTATGGTATTCTGATTTGTGTTACAAGAAAAAAATTTTTTTTTGTCGGCCAGTGAATTAATAAAAATTTAGAGAGTTTCATATAAAGGAAAATTCTGATTATCCTACTATTTTTATAGGGTAGTTTGGTATGCAAGCCATTGCCAACTACTGGGCCTTATTCTATTATATTCACATTATCACCCTTAACGAACGTTCCCTTTCTTTGTGTAGGCTTGCGATTTAAATTGTACATTTTTTTATGTTTTAGAGCGTATGCAAAGGCCCTACATTATAAAGAGGACGAATTTTTACGAGGGGGCAGCAAAGTTTTTAATGTTATAGAAGCATTAATTTCGATTAATAATAAATTGCAACAGAAGGAAGCAGCTGAGGGTTTGCTGCAGCACGTTATGAGACAGGGAAATGAAATACAAGTACAGGTACGTTGAATTAGGTAAAGTATTTGATCTTGTTGTCTTTTAGTAGATAATTAAATAAGAATTTAGTCCTCTAGTCAGAATTGACATTGATATGGATGAGAGTTTGGCTTCAGATCTGATGGCATATCATATTAGTAAAGAATTCAATTTTATTTAAAACAAAAATTTACAGAGAGCGGACCAACAAGTGATTCAACCCCGTCCTTTGCTTCTATTTATAAGCTATCGTTATCTCCAAATAAAAATGCACAAATACTTAGCATTATAGGGGATGTAACTCCTCAACCCTTCGATGGGCATATAAACTAGAAGTTTTTGTGACCCAAATTTATTTGGGAATATTCAATTAATTAATTTTACATTACTATGTCATTTATTTGGTCTATAGTTTTAGGTTATTTAATATTTACCTTAGGCCATAAATACTTGTACAAAATATATAGTATTATATTTATTAAAATTACATATAATAGAATAGCCCACGAACTTATTTTATGATAATATATAGTGCAGTGGCGGCTCGAAGCAAGAAAATATCGCAATAATTTTTTTATATGTGGCGGGGGTAGAATATTTTTTTACGACTTACCTAAATTGTAGCAGTAAATTTATTTATAACATCCTCATAAAATGGATGAGTTGCCCTAATCTCCTCCAGAAATTCCTTTTGAATTAAAATATTGCCAAGAGAAGTAAGTCTTTCTTGAGAGATATTGTATTTCTTAAAAAAGTTTTCACACATTTGAAGCAAGAAAAACTTCTTTCCACTTGTCGACGGTATTGTGAAAATAAGGGAAAACAATTTATATGCTTCGGTAAAAATATATTTATTTTCATTAATTTTTTTTCATTTGCTCTTGCACCAGTATATTCCAATTACTCTCATTGGCAAAAATAAGACCAAGCTCATTTTTAAGTCGTTGTTAGTTACCTCAAAGTTATCATACGAGATATTTAATTTGCTGAATTCTTCTACTAACCATTTTGAAATATTGTACGTTGGTGATCCAACAACTGAAACAATAGGTCTCATGGACTTCCCAGGTTTATGGATTTTGGGAAGGCAATACAGTTTAGATAACTGTGGGTTACTATGTGTTAGTTTGAATTTTAGTTTATCGGACACAAGGTTTTTACACTGTTTTAAAGTACTTTTTACTTCTGTTAACATTTTTGATAACGGGTTTTTCTCACTTAAATCGTAAGGACCAGTTTGAATCAAATTGTCTACTCTTTCAAAATAATCTGTTTGGTCTAGTATAACAACCTTATTTCCTTTGTCAGCTTTTAAATAAAAACATTCCTTTTTCTTCAGTCCCTGGATAACTTCAGTATTTTTACGAGAAACATATCTTGACTTGTTGTTAACAACGTTTTTTGAGATTTGATTTTTGCAAGCCTCTCTAATGAATCCCTTAGATGACTCTGCCACGTAAGGAATGGAACTTTCGATATCCCTATAATTATTGGTAAACTATTTTTTACTGGAGGCTCTGCAAAATTCAAACCTTTATTCAAAAGGGCGCTTTCTCTATTATCAAAGGACTGAGAAGAAAGATTTTCTACAATGTTCTCGACTTCCGAAGAAATTTGTTTTTGTGGTTTCAACTTTCTCAGTTTGTTTTTAAGTGAACACATTTTATTCAAAAATTTGGCATCGATAACTACGAACATTTTTTTTTTTTGGAAATCTAAGCACTGTTCAAATTCTAAATTACTAAGCTTATAAGTGAATTTTTTAAATAATCCGTATGCTTCAATTTCAAGCATACTTCGTTTGCTATACAGATTTTTAATTTCTAAATCTAGCCACTTTTGTTTGGCAAAAGATTCAACCTTCCCAGTAACGGGTGATTGTTTAGGGATCTTGACTGAAATGAATTTAGGGAAAACTGAAAAAGACTTGCATGATTTTAGAAACCAAATATCGGCTGCTATTAACCTAATCCAGTACAGTACAGTACAGTACTTACAATAAAGGTTTTGTTCCGTTGACCGTGAAGCCATGTACGCAAATTTACGTACGAAAAGGAGAACAATGGGCAATTACCTTTTCTCGACACGTTAGTTATTAGAAAGAACGATAAATTAGAATTTGATATTTATAGGAAATTTACTAACACTGATAGGTATATAACATCTAACTCATTTCATTGCCGTCAACACAAAATGGCAGCATTCCATTTCTTAACTCACAGGTTAGTCAATTTTCCATTAAGTAAAGAACGTTTTAACAATGAAATGAATTGGATTAAAAATATAGCTAAAAGTAATGGATATAATGATAATTTTGTACATAAATTAGTAAATAGACATAAGCATAAGAAAATTTTAAAAGATGCCACTACTCTTCAAACACCTGAGGCCTCCAATAAATTCATAGTAATCCCATATGATCCCAGATATACGAGAGGTCTGGAAAAAGTGTTTAAAAACGTAGGTTTTAGAGTAGCCTACAAAACGGAGAACAGTTTGAAAAATCTCCTTGGAAACCCCAAAGACAAAGTCGACTCGAGGGAGAGGAGTGGTATCTATGAAATTGGCTGTAATGACTGCAATCTAAAATATGTTGGGCAAACTAAGGGCTCCATAAACATTCGTTTTAAAGAACACATGGCACATTTAAGACACGGAAGAACAGACAAGTCAAGCGTTGCCCAACATGCTTTGGAAAACAATCACCGAATAGGAATTAATAATCTTAAGTTGATTAAAAATGTATCTAATAATAGATTATTGGATGCATTTGAGAGTATAGAAATAGTTAAATCTGCTAAGAAAGCACTAAATAAAGACAGAGAGCCTATTTCCTATAGTCCCCTCTATTATTTACTTGACAACGGTGCAACCAAGTGTGACCACATTTACCTATAAATAGTCTTGGTTAGGATACGTTAATTTAGTTTATATCATCTGCTGATGATGCTAACTTGGTTAGCGAAACGCGCATCCAGAACGTAACAAGTTGTGGTGTAGTGTGGTTAGAACTCTTGTATTTTGATCTAAATATTTGTGTTAAAATCATTTGAATTCGATAATTGTCAAAATCTGATTTCTTTTTAATTCTATTTTATTAATACTTGTATAGTTTAATTTATTCTAAATTTTAGAATATTTTGATTATGAGATATATTTTTAGAGATTTCTTGGAAACCTTTTATAAAATTACTAAGTAAGTAAAGTTGTTTATCCATTGACAATTTAATATTATTTTAATTTTGTTTGTAAAATATTTAATTCTTTATTTATTAATATTGCATCGTTTTCGTCCAAATTTCCTGTTTTACTTTGAATTATACTTCCTAATCCATCGATTAAACCACGTTAATGTCTGGTTTATTAGTAATTGTAATATTCCGTATTATAGTCTGTGTTATTTTTTAAATGTAATTTTATCATATATTTTAACCTTAAAGATCTATACTTTTCAATTATGCCTTTTATATCACATATTTGAATAAAGGTCCAGTGATTGTTTTCTGGGGAGGTCCTAGTTTGTAGGATAAGATGCCGGGTTTGGTTTAATTCGTGGTATTCTGGTTTGAAAAACAGATCCTTTTAATACGTCAGGAGATTTTGCAGGTATAATTTGTAATATAGCCTCTGCCTCGTCAATAATTTCTTGCGGAATTTTTGATAAAAACGGGTTTCTCGTATTAAAAATTTACTATTCGTCAGAAAATAAATAAAAATAACTAAATGACGTCTTAATGTCACTGTGGTTTAATATTTGCACATGAAAATCACATCCGTGTTGCGTAGTAACATAACATAAGTACCTTTGATAGATCTATTTAAATTGATTATTCTTTTGAGAAAACATAAAATAAAATATCCTCTTGGCCTATTGAGATATATATATATATATATATATATATATATATATATATATAATACATTTGTACCATAAATAACTATTATATAGGCCTATACCAACGAATCCACATTCTGGGTCTGAAAGACCTTGTCTTTTCGGGAATCTATTATAAAATATTCGATTGTAATTTTAAATGTTTAAATTAGGATTAGTTAAGTTAAATGAAAGGGGACAAAGAAAACTTTTCACGTAAAGGGCCATATGGTAACTATAAACTTTTAAGGGGGATGTAGCCGATAGCAACTTGACAGATGTATCTTAAGTAAGTTTATATGTATCGTATTAAAAAACTCTTATAACTAATATTAAATATCTTTATTTTATCGAATTTTTAAAAATACTCGTGTTTGTTTAAGATTTGTCATAAGAAACCGACTGTTCGGAAAAATATTGTTTTAAATTACGTTTAGAATATACAGGGTGATTCATGAGGAAATGTCAATACTTCAGGTACATATTCAGGACCAAAAAATAAACATAAAAGTCTATATAAATAAGTGTCCGCAAGGCCTTAGTTCTCGAGATACAGGGTGTTAAAGTTTTTATTTAATTTTCCTATTTTTTAAATAAAATCTATGATAATGTAAATAATGGAGTGAAAATTGATATACGGGGTTTTTTTGGTATGACAAATTCGAATCTAATATTAGTATTGCTCTTACTTGTAGGGGGCGCCACCTACATGTCTTTCTAGTTCTTCGAACAATCACAACTTTTTGGTACAGTCTTGTATTACATTTTTGAGCAAAACAACGTAGAAATGGCAAGGGAATATTCTATTCCCTTGCCATTTCTACGTCAAAAAGGTATACCTGTTAAAAGTGGATACGAGCAACCGTTTTCGAGATATTTGGATTTAAAACAGTTTCGGCGCATGTGATTTTTTTTATCAAATTCACATAAAGTATGCATGTATTGTAAAAAAATAGAAGTGTGCCTTGCCTGACAGAACAACTGCTGGTTGGTGTTCTCATCGTTTTTCCTGTTACTTAGCAATAGTAATGTCAGTTAATAATAAGATCAAATTTTGTCACTGTCAATTTCTGTTCATAACTTTTATTATCTGACAATAATCATTTAAGAAACTTTAGATCTAAATACGTCATTATGCCTGTGATATTCTCGCATCGTGAATATGCAGATATGATATTCGTCTATGGCTTCTGCAATGGGGTCGCAATTCAAGCAGTCGCGGAGTACCAGCGTCGTTTTCCAGATAGAAGAGTTTTTCAACAAGTTTTCACTACTGCTGGAGAATCTGGGATGTTTCCAAGTGCGAAAATTGTATCTGAAAGGGAATCGGGACCCAACGTTGAAGTAGAAGAGGCTATACTCAATGCCGTCGAAAATGATCCAAGCATAAGGACTAGGCGGATTGCAGATACTTATCAAATTACACAATCGTCTGCTTCACATTAATTGTTTATACCCATTTCTTTTACAACAGGTTCAACATTTGCAGGAGGATGATTTTGAGTTGAGAATGCAATTCTGTAACTGGGTTAATGAAGATCGAAGGTTGTACAGGTATGTTTTGTTCACTAATGAAGCACAGTTCACGCGTGATGGTATAAATAATCTTCACAATGAACACCGGTGGTCCTATGAAAATCCTCACGCTACAGTAGAACATAGTTTCCAACATAAATTTAGCATTAATGTGTGGTGTGGAATGTTAAATGGTCATTTAATTGGTCCATTTATAATCGACGGTAGTCTTACAGGAGAAAAATATTTAAACTTTCTTGAAAGTCACTTGCGAAATCTATTAAAAAATGTTCCCCTTAATGTAAGACAAAACATGTATTTCCAGCATGATGGAGCCCCTGCACACTACAGTTTACTTGTAAGAAATTTTTTAAATCAAAACTTTCCAAACTGATGGACTGGTCGGAGAGGTCCGTTTAATTGGCCACCTAGATCGCCAGACCTTAATCCTTTGGATTATTGTCTTTGGGGATGCTTTTGTGCCAAGATGCGTTTAAATTTGGTTAAAATAACAATCTTTTAAAATTTTGCGATAAAAAATTATATGCGCCGAAATTGTTTTAAATCCAAATATCTCGAAAACGGTTGCTCGTATCCACTTTTAACAGGTATACCTTTTTGACGTAGAAATGGCAAGGAAATAATTGGTTTTACTCAAAAATGTACTACAAGACTGTACCAAAAAGTTGTGATCGTTCGAAAGAGTAGAAAGACATGTAGGTGGCGCCCCCTACAATTAAGAGCAATACTAATATTAGATTCGAATTTGTCATACCAAAAGCTCCTGTATATCAATTTTCACTCCATTATTTACATTATCATAGATTTTATTTAAAAAATAGGAAAATTAAATAAAAACTTTAACACCCTGTATCTCGGGAACTTTATGTTAATTTTTTGGTCCTGAATATGTACCTGAAGTATTAACATTTCCTCATATATTCTCATATTTCCTGTATATACTCTATTTCGTTACACTCAATCCTACACGATTATTGTCATAGTAATGGCCAGAGAAAAGGTTAGTTGTTTGTCCGTGTTTGTGAGCCTCGGATCTGCCAGAAAATGATATTATCATGGACCACTTTATTTAAAATAGAATCAATTCTGGTTGATAAATGAAGAAGAATAAAATTAAAGACGAATTGACACTTTTGGATATATGTTGTTAACAAGAATGTGTTTTAGAGAGCAAAACATAATTTTATTGTTATTGCCCAATGCAAACAAATTTACGCGGTTTATTTTGAAAAATTGTATCGAGCGCTGTTGTGGAGAAAACATAAATTCCTTGCAAACGCACCGCTTTGTCTGTTGGCAATGCCAATGGTTAAAAGTGAGTAAGAAATGTATTAAATAGGTTTCAACCTGTTTAATTTTTCTTTTTTGGCATTTTCAGAAATATTTGTTAGTTACCTAACTTATGAGAACAATCTTACTCCAATGTTCAAGAAAAATAACGTAAAAAAGATATTTAATATCTTTTTATATAAATATAAATAATTTATAAAAATCTACATTCTACAAAATGCTGAATGCATTTTTATGGTGATACAGTTCCGATTCCTTGAATGTCTGTTAATAATAATAAAATAATGAAAACGTTACTTTTACAAATAACTTTCTTTTGATTGATCTAATATGTAGATAATTGTTTTCTTACGAATTTCTTTAAAATAAAATATTGACGCTCACTTAGAGTAATTAAAAGTATCTATAATTTTTATTTCTAAGTTCTAAGATTCTGGTTCTCTAACAGAAAATGATTTATTGAAGGTGCGATGGTATGAAAAGCTTCATAATTGGGAGAAGGCGTTGGGATTATATAAAGATAAGCTGGAGAATGATCCTACGGACCAGGATGCTTGCCTTGGACAAATGAGGTATATATTTTATATTTCTTTAACAGTTTAACAAACTATATATTCGTTATATCATATTTTAGATGTTTAGAAGCGTTAGGTGAATGGGGACAGTTACACGATGTAGTCGAAAATAATTTTACTTTACTGGCCGAGGACAAGAAACAGAGGGCGTGTCGTTTGGCTTTAGCGTCTGCTTTTGGATTGCATAATTATCAGTCTATGGAAAGGTAAGTTAGTAAAATGATTTTTGTTTCTTGGTATAGCAGTGCATATATTATATTATCAATGTACTATAAGGGCTATATAGAGGAAGTATTGCAGTCGCAAAATTTTTCGAAAAGTATAAGCTAGGTCTTTTATCGATATTTTACAGTCTCTAACACGAAAAACCTATTTTTAGAAAAAACTTATTTATTTCAGATTTGCATCCATAAAAGTCATAAGTTGTAATTTTTGATGGGACACCCTATATATTAGTAATAATAATAACCGATCCAACAACAAAAGATCCTATTCCTCGTGTAATCTTCAAACAGAACACACAAAAAATCCTAAAGACCATCAACGAATACAAAATACCGGAGTATATAACGAATGCAATCATAATTGAGGACATTCATACAATAATCTACGAAGCAGCTTTAACCATGATAACACAGAACAATCAGAAACTCCTGCCACGACACAGAAACACCAAAAGCCAGCCAGTTTTCTCACTCAAGAAATAACATACCTTAAACTCAAAAACTCAGACACTAAGAACCCATCAAATTACCGACCTATTACGTGCCTTCCAACCCTATAAGAGATCATCACAGCCACAATTACCAGGAAAATAGAACATGTAGCACACGAAAACATTCTAACGGAAGAGCAAAAAGGGTACAGAAAAAATAGCCGAGGATGCAAGGAGCAGCTAATTATAGACAGCGTCATCATGGAACAAACCAGAAAAAATTATAGAAACCTTCATACTGGTTACATAGATTATAAAAAAGTCTTCGGTTAAATACCCCACAGTTGGCTAACCAGAGTGCTAGAATTATACAAAGTCAATAAAAGCATCAGGCAATTAACCTGAGAACACAAAAAGAACACATCGAAACAGAACAAATCTACATCAGATGAAGTATATTCCAGAAAGATTCACCTAGCGTTTTGTGGTTCTGCCTCTGTCTCAATCCACTCTCAAACACACTGAATAACACAAACCTCGGATTCCACATTAAATACCAAAAAAATAACCTACACAAAATAAACCATCTCTTGTACATGGATAACATACAATTAAACGCAAGCACAAAGGCACAGCTAAAGGAACTCCTTAAAATCACAGAAGCGTTTACCCTGGACATCAACATGGAATTTGGTATAAGTAAATACAAGCTATTCATATCAACAAGGGACAGTGGAAAGACCACTCTACGAGGGAAACAATCAACAATGAAACTATAGGTAACATGCTCAAAGAAGAAACATACAGATACCTAGGCTTCCATCAAAGCACCAAAATTAACCACACTCTTAACACCGAAAATTCTTCCACAACAAAGAAACTAACCTCCACACGGCAATAGTGAAGGCAGAGAAGAATTATACACCATTCGACCTGTCTCAAACGAGCCATGCAGCAGACGCACATCCAATCACGACTAGAAAAGATCAACATCTGGTCTGAAAAACACTCCAAGGAAGACATAGATACCACATAAAGCAAAACCACATACATAAAAAGCTTTCATATACGTGGTTATACGAAGAGTAGTTCCCTGAAACAGAAGGCTTCCTGCTTGCCGTCCAGGACAAAGTCATAACAACCAGAAACTACCAAAAACACATCATCAAGGACACAACCATTGAAGACGACAGGTGCAGGAGATGTTACCAGCAGAGAGAAACGATCGATCACATAACGAGTGGATATAGAATAATGGCCTGAACTGAATACACCACGAGACACTCAGCAGCGAAGGTCGTTCATCAAGCATTAGCCACAGCATACAAACTAACGGATAACACAGATCTTTATTACCATTATACACCAACATCCATACTTAAAAACGAAGACTACAAGGTGCTGGGACATTGACATCCACACAGATAAATTAATCCCCGCAAACAGACCCGATATCACCTTTCAATCCAAAAAAGAAAAGATCACTTATTTAATTGACATGGCTGTCTCCAACGACGAGAACATCCTAGCGAAATACAGTGAGAAGATCGCCAAATACACCGACTTGGCAATGGTATTAAAAAGGCTGTGGAAACAGGAAAGAGTCATTATTGTTCCTCTTGTCATATCAGTAACAGGCCTTATCCCAACAACGTTTACACCGCATTTGGCTCAATTAGGACTTAATACAGACATTCACAGGAACATCCAGAAATCGGCCATTTTGAAAACATGTAGCATCGTTAAATCATTTCTTAATACAAAATAGTTGATTTTTTTCCTTTTCCTTTTTTGTTTTTTTTTTGTACTGACTTGGTATAACTCCGTCAGTATAAAATACAACCACAGGAATACTGTGAGACAACAAAAAAATATTAATAAACGCCGTTTTATTAAGCAGCGTTACAATAGAGGCAAATAAAACTGATTATTAATAAAATTGAATTGTAAAAAGAGAGAGACTAAATCGTCCCTGAAGTTTAGCCTCAAGGCTATTCTCACTCAACCAAGTAACATAGTGTCCATCCCTTAAGTAAAGTACAATAGTATAAATTCTTAGATTGCATTGTTTTATTATTTTTAGTAAATATATTGACCGTTTTAGACGGTGTATTAAAGAATACTTGAAAAGATTAAAGGTTAGAAATAGTAAGAATGTATAAACAAGGATCCGGCAGAAATCTCAGGCACCCCGCAGCACAGCAGACACCCCTCTACAACAGAGTTTACAAGCCGCCAGCTTGCTAAGTTAACAAATTAATACGAAGCTTATATTTAAATTTGTTTATGTTGAACAGTTTAAATTATTCCCGTAAGAATTATAGAAATTAATGGCGTTAAAGGAAAAGCTTCTCTTAAACATGGAGGTTTTATATTGTTTCATTGTTTCATTGTGAATTTGAATATTACTTTATTTAAAATAAAAATGAGAAAATCAATGGTATAAGGATATTCCTGAAGACAATCCGATAGGTCCGAAACGGTGAATTTCAGACCATAGGATTATACATCGTTAGAAAGATCTTTTAATACTCTATTCAAATGTGATATAACATACTGGGTGTTGCATTTTAAATAGTTGACAAAATTAATTGTACGCCAAATTTGGCAACACTGTAGCAATTTTGCAATATAGCTTTTCGAATGCAGAAAAGGTAATTTATCAATTAGTCTTTCTTGTTGTATAAGAACCAATTGAAAAAGTTAATAAACAATATAAGGTTGTTATATCGAGGTTGACAATATGTCAAAAACTGAAGATAAACGCCAATAAGATCGAAACAGCGCATCACAGATTCATACTATTATATTCAGATGGTCTTTGAGAGAGCTATTTAAAATTTTATTAATATACAGGGTGTTGAATTCAAAATAAAAAAGTTGATACCTCTTCACGCAAAACGAAACACCCTGTATATATAAAAATTTTAAAAATGAAAAACACAAGTGAATCCAAGAAACTTTTGTATTTAAATTTTTTTCCTAAAACCCACCATTTTTTATATAAAGGGCTGTACATAAAAATACGGTAACACAACATACGACTAATCCTTTTAATAAGGTCACCTATATTTTTTCAAGGTTTGTTAAAATCATTCCCCAAGACGTTCAGGAAGGTTCCTTCTATAGGGCAATTTTAGCTATCCATAAAGAACAGTATAAATCGGCTCAAGATTTTATAGATATTTCCAGAGACATGATTGACACGGAATTAACAGCCATGGCCGGCGAGAGTTATCAGAGGGCCTATGGTGCCATGGTACAAGTACAGATGTTGAGTGAATTAGAGGAGGTACGTAATTGTATAAACAAATAATTATTTATTGACATTACACACGTTTTTACACCTTTTCAATCTATTATCTCCAATGTATTTACTTATTATTAGTTAACAGGCCTCTTCGGCCAAGGTTGCCGAGTCAGTCTTCGGCGGCTTGTCTCTGAACAGTTTCTTTCTATAACTATGACCTCACACCGGGGTTTCCCAGTCATTTTCACCAGTTTACAATTTATTCTATATTTTAATTTCTATTCTGGTTATACTCATTAAGATAACTTGTCAAATTTTAGTAATTCGTCTATTATACATAAGGATTTCAATATTATCATACTATTTCTTTGCAGTTGTAGTTGGTTTAATTCCATATAAATTTGGCGCCCCACGTCGACTGTCAATTTTCTTTTTGCTTTCTGTTAAAGAGATTCTCCTATTTCTCTGTTTCGTCATGCTTACATAAACGATGGTTGCTTTTTAAGCAATAAATATAAAAGAAAATTTTTAAAATGTAATTTGGTGTTCAACTTTTGTTTTGTCTTTGTTACATGTAAAACATTTTTAGTACATTGATTTAGTACCATGTATAGGGTGGCCCTTTTATGGTGATACAGTACCTTACTTAAAATTTAAGATTTAATTGAATCCAAACAAAAGTTGTTTGGATTCAATTAAATTATTATTTTATTTCACTTTTGCTTATACAGTGTGTTTCGTTTTGACGTGACACATGTCAACTTTCTTAATTTAAATGGGATACCCTATATATTATTACATATTTCGATTCTACTGTTAATTTGCGAAAGTTTTTATAATAACATCTATATTTGAATTCTTTATCGTTTTTGAGTAAATTGAGTTTTTAGAATTTTTTTTAAAAAACATATTTTTTAAAGAAAATTGTTTACCTCTAAAACTTTAACGGAACTGACTAATATCCTAAACATACATTACTAAGGGTTCAATTCAACGAGTTTCCATGCTGGTCTTACCAATTAATATACAGGGTGTTAAAAATGGAGAGCAAAACAAACAGAACTTCAAATGTAAAAATCTCCTGTTTTTCAAATGGAATATCCTGTATATTTTTATTTCATCTGATTCAGCGTTCAATTACCTATCATTACTCATATATATGTCCTATACCTAAAATGAACAGTTTCGATTTTATTAGCCATTTTCTGATTTAACTTTTTTTTTTTTTTTAATATAAGTAAACAGATGAAGTGGGCTAAAATAAAAATGTCGTAAACTAAGCCTTATTTTTTTTTATTTCCTTAACACAGATAGCGACTATAAATAATGTTATAAAATACAAATGAAAGTGAAATATTATGTAATTTATGTTCTTATTATTTAATGTTTACGAAAATAAGGGGGAGACAAAAAAAATATCTTGTGCCACACGGTATAACTTATAACTAACTGAGTATTAAACATGATTAAAACAGATTATAAAAAATTTTCAATATGGCCACCGTCCATTGCGATACATGAAGTGTAAATAGCCTCCATTTTTCGAAAAAGCGTTCCTTACCGAATTAGATGCATTAAAATTATTGATCTCTTCCCTGATTCATTTCTATTATTAGATCTATTTTTATAAACTTTATTTTTTAGTGCACCCCCACAAAAAGAAGTCTAAAGGGTTTAAATCAGGGCTTCGTGGTGGCCAGGATATTAAACCATGTCTTCCTATCCACAATGGAAAATATTGATTAAGGAAATTTACTACCGGTGCAACCGTGTGGTAAGGGGCGCTATCCTGCTGAAAAATGATAGTTTCTCGAATATTTGCTGGCAAGTCGTTGATAAGGGGCATGATTTCATTCCTAAGCAGCTCCAAATATCTTTCGCCATTTAACGACCTGTCAAAAAATATTGGTCTGATAATACGGTCGCAAATAATTCCGCACCACACATTTACGGTTTGACGGCCTTGTTTTTTAATTGCTTTTATTAGATGTTTATTAGTTTGAGACCAGTAATGAGTGTTTTTTCGATTAAAAATACCCGCCGTATTAAAAGAGGCCTCATCAGTCCAAAGCACTTTTAAAAAAAAACACACAACTGCCGGTCCATAATATCACAACAAAAAGTCAATTTTTCATTAAAGTCTAATTGTGATAATAATTGAGTTGGAATAAATTTATAAGGATGATAACCATTCACCTGCAGTGTTTTTTGAGTACTTCCTCTACTGACACCTGCAATGTCTCTGTCAGCATCTCTTTGGGATCTTTCATCATCTTCCTCGAAATAAAGTAAAATCTCCAGTTGTTTTTCCTCAGTGAGGACAAAATTGGGACGATTTTTCTTAGAGTTTTTAAGGACACCATTTTCCAAATCACGCACAATTCGAAAAAATATAGTCCTGGAGGGAACTCGATTATTAGGATATTCCCTCGAATATTCTCTAAGGGCTAACCCTGGACTGTTATTATTTTTTATGAAACAGTTCTATAATTTCAAACGTTCATCTAAACTGTATAAAGCCATTTTTTAACAAATTTCGCAGCAAAAATTTGACAAAAACGACAAACAGAGCAAATGTTAACTTAAGTCAACAATTGCATTAGGTTATTTCCTAAGCCTATCTTGATTTTTCTTAGTTTCTGATCTCATTTACTGGCAAAATTCCGGGATAAATCAGAAAACGGCTAATAAAATCGAAACTGTTCATTTTAGGTATAGGACATATATATGAATAATGATAGGTAATTGAACGCTGAATCAGATGAAATAAAAATATACAAGGTGTTCCATTTGAAAAACAGGAGATTTTTACATTTAAAGTTCTGTTTGTTTTGCCCTCCATTTTTAACACCCTGTATATTAATTGGTAAGACCAGCATGGAAACTCGTTGAATTGAACCCTTAGTAATGTATGTTTAGGATATTAGTCAGTTGCATTACAGTTTTATAGCTAAAATTTTTTTTTTAAGAAAATATGTTTTTTTAAAAAAAATTCTAAAAACTCAATTTGCTCAAAAACGATAAAGAATTCAAATATAGATGTTATTATAGAAACTTTCGCAAATTAACAGTAGAATCGAAACTTGTAATAATATATAGGATGTCCCATTTAAATTAAGAAAGTTGACATGTGTCACGTCAAAACGAAAAACCCTGTATAAGCAAAAGTGAAATAAAATAAAAATATAATTGAATCCAAACAACTTTGTATTTAACTTTTTGTCGTAACTATTACCGTTTTCTAGATAAGGTACTGTATCACCATAAAATGGCCACCCTGTACCTTTCTACGTGTTCACTGACGAGTAGGTATATCATTTGATTCAATTTTTTTCTTTTCTTTTCGGCTTTTTCCACCATATTTATAATTGAAGAGTTTTATTATTGGATGTATTTATTTCCAGGTAACATTGATGATGTTGAGTTGGATATTATACACGATATACAGACATATCTTTAAGTTTTCAATATATTAATACATTTTTGTTCATTTTTTTAATAACTGTTCTTCCTAGAAATTAATATTCATATAATTATAGGTTATGCAATATAAATTAGTCCCAGAGCGTAGAGAAACACTAAAACAAATGTGGTGGCAAAGATTACAAGCCGGCCAAAGACTTATGGAAGATTGGCAGAAGATAATACAAGTTCATTCGTTGGTCTTGCAACCTCATGAAGACATGAAGACTTGGCTGAAATACGCTTCGTTGTGTAGGAAAAATGGATCTATGGTAAATTCTATACATTTCTTTGACTATAGGGCAATCAGTATACGTTAAAATTAATATGTTATCAAAGCATTTCATATAAGGGAGTTTGTGTACGTGTTCCTAAGTTTCTGATCGAAATTCTATAATTTCTTAACTGCCATATTAAGAATAATTTTTTTGATAGTCTCCTAGTTTATACACTGAGGAAACAGCGTTCTTATAGACAATAAAATAATTTTTATTTTATATGCATTGTAAAAACTATGAACTAAAAAAAAAATACATTTCGGAAAGTCGATTGTTTTGATAAAAATTGTGTTTTTTTTTATTCATTGATACCAAATGCTCATTTTAAACACGCACGCACAGGTACCAAAAAGCCAATTTTGAATCAATTTTTTTGAACAAAATGTGTGGTCTTCACTTTGTATTCTTCAATTGTCAACATTTTAAAAAGCACACTACATATTAAGACTTGAGCTGCTTAGCAAACCAAACTAATTGTTTGTTTTGCTATCTTTCAGTGAAAATTCAAGCGTGTTTAATCCTTATTGATTAAAAATTGATATTTCGATGAGGTTTTGATGAAAAATTCTGAAAACACATTCCATTAAAAATATTTTTTTTGAAAAATGGAATTCTGAAAATTATTAGTAAATAATATATTATTTGCAGAAACCAGGGGCCTTATGGACGCCCATGGTCTTAGATTAGGGAAAATAGATGTTAATATGAATAGTATAGTGATATTTGAAGTCATGAATTATCTACTTTTTTAAAATAAATAAAAAAGAGAGTTTAAGATTTTTTAAATAACATTTTTTAGAAGAATCTGATGGAGGTAAAATAAAAATTGTAGCACTTCCTGTTCGAGATGCATTTACGACTTTTTCGAATTACTTATGGACTCCATATTCGATTTCTGCATTTGGCTTTCAAAATATGGTGTAGTAGAAGTCGAGATTTTTATTTTCCACTCTAAAAACAAAATTACCGTTTTTTTTTTTCATAGTAGGCTTTGCATATATATATATTTATAATATATATATATATATATATATATATATATATATATATATATATATATATATATATATATATATATATAAGTCTGGAAACCTTGAGATATATCAAAAACTATACAAGTTGGGTAAAAAAGTTTCATATAAAAGTTGTATAGTTCCTTACGATTTATGATTCAAAAATGTCTGGAAATATACGGGGTGTTTTAAAATCGAGTTACACGCCAAAACTTCAGAATCTCTAATGGATAATATACACCCTGTATATTATTTCATTTTGAGAATCTACATGAAATTCTGATCATATTTTATTAAGCATACCCTATCCCTAAAGTCAACTGTTTTTGAGATAAAAAAATGAGAAAAATGTTTTACAAAATTTTTTTAATAACGATTAACAACGATAGTCTAAAATTCTAAATAATGCGTTTTAACATAATAAATGCTGGAACTGTTGTCCGTTCACTTCCTGACAATATCCTAATCGATTGATGAACTCTTGTTGTAGATTTCGAATGAAAGTAGGTGGGATTTGTCGGATTTCATCT